>OW240913.1:188008082-188259132 GCA_933207985.1 Pelobates cultripes
TTCAATCTATAACAGTGAAAAAAGTGTTTTGTTTTTTTAATCCAAAGCTTTGTGTCACCAGATCTAATTGGTGGCACTGGTCAGCGTATCCACTGTTAGCGTAACACACCCGCTTTAAGGACACTGACTGCTATTCAATCTATAACAGTAAAAAAAATTTTTTGTTTTTAAATCCAAGCTATTGTGACACCAGATGTAATTGGTGGCACTGACTGGGGAAATGGGCACAGTATGCACTGTGAGCCTGACACAGAAGCTGCAGCAGTGGCAGACAACTGACTGCTATTCAATCTATAACAGTGAAAAAAGTTTTTTGTTTTTAAATCCAAGCTATTGTGACACCAGATGTAATTGGTGGCACTGACTGGGAAATGGGCACAGTATGCACTGTGAGCCTGACACAGAAGCTGGCAGCAGTGGCAGACAACTGACTGCTATTCAATCTATAACAGTGAAAAAAGTTTTTTGTTTTTAAATCCAAGCTATTGTGACACCAGATGTAATTGGTGGCACTGACTGGGGAAATGGGCACTGTGAGCCTGACACAGAAGCTGGCAGCAGTGGCAGACAACTAAGTGCATTTACATTACATAGAAATTTTTTTTTAAAAAAAAGCATACCCTTATCCCTAACCTAGCTATGCTTTTCCCTATCTTATGAACAGCAGCTACACTTTCCTCCTCTTACTAAGCATGCAGCTTGAGAATGAATCTAAAATGGATGCTGTCCAGTAGGTGGGAGGGTCTGCTAGGGAGGCTGTGCTGCTAATTGGCTGGAATGTGTCTGCTGACTGTGAGGTACAGGGTCAAAGTTTACTCAATGATGACGAATAGGGGGCGGGTCGAACCGCGCATATGTTCGCCCGCCGTGGCGAACGCGAACATGCTATGTTCGCCGGGAACCGTTCGCCGGCGAACCGTTCGGTACATCACTATTGATCAATAGGTATTTTGGTCCCACGGCGCTACCATACAATCAATGGTAGGATCTTTTTCCTCTTTAAATGCATCTTATGTCACATGAACAGAGTCGTGGTAACCTGGAAGTAACCTGGTTTAAGGTTACACAATATACTTCTTTGCGTGCGAGATTACGTCAGACGAACACAATGACGTGGGACAAACCTGGAAGACATGCGGTACGGTCTATAATTCCTGTGCTTATACCAACTCTGCCCACATTTGTTCTCAATTAGGGCTATTTCTCTGTGATCATTATCTGAGTATATTAATAAGAACTGGAACCATTAAGATTAATATACATTCACCCTAAAGAAGGCTTGGTTGCCAGAAATTCGGGGTTCTGTTGTCTCCTGCTCTTTAGGTTAGTATACCTAGTTTATTATTGGTTTATTGGTTATCTCGTGAGCAGTTTATTATGTATATGTAGTGGTTATTGGTTATGAATAAATTTTTTCTTATGTCCAAACAACTCTTTCTGGAGTGCTTGGGTTTCCTTTTACTACTGCCACCAAGCCACGTCAGCTGGGCCGGCAGGGCGTCCATGTGTATGGATGGGGCCTGATGTCTCCCGGTCATGTACAGGACATGTGGTCAGGTGTTAGCACAGCAAAACTTTGTTTTGATCATAACTTGTACAACTGGCTCAGTCCTTAAGGGGTTAATGTATATTACATGTATAGTTTTGCACCTGACCATGCCATTTCATCACATGCATAGTCTTGGCACACGGCCACCTTTGTTTTCTCTTATTCTAAGAAACCCCACACCTATACCCTCCTATTCTAAGAACATCCCACCGTGTAATGCCCTATAGATAGGTTTTACCTCAATGATTTGTTAATACTTTATGTGCAGCTTGTTCATGACATTACTTAATAGCTATCAATATTTGATTGGTAATTAATAATACTCCCCCCAGATCCCTTCATTGTGTGTTATTACAAAACCTTGTTTTGTTTAATAATTAGCAGACATTTTCTTGAACTGACTCCCTTGTATGTCTTTCAATGGAGTATCTCCAAGTACTTGAAAGCTTTTGAAATGATTTCATATTTTTACATTAACTTTAAAAAAAAAAATATTAAAATATCCATATATTTAACAATTAAAATATATGTTTATCCAAAAATATTAAATTATTTAAAAAGCTTATCCAAAAATATTAACTCGAGGCCTCACATGCCTATTCACAAAAGCGAGACACCCCAAGTGAATTTATAGTGAATTTCAAATTTAATTCCAATAAGGCCAAGGTAAGTGATACTACAGTGTAATCCCAAGCGTGGCTTGGGGTTACTGCTTCTGGTACTGAAAATTAACCCCGAGCCATGCTCAGGATTACCACCAGGGAGGTTAAACAAATATTTAAAATGTGAAAAATAAAATTAAATGTAAAACTGCGCACCTCTTTATCCTGCAAGTGGGATAGCTCACTGTCAATCATTGTTATAAGCTCTGTCCTTTGCATCTGGAAGTAAGCATAGAGCACACAGAGAAAAGGTGAGGGGTATGTAGTGTATTTTTTTATAGGGGTGACTAGGGGTTTGGAGACGCTTAATGCAAGTCCCCCCTGAAGAGCCGCTTACCAGCGAAATGCGCGTCGGGGGTCACTCTGACAAAAGTTCCCAGCACTCAGCACTTAAGGACCACCTCAGATCTCCTCACTGATATTTATCTAAGACTTTTTAGTACCGGTCTAGTCCTGAGGTTGGGGGGCTGTCGGTATTTTGATTCCTGTTCAGAACTGTTAGACTTAAGTCATTAAGTTTGGATGCCGTGGTGCCCTGACATACCTAGCTATAACTATCCTTAATATCAATATTCTCAGTCCAGGTTTCACTTTGACCAGATAGGCAGCTAGTCTAGTCCTCACTTTACTAACGATAGTTGCCCTCAAAGGCACAGATTTTTCTTGTTTTTCTATACTAGCCTAGCTTTGCCAAACCAGCTGTTTATCAACCGTTTAGCGCAGTAATCCCTAACCAAGGGCTGGACTCCAAAGACCATGAAGTTATTGTACTGTTGTTTTATCAGACACGGGGTGCTGCCATAACCAGATTATGGGCACACAAATAGTTTCTGACATTTTTTTACATGTAACCATTTAGACAATATTCCCTGTTTCTTCATCCTACTTGCTACTGTTGTATCTAGTAACTGCTGCAAACAATTTTCTCCATTTGACTTAATCCTTAGAGGTTGTGGGCTATTAATATGCATATATTGTTGCAGCAGCACACCATCATCATTCTAGCTTACAACAGTTAGAAACTATCAGAAGTAGTGTCTAATGCTTGTGCAACCTATATGGATATGCATACTGTTTTGCATTTACTATACTAATATATTTCATTTCGATTTCCTTATTATATTTTTTTTCCCTTCTCACATGCCTAGGTCTATTTAGTTTGGTTGTATTTTTATATTGATATTGATTAAACGTTGTGTTTTAGCATTACACATTTTGTCTTTACAAAAACAGTTTGCTCCTTCTTTTATATATTCATTGCTGTACACTTGTTCATGTCTGATAGTACAACCATGAGGTCTGTGGAAGACTCGGGAGCCTGCATAGATCACGTCTAGCTATGAACACTTGTAACAGCTGCTGGGATCATACAAAAGTTGACAGTGGAGCAATGCCTTTTGTCAACTTTTGTCAACCTCAGGTTTGCCAACAGGGTCAGACTGCCACTAGAGGCATTTCCTTGTGGCTAGGCGACTTTTGCTCACCTAACTGACACTGGACATCCTCACGCTCTGCATGACAACATCCAACATCAGTTAAATCTCCATAGGAAAGCCATGAAGCAATGCTTTCCTATGGTGACGGCCTAATGTGCTTGCAGCACTCGTCGCACATGCTTATTAGCCCCCCACATCTGGTGACGTCCAAGAAGGTTAAGCGCCGACCCAGCACTGAGGAACATCGGCACTGGAATTGGGTAAGTATTACAAGAGTTTGTTAACCCTTGCAGTGCCGGAATGGATGTAGCTTGATTGAGGTAGGTACCAGAGAGTACTATGGTGTAAGGAATACAACTGTGTATTCCTTGCACTATAGAATCCATTCAAGTGTCCATTATATCACATACTACATGTAAATGTCATACATGCTTTACTTCTCCTCATTTAAAAAAAAAAACCTTGATACATGATAACACTTAAGCTTGGATTGTATTTCAAATGTTTAATTAACATTTTGATTTGCATCACATAGATTGGTTCTGCTTTTTAGTATATTCATATTCTGGCCTTCATGCTTTATCTTGTTTAATGTTTAATAAATTACTTTTTACAGCCCTCTGACAATGTGCTGACTACAAACACATTCTACTGAAAAATAACCACTTTAATAAATCTACAGAGTCAAATTCTAGGAAAACACATTTACAACATTATGAATCAACTTGCTTTACAATATCCTGTATTTCACTATGCATTTTATTTGCTATGAATCACTGAATATATTTTTCAGGGTTACATGGAGTGAATTTCTCCTTCTTTTTGTACCATATACTTCTTGACTTTAAGAACCTTGAGACCAGTCTAAATTACAATGTGCAATAGTATCATTTATTATAATTCGAAATCTTATTACACCTGGTCATCCATGAATAATACAAATTAGGAAAGAAAGATTTTTTTTTAGCAGAGCAGTCAACAGGAAAAAATAATAATTGTAGTATTGTATTTATTTTATATCTATATTGGTTATCAATACAATCAAGTTATGGGAAATGTTCTATAAATAAGAGAAATGTTGCTCACTGAGCCACAAAGTAAAATAATTGGGACAAATCAAAAACAAAGCACTGTTATTTTTAAGATATTATGTTAAAAAAGCAAATTATCACATCAAGCTCTTTGTCTTGGAAGTGGTTTTTATCAGCCATCACTGAGCAAAATCCATTAGCACATTTGAATTTACTTTGGATTGTATCTTCTTTATCTTCTAGCTGTCCTGCTATAAAATACAAGACATATCTCGTTCTATGATTTTTTTTACCTGTTCATTTTCAGAACACATGGTCAGAAACAAAAGTCACTCATGTTTCGTTGACTTTGATTATTTTTAGTTATCTGGTTTGGTTTCATTTTATTTTTCAGAAATATTACAATAAAAGATATACCATATAATTGATTAAAACTTTTAACACCTGAATATTCGTGTTAATAATGAGCAAACAGATGGAAAAAATAAAATTTGATATATTTTATATTATTTAGATTATTTAAATATGACTAACAGCAATGTATACTTTAAACTCATGCCTTATCTGTTTTATGTTAACGATGCATCTCATTTAAAAATAAATAAATTTGTATATTTTTTAAACTAAAAGAACATATTAGTAATGGGTAAGAATATAAGGGCTACCAGCAGGCCCAGATTAAAAGCCTATTGGGCCTGGTGCTGACAATTATGATAGGCCTCATTACAGAATCTTATTGTCAGAAAACACTAAAGCAATATACCTCCCAAGTGTCATGTATCTGGTGGAGGTGGTGCTGGAGGGAAACTCACAGGATATGGCTGTCAAAAAACATATATCTTGTGCTAATATTTATATCATATTTCAAGTAAATCCATACCCCCTAATAGCAGGACTTCAGTGGGCAAGGTAAAAGGGGGGGACACTGATGTGTATCAAGTAACTAGAACCGCCCAAAGTGACAAACATGCCCAAAAGGATGTCTGCATGAAGATATTGTCACATCCTGTTCTGCAAAGTTGTCTGGCCTTGGCTTCTGGTATCCAGTACTCTTTTTACAATTCTTGTTTAGTTTTTCTTGGTATTTCTGGTTTTCCATTCTGTGTTTGGTTTTCTTTATGCTGGGTTTTCTGGGTTCATTCCTTTATTCCATTCCTGGAATTCCCAGTCTCCTGGATTCCTTTATATGTTTGTCTTATGTTGCCACACCCGTTCCTTTTCCATTAATCCTTTTGTTTCAGTTGGTTCCTGCAGGCAGTTGTTCCATGTCCTCTGCCCCTTTCTTGCAGGTAAGTGCTGTGTGTGTTTTATTATTGTTTATTTAGTCATGCATATCTAGGCAGATAGGAACCCAGAACAATTGGAGTACTTTGGCGCAGTGGTGGGCTGCATACATCTTGGCCATATATGTATGTCTAAATCTCCAATGTTTATTGCACATAGTAGTACTTAGTTATGTCTCCTCTTGTTTTGCCTTGCATCTCTGGTCTTGTTTTATTTTGTCTTGTATTCCCAGTTCATGTACAGTCCTGTCGTGCCCTCATCATCAGGCACTCAGGGGTCCCGGTCTCCGAACCACCACCCGTGACAGATATAGATGGTCAGCCTGGCATGAATGCACGTTAGCCTGCCTGTCAATCATGCAGGATCACCAAAGGCATACTGTGCAGCCAGCACACGGAGCTTGGCATAAATGTGTCTAATGATGCACTAGCTTTACTCTTTCTAAAGACTGACTAGCACTCACTGGTCCACTCCTCTCCTAGCCTTCTTACTAGCAGGCAGAAGCTCCTGTTATACAGTCTGGGACATGTAGAAGAAAGGAAAAATGCACAGTGTTAGAGAGACTGAAGCAGCAAGAGCATTGCATAGTGCACAAAGTCAGCTTTACCTTAACTAACTTCACAACAGTTGTGTTCCCCTACATCTTTATTCTGTGTTAAGTTTCCATACTGAAGCAAGAGCATGTAAAGAGTAGTAGTAATAAATAAATACATAAATAAATTTAAAAAAATTAAAAATGTAATCCGTCCCTGGTCACCATATCAAAACATTGTACAATGCACTTTGAAGATTTAGTAATAATAATTAATTTCTAATATTTTTTTTTGTTTTTCTTGATAATATTAATATTTGTTCACTATTCTATCAAAGAGTATGTAAATCCCCCCCCCCGCCTGCATTTAAAAAGGGGTCAAACATCTATGTAATAACTGTAAGACACCTGAACCCGCTTAACCAACCCCCCCCCCTTTTTCTTTCTGTATCCTTGTTGTGTCAGACAAATAAAAATTGTCAAATCGGAAAAAAATTAAAAGGGGTTAAACTCACCTTATTTCCAGATCAGCTTGGGTCTCATCACGACTGCCTCCACTTTTGCTCCACCTCCTTGGCTGAGATCCTTAAGTTTGATAATCTCAGCCAATCCAATGCTTTGCCATAAGAAAGTATTGGAAGACCATTGTGCATGCGTGGCAAATCAGCATTTCTTTATAAAGATGCATTAAATCAATGCATTTGTATCTGGGAAAACTTCAGCATCTCCATTCAGAGCATGTAGATGATCAACAGTGCAGTACTAAACCAGAACGCACCTCTAGTGGCCATCTGAATGACTGCCACCAGAGGAGTTCTGAGGCAGCAATATGAACACTGCCTTTTCTCTGAAAAGGCAATGCTTACATTACAAAGCCTGCAGGGACATACTATACACACCAAGACAACTACATCAAGGTAACATAAATTAGACAAAATATCAAATAATTGCTAAGTGGATATATGCAGAGAAATTTACAGGATTATTCATTATCCAGGGGTAGGACACTTTCAGCACTCCAGATGATATGGACTACATTTCCCATAATGCTTACAAAGCATCAAGTGAGATATAGTCCACAACATCTACAATACCGAATGTTGCCTACTCCTGCACTAAAAACTATCAAACTGAAATCTGAAATTCATGTTTTAGTTTAAAAGAGATGATTTGGAGAAATTCTGCAAGTCAGCTTTAGTCACTGCCTGGCCTGCCATCATATGCAGTAGTTGGGTCATTTGTACATACAAAAAAAAAAAGTAAGTATAGTCATAAACTTATAGGATCCCCAAAACAAAACTGTTCCAAACAAAATAAAACAGAACATAACTTTTACAGAAAACCCTAAATTACACAACCAGTAAGTCAAACTCCATGGGAAACTTCAGATGTCAGTCTTTTACATATTCAAAGTAAAAGCCCACATATAGGCTTCCCAATATTTAATCTATGTCTGATTTTCGGAGATAAGGCTTCACATTCCATCTTGGTCAGATGGCTGGACCAAGAGCAGATAATACTATCATCCCTGTCTATCATCTCTGTCCAGTCTAACAGTAAACCTACTGTCACTAAATAGTATTAAAAAAAAAAAAAAATCAGCTTTAGAAGTAACTTGTTTAATCTGTACTTTGATCAGATTTTCTGCTCCTCATGTGATTGCATGTCATTTACCCTTTTGCTTTCTCCCTGTTTTCTGTATTTCAGCCAGAGTATCTACCAATGGCCATGCTCCAGTGATTCTCTATGAGAATCAGTAATGACATGCCCACATTGCCTGCCCAAGAAGTACTCATCCTAAGTTACTCTATAAATACAGCATTCAGACACTAGAACTTACATACCACATCATACATGCACACACAAACATTTCCTCTCCACATTAGGCATCATATAGTGTATTATAAACAAATATAGAGAGACAGACAAACTCAAATACCTATAGAGCTTTGTGTTATCTCTATCTAGGAAGGTTGTCTGACAAGGACTGTCAGGGAAGGGGTTAACAGTGGGTAGTGAGGTTGTCTGACAGAGACTGACAGGGTAGGGGTTAACAGTAGGTAGGGAGGTTGGCTGACGGGCTGGAGGAGAATGTATTACATGCATTACAGAGAGGGAGAGGAGCACATTTGGGCTCTAGCCTTGTCTCTAATCTGTCAAGAGAGCATTTCTTACACTACAAAAGACATGCTTCTATTTACATTGATTGCAAAAGGTACATTTCTTTCAGCGACTGGGAATCAGGCGCATGTTGAAATTTGAAAGGGGTGGCTAAGGAGGCTGGGTAACACTGCTGAAAACAGCAAAACATTTTACAGCACTGCAGGAAAACTATACAGAATTGAAAGAAAAGAAACTAACCACAGGTATTTGAACTTAGCTTAACTTGTTTACCTGCAGTGTTCCTTTAAATATAATATATACTATTGAGTAGACTCAAAGAAAAAGTGTATGTAGTACAAGTGCACAAGAAAAACATTAACCCACATAAAAAAGCCCTCAATCTTGAAAGGTTTAAAAAATGTTTAATTATTTAGATCTGAAAAGGAATGTAGGTTTTCTGCATAGTGGATTTTAATTACCTTGATTGCCTATTCATTTCACATGCATTGCTGTCCCTGTGAGTTCATTACTAGAATCTATAAAACTAATTCCTCTGTGTTTTTGTCTTGACAATGTGTTGTTATTTTAATTCTATTATTATACTATTATTTTGCATAGTCGGTTTCATCCAAATTCATTAAAAACACAACATACACAAATTTGCTTTTATTGCAACGTTTAATAGTTGTAGCATCTATTTTAGCAAGAACTAATGGCATACAAACACAATAATTAATTCATGTAAGTCAATTAGTTACAAAGCTGTTAAATTCTGAATGATCATTTTAGATCTCTTATCTAGTTCCTTCATTGCCATAAGGTATGAAAACTATAGCTCTTTTACAGATGTTCATGAATAAGGAAAGGTAGGATAAAAAATAAACAGAACAACAGTACGGTCTGTCACAGTCATAGGAAAAATAAAGTACACTCTCTGTGAATGCTATGGTTTTATATTTCAGGACATATTAACAATCATCTGTTCCTTTGCAGGTCTTAAAATGAAAATATTTTTATATAAATACAACCACAGATGAACATACAACACATGCCATATTACACGATGTCTTGATTTATTTAACAAAAATAAAGCCAAATTAGAGAAGTCATATGTGAAAAACTAAGTACACCCTTATTTAGTGGTGGAACAAACTCAGTCACAAGGGTCGCAGCTGTGACCGGCACCCCCTCCAGGGGGCCCGGCCACCCTGCGGACCTCTGCACCGGGATGCCTGCCGGTCATGGAATGTGGCCCCGGCTTGTCCGGTACAACCGTATTGAAGGGGCCCATCGATGGCAATAAATTTCCAGCGGGCGGTCAGTAATGCAGCGCTTTAATAGCGTGACCGGGCTCCCTGTAATGATGTCAGAGCTGGGAGGAAGGGACAGCAATCACCGAGAGCCACGCGGGAGGAGGAAGGAGAGAGTCAGAGTGGGAACTCTGACTCCCATCAGTTTGAGCCAGCAACTGGACCCCAGGGAAAGTCACCCTCCTGCACCTAAAAGGTAGGAAACAGGAGGGTGACTAAAACATTTTGCATTTGTGTGTTTGTGTATGTGTCTGTATGTATCTGTGTCTGTATGTACGTGTGTGTGTGTGTGTGTGTGTGTGTGTGTGTATGTATATATGTGTGTTTATGTGTGTTTCTGCATGTGTATCTGTTTGTCTCCATGTGTCTATATGTGAATCTGTATGTCTGCATATCTATATATCAGTGTCTGCCTATGTATCTGTATGCGTGTCACTGTTTGTATCTGAATGTTTGTCATTAAGTGTCTGTATCTGCATGTGTGTCCGTATATGCATGTGTTATATGGTGTGTATCTGCATGTATGTCAGTGTTTGTTTGTCTGCTTATCTGCATGTGTGTCTGTGTAACTGTCACCCCACCAAACACATGGAGGGGCTGGGGAGCATGAATGTGACACATGGAGGGGCTGGTGGGAGAAGGGGAAAAGTATTGGGGGAGACAAATCTGAATGTTTGGCCCAGGACAATTTTCGCACCAGGTCCTGTGGTTTCTAGTTACACCTCTTCCCTTACTGCTTTCATAGGAATTAAGAATCCTAGTAGCAGACAGATGCTGTTACTCAAATGCCCTTGGGTAATCAATCATCAGCAAGTGTGACCACCTCTATAAAATCCAAAGTTTTAGTAATTTGCTGGTCACTGAGGTGTGTAACACAATGCCAAGTAGGAAAAATACATCAGTAATGATGCATGAGAATAAATTGTTGCTGTCCATAAAAGTGGGAAGGATTATAAGGTCATTACCAAACAATATAAAAGCCATTATTCTACATTGAGATAGATTATTCAAAAGTGGAAAATATTCAAGACAGTTGCCAAATTTTACCAGGAGTAGACTTCCCAGCAAATACACCCCAAGGTCAGACTGTGCAGCGTTCAGAGAAATTGCAAAAACCCACAAGCTACATCTGTGAGCTTAATTTCTGTTGCTGTGAAACTATTTGAAGGGCAATTAAGGGATTATATTGAGGATTTAATTGTGAAAAACATTGTTATAAGCAATAAACAGAATTGAAGAGCCAAAGACTGCACAGTGTAGGGTGAGTCAGGTAGTTTTATTGTGGAATACATGACAAAACAAGGATAGAACATTTCGCCATGAGGCCTTAATCATGTATCAATTGTCATCATGGTTTAATGAAACATAGGTCATGTTAAACTAACCTAATTGTATTCTACAAAGATGTCATTAGAAATATAGATCATGTGTTACATGTGATCTACTTGGATTTTGTCAAGGTGTTTGATAAGGTTCCTCGCAATATGTTAATGTTCAAATGAAAAGAAATTGGTCTAGATCAACATTTCCCAATTGGTGTTCCTCTACGATTTGTCCATCGGGTGACTCAACCACTTAGGGCCGCCCAATAGGTATCGCTAAACAGGGGACCGGTCAAGCGAAAAAGCTATTTAAGACTAAGACCGGGCCCCTGTAGTATGGGATGCTGGGAGGAAGAGACAGCTGACTAGAGAGAGAGAGGGGATAGAGTGGAGTGAGCAACTACCGACCTGACACACCAGCCTCAGCGTGCATCCTGCAGCACTAAAGGAAGTCACCCTCCTGCAGAGAAAAGGTAAGTGAACACGAGGGTGACTGCAAATATAAACATTATGACCTCTGTGTGTGTGTGTGTGTGTGTGTGTGTGTCAAGGTATGTATGTGTATCTGTCAGAGTCTTTATCTGTATGTCAATGTGTATATGCCAGTTTGTGCATCTGTGTGCCAGTGTGTATATCTGTGTGCCAAGGTGTGCATGTGTGTGTCAGTGTATGTGTGTATGTGCCAGTGTGAGTGTATTTGTCTGTGTAGTTGCCAGTGTGTATGTATGTGTGCCAAGGTGTGTATTTGTCAGTATGTGTATCTGTGTGCATCTGTATGTCAATATGTATGTACCTGTATGTCAGTGTGTGCATCTGTGTTTATCTGCCAGTGTGCATCTGTGAATGTGCCAGTGTCTGTATGTCAAGGTGTGTGTATCTGTGTGCCAGTTTGTATCTCTCAGTGTGCACACATGCCAATTTGTGTATCTGTGTGCCTATGTTTGTATCATTGTGTGTATCTGCCAGCATGTGTATCTGTGTGTCAGTGCATCTGTCAGTGTGTGTATCTGTGTGTCAGTGTGTGTGTATCTGCCAGTGTGCAGCTGCGTGTGTATATCTGTGTGACAGTGTGTATCTCTTAGTGTGCGTATATAGATGTATTGGCCAGTTTGTGTATCTGTGTGTACGTGTATGAGTATCTGTATCTGTCTGTGGGTGTATGGGTGTACCTGTGTGTATGTGCCAAAGTTTGTATCTGTGTGTCAAAGTGTGTGTATATGTGTGTCAGTGTGCATCTCCCAGTGTGTGTAATCTATGGGTATGTGCCAGTGTATCTGGCTGTGTGTGTGTGTGTGTGTGTGTGTGTGTCTCTGTGTATATGTAAAAGGAGGAGACTATCAGTAAAGGAGGAGACTATATTTAAAAGAAGAAAAACTACCACAACAAGAGGACAGTCTTAAATTAGAGGGACAAAAGGTTCAAAAATAATATCAGGAAGTATTACTTTACTGAGAGGGTAGTGGATGCATGGAATAGCCTTACTGCTGAAGTGGTAGAGGTTAAGACAGTAAAGGAATTTAAGCATGTGTGGGATAGGCATAAGGCTATCCTAACTATACGATAAGGCTAGGGACTAATGAAAGAATTTAGAAAATTGGGCAGACTAGATGGGCCGAATGGTTCTTATCTGCCGTCACATTCTATGTTTCTATGTGCTAGTGTGCATATCTGTGTATCTGCCAATATGTGTATCTGTGTTAGTGTATCTGTCAGTGTGTGTATCTGTGTGTCAGCATGTGTATTTGTGTGTCAGTGTGCGTGTAACAGACTTTTGATAGCCTAACTGATGCTGGAGGTCCTCACGGTCTGCATGAGGACATCCATTGTGAGTAAAATCATTGAAGCAATGCTTTCCTATAGGGAGGGCCTAGTACTCTTGCAGCACATGTGCATTAACCTCTTCTGTCGAATGACATTGGAGAAGATGGAGTGCTGACCTAGTGCCAAAGGACATTGGCGCTGGAATCTGCTAATTTGCCTAAACTTTTACTTAACTACAGGGGCGCAAGGCAGGAAGGACCAGAGGACTCTATAGTGTTAGGAATACAGATTTGTATTCATAACAATACATAGTCCCTTGAAAGGTAGAGTACAGAGAGTTGTCATTAATGGTAAATGTTCAATCTGGACAAAAGTGGTAAGTGGTGTGTCTCAGAGTTCTGTTCTGGGACCACTTCTATTTAACATATTTATAAATGATCTGGAAATAGGCATTGAAAGTCATGTTTCAGTGTATGCAGATTACACAAAACTCTATAAAGTAATTCAATGTGAGCAGGATACTGCTTTGCTGCAGAGGCATTTGGCTATATTGAGGGACTGGACAATCAAACAGCAGTGAAGCTTATTGTAGAAAAATGCAAAGTTATGCACTTCAGGGTAAATAATGCACAAGCAACTTACACCTCAAATTGTAGTGAATTAGGGATAACACACAAGAAGGATTTAGGAATTGTTATAGACAAACTGGGCACCAGGGGAGGGCTGGCAGCCTTAGGCCTGGGGGGCAAAACCAGTCAAGTGGCCCATTGCACCACCAAATCAGTTCACCATCCATGCCCACCTTTTCCTGGTTTTATAACGGATATTGATGTTATGCTAATCAGTAGCTCTTTGCCATACCCGCTCCTTCACGGCTCCAGGCACTGCTTGTTGTGAGTGTGAGCCACTGTAAATTAGGGGCAGAGGGCACTTGCACTGCGGTAAAGATGGGGCTGGACAGGAGGAGAGTGCAGTGCAATCAGTGCACTCCCCTCCTGTGGGTCACCAGTAGACTGGTGCACCTGCCCAGGATCAGTGCCGGTGCAAGGATTTTTGCCGCCCTAGACAAAATAAAAATTTGCTGCCCCCCCATGTGACATCACAATGCCCCACCCATATGAACTAACGCCAGTGCTGCACACAGTGTGTGTTTACATTAAAAAGCCTGCAGGGACCAGCTATAGACACCAGAACCACTTCATTAAGCTATAGTGTCCCTTTAATGTGAGGTACATTATAGATTAGTGTCACTAATAATATACTAGATTGCCTACTTACAAGCAGATGGATGATGATGGGCTGCAGTTTGGCTCCACTAGCAGGGCGGTGCTAGGATTTTTTGACTACACGAAGCGAAGATGCATTTTGACGCCCCCCCCCCAAAAAAAAAAAAAATACAATGCATCTTCACCTCTGTGTCTCGTAGCCCCCTTTTGAATTTCTTACCCCCATTAGTGTTGCATATCCACTCTCTTGAATGTCTTATCCCTTTGGCCCCTTTGTGCCTTACACCCCCCTTTAGTGTGTCTCCTACAACACCTCTTATGTATTTCTTACTTCCCCGCCAGCCCCTATCTATCTCTCTTTTTCTTCCACATAGACATAGATACAGGCAAAAATACATACATGCACAAATACACAAACATACAGACACACAACCATACAAGCACACAGACATAATTTTTCAGGCACACAGTCACAAAGATATACAGACACACAGTCATAAAAGGCACACAAACAAACACAGTCATACAATCTACACATACAGGTGCATTGTCATACAAACACAGACATACATTCATACAGACACAGGCCCTCACAGAAATACAGACAGACATAAAGAAACATAGAGATAGGCATACAGAAACATACATACACAGACAAACAAAGAACCCTGCACACTGATACCGTGTAAATGCTCCGGCCATCAACAGTGGTGGATGCTCCGTGTCAGGCAGACATCGCTGGATCCACCAGTAAAGTCTTCAATAGGAATAAACGCAGGCAACACTCCAATAGTAAGGATGGTATATTTATTGGTAGGTGAACCACCCCATAGAAAGTGTGATGTTTCAGCTCATGCAATAAGGCTCTGCTGAGCCGAAACGACGCACTTTCTTTGGGGTGGTTCACCTATCAATAAATATACCAGCCGTACTATTGGAGTGTTGCCTGCGTTTATTCCTTTTGAATAATACACACAGTCATACAGAGACATACATACTGTATGTCTCTGTATGACGGTCTGTGTATGTACACAGGATGGCTAAAAGATAGATCCCCATCTGTCGTGCAACTTCAACAATGCTTTGAAAGCTGGGGCTCTACCGATTCCCCATGCTTGCAGGATTGTATTTAGCATGGAGCAGTATTTGTGTGTTTGACTGTAAGCATGTGTTTGTATGGAGTATGTTTGTATGATTGTAGCGGTGTGTTTGTATGTAGTGTTTGCATTTGAATGCAAGCATGCATTTATGTGTAGTGTTGGTTTTTGAACGTAGGTGTGTGTTTATATATAATTTTGGTGTCTGATACAGAGGTGTGTTTGTATGTAGTGTTGACATTTGAATGCAGGTGTGTGTTTGTATGTAGTGTTGTTGTTTGCATGCAGGTGTTTATTTGTGTGTAGTGTTGGTGTTTGAATGCTGAGATATATGCACATATACACATACACTGCCACACACGCACACACTGTGATACACATACACAAAGATACACACACTGACGCACATGCAGATATACATATACACAAACTGATACACATTCAGATAGACAGACACACATATACAGATACACACAAACACTGACAGACATACAGATAAACATACACTGACATACAGACACGCTGACAGACATACAGATACACACATACACAATGATAGACATACACAAACACACAAAGACACACAGACATACACACACTGACAGACATTTAGATACACACAGACACACGGACAGAGACATTTATATACACACACACACTGACAGACATAGATACACACACACTGACAGACATATACAAACACACTGACAAACATACAGATACACACATACACAATGATAGACATACACAAAGACACACTAACAGACAGACATACACACACACTGACAGACATTTAGATACACACAAACACACGGACAGAGACATATACATACACACACACTGACAGACATAGATACACACACACTGACAGACATATACAAACACACTGACAAACATACAGATACACACATACACAATGATAGACATACACAAAGACACACTAACAGACATACACACACACTGACAGACATTTAGATACACACAAACACACGGACAGAGACATATACATACACAAACACTGACAGACATGGATACACACACACACTGACAGACATGGATACACACACACACACTGACAGACATAGATACACACACACACACTGACAGACATGGATACACACACACAAACTGACCAACAGGTTCAGGAGGGGGGCTTACCTGGGATCCAAAGTGCTGCCTGAGGTAGTTGGGAGTTGGAGGAGCTGGTCCTGCCCAGCCCCCTCCTCTCTGCCTTCTGCTGCCCTAGTCTTGTTGGGAGGACTTCCTCCCATGCTGATTAGAAGGGGGCCCGTAGCTCCGCCCCTGCTGGGCGCCAGCCGCGCTGTGTGCTACAGAGGGAGCAGGGATATGACGTTCATATCCCCGCCCCCTCCACACAGTCCGCGGCACTGCAGGGTGGCGCTCGGCCACGCTACAAGAAGTGACCGGCAGGAGAGGGGAGCTGTGCGCTTCCCTCCTGCCGGTCACCCGGACATTTGCGCCCCCGGGCCGGTGCGCCCTAAGGCGGCCGCCTGTGCCGCCTTATGGACGCGCCGGCCCTGATGAAAAGTAATAAACAATTAAGACAAGCAAATCTGTGCTATGCATTTTAAAAAATATAATAATTGTGAACCAAGCTATTTTATACATAACAACTTATATATTTCCTAACAACTGGTTCAAACAGACCTTATGCCACATTGAATCACCCAACATAAGAACACCATGACATTTATAGCACCCTGAGTATGATAAAGGCCAAATTGCAATGATGCTAGAATTTTGAATACATTACACCTCTCAGGCGTAATGCTAAGGGGGACTTAGTACTCTGAACTGAACTCTGATATCCACAAATGTCAGGCTAAAACAGCTGACTTTAAAATTTCAGCAGCTTACCTTTATTCATAGCTCGACTATTTTAGCCTAAATTTGCCATTCAAATTTTAACTTAATAAAATTCAGATTATAGTGAATAAACTCCCAAAAAATATTTCTGGAACTGGCTATGCTAATTGAAAAAGCCCACATGGATTGAAATGAATGAATGAATAACTTTAGCAGTGAGGGAGTTAAAATGGCTATGCAGCATAACACAGATAGTTTCTATTCTTTATTACTGTAATGGAATTGAATGAGCAAAATCACTCAAGAAACCATTTTACAGAAATCCATAAAGGCTGAGTGCCTAAGCATCTGCTCCATTTCATATGAACTGCACATAAAGTTTAGGCCCTCTGCCAAGATCAGGTCAGACAGCATAAGTAGCAAACTTGCCCTTTGCATTTCTTACTATGAGTGCCTATTGTATATTTCTAAAGGAATCACTGACCTTGCAAAGTATCCCTGTCTTCGCTCCTTCTTCTCTTCCTTGTTGTCCATGATAGCAGCTAGGAACAATCTGATCAGGATAGGATCCAGAAGGTTTCCTTTGTTAATGCCTCATCTCCAAAAACTGTATTCTTTCTTGAATGGAACAAAGATACAGGTTCAGATGGCACAGTAAGGCAAACCAGTTTTATGGTGATCACTAACACTCTGTATCTCTGCACAAACACTGCAATAAATGTTAACATCAGAGGCTAGATCACATGGTAGAACACTTGTGCCAAAAGGAAAACACAGACACGCCATTAGGTCAAACATTAGTACACAATAAGCATCATTATTATGTAATGTCAGCTAACGGCTGCTTGTCTTTATTTTTCCTAATGTGGACTGTTTTAGAACAAAACAAAAGATGAAATAGATAGATAGATAGATAGATAGATAGATAGATAGTAATTATACTTGCTTATTAATGAAGCAATTTGGTGCCATCACATAAGACCTGAAAATGTTATACAATGTATTTTTTGCTAGTCTTCTTTTTTCCGATGCCACATAAGAAGAAAAAAAAAAGAAAAGAAAATCAAATGAATGGCAGTATCCCTCATTGTTCATACAGTGAGTAGTGGTGTGAGGTGCCAGACAGTCCACTTGTTAACTCCTTCTGTTCTGCTCTGTTAATATGCCAGACTGCCCACATCACATATAAGTACTACTAGGAATTACAAATAAGCATATAACATCATACATATATAATTTATGTGTTTGTGGAAGATTTGAGGAGATCTTCGGGTCATAATCTACAACTTAGAGGGAAGTTATCTATATTGTTAATTCACTAAGGGCACTTGGTGTTTTTTTTGGTGAAATTTTAATATCACAGAGTATTCAGTGAAAGATTTTGCATTTTCTATAAATATATAACACAAAAGGCAGCCCACATAAACACAAACAATATTACAAACAGCTCATATACACACAACACTAGAGACACACTTACATAGCACAACAGACACATACACACAATACCACAAACAGTTCACATGCATACCCATAAAACCGCGGACAACTTCACATACATAACTACCATAAACAGTGCACACACATATATAACATAACAGGAAGCCCATAACCGCACAGAATAAAACAAACATCCCCAGTGGTGTACATACCACGGTCACAGGGGTCACAGCTGCGACTGGTCACCTTACTCCAGGGGGCCCTGCTGCCCTGCGGACCCCTGCGACCAGGTGCCCCAACACTCCTCCCAGCTTACAATGGGAGCCGCACGGGAGGAAGAGAGGAACTCTTGGAACTCTGACTCCCATCAGGCTGAGCCACCACTGGACCCCAGGGAAGTCACCCTCTTCCATCTAATAGGTAGGAAACAGGATGGTGACTAAAATATTTTGTATATGTGTTTGTTTGTTTGTATGTATGTGTGTGTGTCTGTATGAATGTTTCTCTGTATGTGTGTCTGTATGTGTGTGTCTATCTGCCTGTGTTTGTATGTATGTGTGTGTGTGTGTGTCTGTATTTGTATGTATGTGTGTGTCTGTATATATGTGTATGTGTTTGTTTGTATGTATCTGTATGTATGTGTGTTTGTATGTATGTATGTGTTTGGATGTATGTGTGTGTCTGTATATATTTGTCTCTGTGTGTGTGTTTGTATGTATGTATATATGTGTGTGTACAGTGGTGTACATGCAGAGGTCGCAACGGCGACCAGCCCCGTCATTACAGGGGGCCCAGCCGCCCTGCGGACCCCTGTGACCGGGTGCCCGCCGCCATGTGTTGCGGCCCCAACCTGTGCGGTGTAACCGCCAGGGGGCGCACAAATCAGTTTTCGCACCAGGGCCCCATGGATCGTGTGTACGCCACAAAACATCCTATATACATACGCATGCAATACTGCATGCAAGATTCTTGAATTGTATTTATCCTACGCATGGGTACGGTATATAGGAGACCACTAGACATGGATAAGGATATACATGCACTTGAGATTTTTTTCAGGGAATTTATAGGATTTATAGGCATCTGATTTAAGGTGGATAAAAATCAATTATCTAAGAAAATGAAAATAAAAAAATCAGACTTTTTAAATTTTATTATTTAAATCAAATTGTATTTATTTAAATTGTATTTCTTTTGATAAAGTGCTTTTTTGAATCAAAAATCTATAAATGTATCCTATTAAAAGTAGATTATAGTTCAAAGATTATTCATCACAAAACATGGATTAGTTATGTATCATGAAGCTATATTTACATTTTGGTAAATTAATTAAAGCTAATTAATCTTGTGTCAGCAAAAGATAACATGTACTTTCTCACTGTGAAATATAATATAAACTTACAAATTTCCTGTGTTATTCTGTAAATCTATGTACACAGACATCCCAACATGCAAAATGCATTTCAGGTAGGTCGCTTCACCAGCTTCTGCGTAACCCCACACTACCCTCTTCCCCCACCACACAGACACACACATGAACACTTTGACACACAGATACAAGTACTGGCACATACACACACAGTTGCACACACTGGTGCATTCACACACTCAGATACATACTAACACACAGATACACACACTGAAACACACAGACATATACACTCAGATACACACACTGGCACATACAAACACTGACACACACTAAGATACACACACTGAAACACAAACACAGATACACACACTAACGGACAGATGCACACACTGGCACATACACTCAGAGATACACACTGACACACACTCAGGTAAACCCACTGACACACACTCAGTTACATACACTGCCACATACACTTAGATACACGCACTGACACAGATACACACACTGGCACATACACTCAGATACACACACTGACACACAGATAAAAGCACACACTCAGATACACACACTGGCGCATACACTCAGAAACAGACATATTGGCATGCACACAATATGACGTCAGACATGTTTATATATTTGCAGCCACCCTCTAATTAGCTTACCTTTCTGTCCAGAAGGGTGGCTTGCTGGGGAGAGGAGGGGGAGTGGCCTGGTCCTCGCTGAGGCTGATGGGAGTGAGCATGCAGCAGCAGCTCACTCCAGGCTCTCCTCTGTCTCCATGCTGCTCGGTTCTCCTCTGCTCCCTCTAGCCTCCTCCCTCCACTACTACCGTGCGGTTCTTTATGAAACTGGGAGGAAATGGTTCTAACTTTCTCCCTGCTGGCTGATATCACAGGCCCCCTGTGGGCTCTTACAGGGCCTGCACCCGACCAGGGCCCCTGTTTAGCAAATATTATGGGGGGTCAGGGAAAGCAAATTGCATACAATATAATAGAAATCACACACACATGAAATTGTGTGTGTATATTCGGGGATATTGTATGAGCGGGTGTCAAGGAGCTTGACAAATGCATGAGTTTCCCAGAACTACTGGGAGACGTAGGATGTCTAACACAATGAATGCCTTACCTTAAAGGGTTACTCCAAGCATTATGATCACTTCAGTAATTTGAAGAGGCCATTGTGCATGGAGTCTGTATGCTCAAATGTTCAATATGAAACTAGGCACATACTGATATATCTTATATTGCTGTCAGAGGTGTAACTCCACCTCCAGCAGTGTCATTAGTACATTAGTCGCCAGTCTGGAATAAGAGTTCCAGGTTGGCTAATGTCAGTTCTGTGCATACCCTTGGCACAGTGGGTCATTCATTGGCAGAGAGTGCTCAGCTGACACAAGTGGGATTGGCATCTGGTTTCTGAAGCTCTGATGTAACCAGGGGGTGTAACCAGGTGTGCATCACCAAGCATCAGAAAAGGTATAACGCATGCAGGGAACTCAGGTTAGAGGGCAAACTATTAAAGTACACGTATTGTTAATGATATTTAATTTAACCACTTCATTTAGCAAACATTGATGGTTAAGCAAATACATGAATAATTATGATATGTGTTATTATTTTAGTTAAATAGTAGTCACCATCACTGGGAACATAAGATGGACACTTCAATTAGATCCATGGATGACTCCTATGTTTAAGTCACCCTGTGCCCATTGTAGGTGCATGTGGTGTGTAATGTATGTGTATTATGTATTTATTGTTAATTGTTTGTGTTTGATTTGGCTATGGAGCCTGTATAGCGCCCTCTGTTGGTTGCAGCAACAGCTATATACACTACATGAATAGCAAGGTTTGCTAATTTGCATATTTGGGTAGATTTGCATATTGCTAATTCTGCAGGCAGGAGAGATATTTTGTGTTATTATCTTCCCCACCCCTTTATAAATGTGTCATTGTGTTATAATAAGTTGCTGTATGTTGTCTGCTATGATTTGGTTATTTGTATTTTATTTAAGTTGTCAGAGCAATCTACATATAATAAGTCTATGGGCTAGACCAGAGAAAAATAAAGTTTTGGATGTCAGTTCTTTTGGAACTTGTGTCCTGTGTGGATTTTTAGGGATCCTACTGACAGAGTTTTCACACTTGTTTACTAGTTTCAGGATCCCTCTATCCCTGGGATAAATCAAGAGAACTAGGCCTGAGAGCTGCAACTGCCTTTGTAAAGGCAATAACTATAATCACTGTAAGCAGAGCTGCAATGCAATAGACAGAGGGGATGATACCTGCCTGGAAGATGGTCTGCAGCGGAATAGGCAGAGGGAACGATACCTGCCTGGAAGGAGATCTGCTGCCTGGTTGGATGCAAAAGCTCCAGAAGGACCCCAGTCAAGCTGTGGCGACTACGACTGGAGCGTTCCAAGGTCCCTGCAAGTGGCTAGCAAGCGGACTTGGCGGAGGTACTCCACCAGTGTAGTCCTCGGATGCTGGGCAGTGATCCCCAACCCCCTGGCATGGGGTCCTTAACCACTCAGACATCTCCCCAGCAACAGTTGGTCTTTCAGGGAGAAGAGTAACCCCTCCCCTCCCCAGCGGCATGGCAAGTTATCGGGAGTTGAGACAGCCAGTCTCCCTGCCATGTATCCTAAATCTGTAGTGTTCTTTTAAAGAGGCAGTGTTGACATAGGGATGCTGTAGAGAACAAAGCATGGTCTTACGGTGCTAGCACCTCACAATAAACTGGGAAATGCTCCATCCAGGGTACTACTGGCAAGTACCATCATCTTGGATTCTAGCAGGTACTGTGGAACTGATACTACCCAGGATACTCCCCAGAGAAACTTGTGTGTGAGGTCTAAAAAATAAAGGGATACTCCACTGACAAAATACAAAACCAAACCACTGTTTGGTAGATATACCCCAATGAAAACATGCATTAACTTAATTATGCACTTTTTCTTTTGGGGTACATTAAAAAACAGCTTGTAAAAGTTGTTGATCTCTTGTCTGAAGCTGCAACCAAAAATAATTCATCTTCACCCATAGGCAGTTGCTGCAGAATGAGTGCCCATAGCGGGGAAAAGTCCTTTCTTAGGCTTTCCCACACTATAATAGCTATTTGCAATATGACCAAGCGCTTTCTGATCGGTTGGCTGGTAAGCCAACCAATCAGGGTGCCTCTGGCGGGTAAACCTGGTTTCCTACTTCCGTTATATTGCCAACCTGTTTTTTATTTGGCAAGGCACAGATATAACTCTTAAATGTTTTTTTTTATCACCTTAATTCTAATAACAGAGGCATAATTCTAACCACAGAATACAGCAACACATCAGTTAACTTTTTAGATTTTAATATCTTTATCCAAGTTGGGTCTATTCCAACCAAAACTTAAAAAAAAAAAAAAAGTATGCACAAGCACCTTTTTAGCACAGTCAAACTGCCACCACAAATCATGGTTAGAAGGAATTCCAAAGAGCCAATTATTGCGTCTTCATCAAAACTGCTCCAAAATAGACCATTTTGAATCCCAAACTACCCTATAAAATACATTTATTGAAAAAAATTACTCATCGGAAAATCTTGATAAAGCTTTTAATACAGTAAAAAATAAAGATAGGAAAGATCTGTTACAATATAAAAGATAATATGAAAACAAAAGTGACCTTCCAGTGTTACCAATTATTCTGGATTTTAACAATAAAACCAAGACTATGAAAAAAATAATAGAAAAACACTGGCCTATTTTGAAACAAGATGACCTTTTTAAAGACCAAATTCCAGAAAGACCTAATATCTTTAGAGGACCTCTTACCTTAGGAGCATCCTTACAAAAAATATACTAAAAAAGATACAAAAAACAAAGTATGTTTTTTATCCAAACCAAAAGGTTTATTGAAATGCAATAAATGCATAGAATACAGAAATACAGACCCAGCAATAATATCTAAAACAACTCAGTTTTTCTCCACCAATACAGGTAAACCATACCCAATTAAGGACTTTATTGGACATAACACAAACAATTTAATATATATGTTGGAGTGCCCATGTGGACTACAATACATAGGTATGATTACAAGATGTCTAAAGATTAGACTAGCGGAACATTTTCACAACATAACCAAAGGGTAAGAAAACCACTCAGTGTCTAAACATTTTATTACACACAATAAAAATACGAAACTATTAAAATGCATTGGAATCCAAAAATGCATTATACCCTGGAGAGGTGGAGACATGAGAAAAGTCTTAGGCAAAAAAGAAATGAATTGGTTCTATCAGTTAAAAACTCTCTCCCCAGATGGTCTAAATGCAGAATGTGATCTTTTTAACTTTTTGTCATTTCATATTAATTTAATTATTCATATAAAAATTCCTAATTAATTTTATTTTTAATTCAAATTTCTATTTATTCTATATTTAAAATTTTTCACTTATCTTGTATTTTTTATAGATTTGTGTAGATTTTTTTTATAGATTGTGTCCATTAACATGGAAAACTGGTGCATAATGATATAGACAAGGATGTGTGCTCAGCTTTCGTGCGTAGCAAAAGTTAAGTTGTCATATTCTATACTGGCTACTCCCTAAAGAAGGGGTGTTTGAGTTCCTCCTAGGTTTGTAAGTATGGGCATGTTGTATGTGTAATTGTTTTAAATGCTACTAGTATAGTCATAGTGGTTTATGCAAAATGGATTAGGATGTTGGTGATGAGACTTTTGTCAGGCATGTGGGTGTTGTGTGGGTTGTTACACAAATGTGCTCCATCTCAGGGGTGTCCCCTGCGTCCACAATGGGTCTTTCCACTGTGCCGTGATGAATAATTTGGTTGGAAGAAGGGAAGGGATCTGTCTGGATAAAGGAAAAGATAGCCAAGAAGAAACAAATAGAAGGCAAGAAAAGGAGTAGTATGATGCAGTACGGGGGCCCAGTGGGGGAATGCAGGGGGAAAGGAGGGCGCAGGAGGAAGAGAAACTGCCGGAGGGCGCCTGCAGGCTGCCCCGCCTCAGCCAGCACCTCCCCACCCCCCCCAGGTCAATATCTTGTTCTTGCTAGATACACATACCACTGTCACCACCATTCCGTTTTTTGTCGCTTTGGTCCAAGAGTTCTGCCTGCCTCTCCTTGGTGGCAAGGATGTCCTCCACCCTCAGCAGCCATTGGGCGGTCGTTGGGGGATTTCGTCTGTTTCCAGAGGGCCGGCACCAACAATTTGGTCACGTTGACCAAGTGTCGCAGGATTGATTTTTTATATTGTGAGATGGGTAGTTTAGTTGAGTGCAGAAAAACACTTGCGAGATTGAAGTCCGGTGACTTCCCCAAAATCTCCGCCGTTGTTTTGATCTCGTTCCAGTATATCCTAGGGCAATCCCACCATATATTTTGCGTGGTCCCCACGCCCACTCTGCACCTCCAACAGGTGTCTGATACCATTGGGAGTATCCGGTGGAGCGGGGCAGGAGTCCAGTACATATTTTTTTATTTTTTTATTATTTTATTATTATTATTATTATTTTATTTCTCTGCCTACCATCTCTCTAAGTTCCCTCATCCAAGATGGCGTCAGGATCTGCCCTGTTGGACAGATTATGGTAGGCCACGCCCCCAATCCCTAATATTGTTTTGTTAAAAAACTTCTTGGTTAAAAAACATCTTGGCTCAAATACTTTGCCCATAATCTATCCCTTCACTGGGGTGGAATTACGTTACAGCTATCTCCTCCTGTATAAACAAAAGAAGTTACTCTCTGCAGGCACTTCCGGGTATGAACGGTACCCTTTAAACTACATCCTCCGTGATTCTAGTCGTGGGACGTGCAAACACATACACACGTCCCACGAGCCGCCTCAGTCGCTTCAGCCAGACGCTCTAGAAGGTCGAGCCACGCCTGGGATACAATCCCCATAAGCTATTGTGGCAGATGACCACGTGACGCGAAATTACACTATCAGACTAGCAAATCAGTTTAAACATAGAAATTACCCTTGTTTTTACTTGCAATTAATAATACCCATTCTCCCAAACTACAACTGTTATTAAAATAAGCTTGGAATATGTTTTGTGTGATATGTACTAATTTTCAGTCTGACATTGATGACGTCATTTTGGTGCCAAAATTCTAATTGTAATTGATAGCATTACCTATATATATTCCCATGTACCAGGAAATGTATTTGAAATGTTATCAATAAGTTAAAAGCTAAGCTAAATTAGCTTTTTGCCCTACCGGGATTTCATTTGAAAATTAATTATCTGTGTACCTCACAGCCACACGGTGCATCAGTTAGCGCTGGCTTTTATTTCTGCACCTGAAGCTATACGTTACTAAGGATCCCTTACTGCATTATATTTATTTGAATTTAACTGAGACTTGGTGAGACTTGCTTACTTTTCAAATTTTCCCCCTGCTAATCTTATTTATTAATTTTTTTGGTTGGTTTTGTGCTTGGATAAAGCAAGGAGAAGGGGGATTGAGAAGGGGTAGATAAATCAAGTGCTATAAGAAGACAGTATACCAAATATATTAAAGGGAAAGTCATATAAGAATAAGGAGTGAATGAGAGAGGAAAGCTTACACAAATTACCAGTACTCTAACAGAACAAACTCATACAATTCAGAAATTACAAGAAGAAAATAAAAGTTTGTCTTCATCGAACAAACTATTAGAAGATAGAGTCGACAAACTGGAGAATAAATAATGGATATAGAGGATTGATCCAGAAGAAACAATGTCAAAATCAGAGGAATACCTTAGTCAATTACACAATATTAAAAATTACAGCAACGCTCAGATCCAAGAACATTAGATATAAATGGAATTTTCCAGTTGCTCTAGTAATATTTTATCAAGATCATTCACATGTATTTAAAGGATCACTATAGGGTCAGGAACACAAACATGTATGCCTGACCCTATAGTGTTAAAACCACCATCTAGCCCCCCTGGGCCTCTCATGCTCCCATAAATATAGCAAAATCTTACTGTATTCAAGCCAGAAGCATGCTGTTAGACTCAGAAAAACAAGCAGTGTGCTGACATCATCAGAAGTGGTAGCCTGGTCCAATCACAATGCTTCCCCATAGGATTGGGTGAGACTGACAAGGAGGCAGATCAGGGGCAGAGCCAGCACAATTCAAACACAGCCCTGGCCAATCAGCATCTCCTCATGGAGATAAATTGAATCAATGAATCTCTATGAGGAAAGTTCAGTGTCTGCATGCAGAGGGAGGCGATACTGAATGTTTGGATGCATTTTAGAAAGCCATGACCCAGGAAGGATCTCTAACAGCCATCTGAGGAGTGACCAGTGAAGTTATCACTAAGCTGTAATGTAAACACTGCATTTTCTCTGAAAAGACAGTGTTTACAGCAAAAAGCCTTACAGAACAAATTAAATAAGCTGTGGTTGTTCTGGTGACTATAGTGTCCCTTTAAAGATCCAGTATCTGCTAAAGAATCAATTATACAATTAAAATTTATTTAGTTATTAAATATATATTTATTTTTTTCCCAGCTAATGAAGGATTTAATGCAAGTTGAACTATGACCTTTGATGGGGCCTAAGCTTGATATGTTATTGATCAATAACCAGAGTAAAAATCAAATCTACTCCTTCAATATCGGAAGTAAATATATTATTTTATTATAGGACCTTATACATGGTCCGAGGTTGACTCTATACACCCTATTGTTACTTATATTTTTACTTTAATGATCTGTACAAGAACTATTTAGTTACATGAATTATAAAATTATAAAGAGAAAGGCAGTCCACTGCAAATCACTAATATTAATTTATTATTAATCATTCAATTTTTAAAAAAAAATTTCATAGTAGTAAGTTGCAGGTTTCAGTTAAACAAGAAGATATGTTATTTTCTTTGTTTAATTTTGTTCTATGTTTGTTATTGGTGTAGGACTGCATTATTGGGACTCGACTATAGAGGGTATGATGGCTTTAGATGACACTTAGATGTGTATTCACACCAGAAATGGGGGAGTACATTTTTAAAGGAAAATAAGGTAGATATAGCCTTCATCCAGGAAACTTATTGGATATGTCCTCCTGAAAAATTATGGCACTTTAATTATTTTCCAGTAGTATACTATGCCAATCTTGAAGGTAATCATAAAAGAAGAGGAGTGGCTATTGTTTTATCAAAAAATCTTAAATTTGAATATATAAATTCGGAAATTGATATAAATGGTAGATTTTTACTTTTAATTGCCAAGTTAAATGACATAATATTTACTTTGGTAGATGTATATGTTCCTAACGATTTCTCAGTGGGTTTCCTGGAAGATTGTGCTCATAAAATTGATACGGTTAAGTGTAGAAATGTTAATTTTTGGAGGTTATTTCAACTGTGTTCCCAACTTAAAACTAGATAAAAGCAAACACAATAACAAATAATGGGACCCAAAAATTAAAACAGCTGCAAATAAATTTGATGAATTTTTGCTGAAGAACTCTCCCTCTTCGCTTGTTGGAGAACCTTTAACCCACAATCGAGAGATTATACCTATTTTTCTCATGTCCATTAGACCTATTCTCAGATTTACTTTTTTTTGTTAGTCCTGCTTTGTTAGATTATGGATTGCAAGATTGGCTCAATTATCCTATCTGATCATGCCCCAGTTTTTTAACATTTAAATCTCCATCCCCTTTCAAAATCAGAAACAGATGGAGACTGAATTAAAGTCTTCTACAAATTGATAAGGTACCTGCTGAATTAGCTGCAGAAATGAAGCACTTTATTCAAATTAATGATAATGGGGAAGTATCCAGTTTGGTGCTCATTTAAAATTTTTGTTAGAGGGGTTCTGATAAAAGCAGACTCGAGTCAAAAGAAAAAAAAAAAGAAGAAAGTATCTCTTAACTACATATTATGTTGGCTAAGTTTGAAAGAGAAAATAAGTCACAAACAACCCTAGATATCACTAATGAAATTATATGCTTTAAACATTATATTAATAAAAGCTCTTGGATGAGGCGAATAAATCTATTATTTTTTCTCAAGCAAAAATGGTATCACAACAATAATAAAGTTAATAAAGTTCTTACGAACAGATTAAAAAATACTTATAGATAAAACTATGAAAAAAAATAATAGTAGGCGATAAATGCTTTTTAAACTCTAAGGAAATATCTTAGGCCTTTGTAGACTCCTTCTACGCTTTATATAATATACCAGATCCTAAGGTGTCAATCTTGTAAATAGATGGGTTTCTGAATAAACTTGCTATTCTGGAAATTCTGGAAATCTCTCCAGAAAAACTGACCGGATGACTTTTCAACGTTATTTTATAGAATTTTTGCTGATATTTTGGCCCCTATACTACTGAAAGTTTTTACAGATGTCTCAACTACTAATCCGTTCCCTAAAGAGATACTGTTAGCATCTATTATTTTGATTCCTAAACCACTAAAAGATTCCACGAACACAATACATTATAGACTGATTTCCTTAATAAATCTAGATTTAAAAATGTATTCTCACATTTTAGCAAACAGATTGAAAGCAGTTATTTCTGATATAGTTGTGGTAGACCAGTCGGGTTTCACCAGGGACAGATAATATCCGTATAATACTCAATTTGATTATTAAAAGCAATCTTATGAATTCAGAATTGGCCATTTTCGCATTGGATGCAGAAAAGGCATTTGACAGGGTTGACTGGAAGTTTTTAGATAGAGTATTAAATAAATTTGGATTCTGAGGACCCTTTAAAGATAAAATCATGTCATTATATATAGTAGCAACTACTAAAATTTTAAATCCCTTTTTTGAATCATCTACATTTCCAATATAAAATGGCACGAGGCAAGGCTGCCCATAGGCCCCATTACTCTATATCTTATCTATTGAACCATTGGCTATTATGATTAGAGACAACAAAGAAGTACTTGGGATTAAATCAACCAATCGGGAATATAAAATTTCTCTATTAGCGGATGATGTGCTTCTGTCCCTGGCGAGGCCCGCAATCTCTATTCCATAAGTTTTAAAAATAACTGAAACATATGGAGCTATCGTAAACTATAAAATTAACATAAAGAAAACTCAAATTATGGTTAAAAATTTACCTGAGGCTGAACTATCTTTACTTAAATCCACATTTTGGTTTAATTGGAACCCGGAGTTTGAGTGTCTTGGTCTTATATTATCTTTTAATAGTCAGAATATAATCCGCTGTAACTATGATAATCTATATTCTTCTATTAATCAGCAACTGACCAAGTGGACCAAAACTGAGATCTCATGGCTGGGGTGCCTAAATATAGTGAAGGCGTATTCTATTCTGGAATTGTTATATTTATTTAGATCTTTACCCTTTAGATTAAGTAATGATAAGGTAATACAATTCCAAAAATTATTTTCGAACTTTATTTGGGCAAATAAACGCCCAAGAATATCTCAAAAGATCTTGAATTAATGTAAATATGACAAAGACGGTATCTCATTCCCCAATATTCCCCAATATATTCCCCAATATTCCCCAATATATAAGTTGCCAGTGTAATGTTGTGGTCTAACCCAAATATTCAGAATAACGCCTGGTACCAAATAGAACAAGAGAACAGTTCATGTGGAAATGTAAATACTGTATTCTGGTCAGAAGATATAATTAAAATCAAGCAAAGAAAACCTCAAAATCAAATAATAGTGGATATGTTAGATGTGCTAAAAAAGTTGAAAAGCAAACTTAATCTTTCAGACTCCTTATATCCTTATATCCGTATATATGCTCCTATAGAAACTTTACAATACGACCTGATTGATTTGGATATACATAAATGGAGGCTATTGGGGATAAATAAAATTGTTGATAAAGCTCTGATTAGTTTTCCGTGCTTAATACTAAATAAACTAAATACAATATACCCTTTAGTGATACCTTTCGATAATTAAGGATTAAACACTATCTTAATTTAAAAATATATATTTTGAACACCCTATATTCAGATATTTGGATAAAGTAGGAAATAGAGGTTTAATAACTAAATCTTCTAAAGTTTTAGATGGGGAGGATGACGTTATAAAAATTTCACCAATAGACAAATGGGAAAAGGCTCTGAAAGTAATTTAAACCCCATATGAATAGTACCAAACCACTATCAAATAAAAAAATATATATACATTGCATATCTCTGGTAGAACTTCACCTAAAGATCTTATATAGATGGTACCAGGTCCCTTCAAAACTACACAAAATCTATGAAGCCTATTCGCCTCTATGTTGGCGATGTCAGAAAGAGATTGGCACAATATTCCATATATGGTATACATGCCCGATACTAAACGATACCAAGACATTTATAGTATCCCTGATATTTGATTTAATTCATGAAACTGTTATACTCACACCTTCCCTTTAATTATTTAATTTAGACTTCCCAATAATGGAGAAAAAACACAAAAGAAAGGTTATTAAGGAATAATACTCTGGGATTATTTGAGAAGAACATTGTTATTAGCAATAATCAGCATGGTTTTATGAAACATACGTCATGTCAAACTAACTTAATTGCATTATACGAAGATGTAAATAAAGTATAGATTGGAGTGTTGCAGTGGATGTGATCTACTTGGATTTTGCCAAGGCATTTGATACAGTTCCACACAAGAGGTTAATGTTTAAACTAAAAGATATTACAGGAAAATTCTTGTTCCTGGGTAGAACATTGGCTTAAAGGACCATACTCGTTTTCCTGGCTCTATAGTGCCCTGAGGGTGCCCCCACCCTCAGGGTCCCCCTCCCGCCCGGCTCTGGAAAGGGGAAAAGGGGTAAAACTTACCTTTTTCCAGCGTTGGGCAGGGAGCTCTCCTCCTCCGATCCTCCTCCTCTCCTCCCCGTCGGCTGAATGCGCAAGCACGGCGAGAGCTGCGCGCGCATTCAGCCGGTCGCATAGGAAAGCATTATCAATGCTTTCCTATGGACGCTTGCGACCTCTCACTGTGACATTCAAAGTGAGAATCACGCAAGCGCCTCTAGCGGCTGTCAATGAGACAGCCACTAGAGGCTTTGGGGGGAAGGATTAACCCATTTATAAACATAGCAGTTTCTCTGAAACTGCTATGTTTATAAAAAAATGGGATAACCCTAGCTGGACCAGGCACCCAGACCACTTCATTAAGCTGAAGTGGTCTGGGTGCCTAGAGTGGTCCTTTAAAAATACAGAGAGTTGGTAAGTGGTGTCCCTGAGGGTTCTGTTCTGGGCCGCTTCTATTTAACATATGTAACAGTGTAACAGTTATAATGTTCAAATTTAAAAGTTAAAGTCAAAATAGCTGAACTGGAAAAATTATCTAAGTCAGCTATGCTTTCAGTTTGGCTACTCTAGCCTTTAATTTGTAATTATCTTTGAATTCTCCATTTAGTAACTAACCTGTAATGTTTCCTGACGTTGACAATTTAATTGCTTAGAGACTAGACACATAAGTAATTTCTACAGCACATCAAAATTACAAAAATATTTTTTTTACAAGTAAAGGTTAGCTTCAGAATGCACAAACCAAAAAAATGATGTGACATTTTAAAGATTTTAACCCCTTAACGGCGTTACGGCGTTCTATGCCGTCCCCATTATAATGGGCTCTAAAGCCCTTGCGGCAGCAAAGAACACCGTAACAGCTTTCTACCCAAGGAGCTCCGGTGGACTTACCTCCGCCGAGATCCTCTTCGGGAGGACTGCCTGACAGCCCAGGCAGCCCTCCAACAGCTCAAAGAGCGATCAAATGGCCCCCTATAGCTGGCTGTGGAACTAATATTAATATAAGTACTTATATTAGTATTAAAATACACTTAGAATGAAGTTACATATATATAAGCTATATAAATATTATATATATATATATATATATATATATATATATACAGTCAGGTCCATAAATATTGGGATATTGACACAATTCTAATCTTTTTGGCTCTATACACCAACACAATGGGTTTGAAATGAAACAAACAATATGTGCTTTAACTGCAGACTTTCAGCTTTAATTTGAGGGTATTTACATCCAAATCAGGTGAACGGTGTAGGAATTACAACAGCTTGTATATGTCATTATTCTACCAGAGGAAGAGAAAAGGTAAAAAGAGATGCTTTGTAAATCTCATGACTACCCTTCAATTAGAGGAAGCTATTGTGAGATTTTTTTTTAAAAAAAAAAAGCAACTACAACACAAATAATCTGTTTCTAACAGGTGTTGGAGATCCATTCTAATTTACAGGATGCTTGAACATTCTTATTTATAACGGTAGTATTCCTAGTACATTGGAGGATGTCTATAGATTTGCAGGATGCTTATTGCCATGTATCCTTTGCCTGACATCACTTTTATTTTTACATCTTCATGGTGAAAGATGAATGTCTGCTGTAGTCACCTTACTCCATCCCAGTTCAGGGTATAGCTGGGAATACAGTTTGACATGGTCCAAGGCATGGTACAGCTCTTTTCAGACTAGCATATTACACATATTAACATCCAACATTTCTCTTCTGCATAGGTTGCAAGAGCCAATATCAATCATCCTGACAGTTCCACATTAATACCCAGTCCATGGTTTCCACTTCTACTTATCTTCTTCAGTCCTTCCATGGGATCTCCCACAATAGTTCTTCCCTCTTCCATCAGGTCCAGTGCTACTTTCCTCATTCTGAAGGTTTCGATAATGTAGAAGGGCTTAAATATAAGAGTTTTTGAACTACAGTAATTAATACCCTTCTGAGGGCCATGGAAAACTTATATCCTTGGCTACCTTTACAGAGTTGAGATGCATTTTTTCCTGGTCTATTTCTAATTAGGTTTTCATTCAAATTCATTCTACCAAGAAGGTTCTAAGTTCTTCAATCCAGGACTTATCTAGGAATTGGCCACATCCCCTCAGAGATATGTCTCAGCACTCTTTGATCTCTCTTTTCGTGAAAGGGCTTTAATATGGAAGTATCTAAATTTCTGTCGGTATATTTATATGATCCCACGGTTATCTATTGCTCTCCGTGGAATTCTTTCCTGTTTTTTTTTAGGGCTCTGAAATCTTCACCCCTTTTAACCATGAGAATATATCTCTCCACAATTGCTTAATATTAAGTTAGCTCTATCGGTGACATTGGCATGGACTGAAAGATACTAGATCCTCAAGCACTATTTTGCATAGAATGTAGAGTCCATAATAAAACTTTCTCCTCCTGTCCTAGATAGATGCTTTAAGATCTATTTTTATAGATCTGCTTTCTGGATTTCTTCTGTTTATCTTTACTAATAGACCATAAAGATCTTCAAGCCTCTATAAAAGCCAACAGCAGGTGGATAGTCTTGGCAGTTTTTTAGGCTACTATGCCCTAGGGATTACAGTACTTAAAGGTATGTTTACTCTAGAGCCATTTCCCCCCTTTTGAGCATCGGTGGCCAAGCTTCCCTGGAACTTGTAGGTAAATGGCTGCTTGGTCTTCAATCAATTTTCAGACATTTTTTTTTTTTGGGTACATTTCAGTTGGTCAATTTGATAATGTGCCATTAGTGGGCAATCAGTTTTTTCATTTTGAATGTCTTTATGAGGTGTGTGTAGGTTGTCAATTTGCATTCATATTTTGGAAGTCTTGTGTACTTCTTTCCCTCCCTTGGTTATTGCTTGGGTATTACCCATTGTTGTGCTGCCATGGATATGGCCAGGAAAAAGGAAAATGTATTCCTACTTACCGTAATTTTCTTTTCCTGGTCATAGGCCATGGCAGCACAAAGATCCCACCCTGGGATATTGCTGGAAATAAGACTGAGGGTGGGAGGGGTAGGAGGGGTTACTTATACCTCCTGTTTTAATCACGTTCCTGTCTAGTTAGGGATAGGGAGGAGCTACCCATTGCTGTGCTGCCATGGCCTATGACCAGGAAAAGAAAATTACGGTAAGTAGGAATACATTTTCTTTTATATCTCAAAATTCGAAGTCTATATTTAAATAATCTTTTGGCATAATTATGTGATTTTATTAATTAAAATTTGATTGACATGCCTGACAACCCAGGCAGAAAGTGCAGAGAATGTAATTCACAAGCACTATATTTAACCCTGTAACTTTCCAAGACACCATAAAACCTGTACATGGGGGGGTACTGTTTTACTCAGGAGACTTTGTTGAACATAAATATTAGTGTTTCAAAATGGTAAATTGTATTACAACGATGATATTTTTAGTAAAAGTGAAGTTTTTTGAATTTTTCACACATGAACAGCGCTTTTACTGACGATGTTGTTGTAATACATTTTACTATTTTGAAACACTAACGTTTGTGTTTAGTGAAGTCTACCAAGCATAACAGTACCCCCTATGTATAGGTTTTATGGTGTTTTGGAAAGTTAGAGAGTCAAATATAAGGCTTGCATTTCATTTTTTTCACGTTGAAATTTGCCTGTTTGGTAATGTTGCCTTTGAGACCGTATGGTAGCCCAGGAATGAGAATTATCCCCATGATGGCATACCATTTGCAAAAGTAAGGAACCCAAGGTATTGCAAGTGGAGTATGTCCAGTCTTTTTTAGTAGCCACTTAGTCACAAACACTGGCCAAATATGAATTTTTGGCTAATAAAAACGACTGGACATACCCCACTTGCAATACCTTGGGTTGTCTACTTTTGCAAATGGTATGCCATCATGGGGGTAATTCTCATTCCTAGCTACCATACAGCCTCAAAGGTAACATTACTAATCTGGCAAATTTAAATTTGCAAAAAAACAGAAAAATGGAATGTGCTATATTTGACCGTGTAACATTCCAAAACACCGTAAAACCTGTTAAAGGGGGGTACTATTGTACTCGTGAGACGTTGCTGAATACAAATATGTGCATTTTATTGCAGTAAAAGCTAACAGTATTATGATATGTACAGCTAAAATGTCAGGTGGAACTACAAATTAGTTTCAAAATCTTAATTTCTCACAGTTTTTTTACTTTATTCATAATAAATTATGTTTTATATATGAATAGTTCATGAGTAATTAAAGCCCTGTTTCTTCTGAACAAAATGATATATAATGAGTGTGGGAGCACTGTAAAATAATGCATATTCTATATGTTCCTATTCAAATACATATTAAGGCGTGGCTGTCTAATGGGTTAAACAGAACAGATGGCGTTTGCTATTCTGTACCATGAGATCTCTGGAATTTGCGGTATAAGAGATTTGGGGTGGTCTTTATATGGGGAATTTCCTTATACGGCCAGAGTCTAAACTAAACATTATGACGTAATTTGGGCTATATAGGGCAGAGGACAAAGGACCACGCTCTCTTCCTTCTACGATCCATTTTGCTCTCCTCTCTGATGTCCTGAGGTGCTCTCTGTAACGTCGTTAAGAAATACCATCTATTAAGTATATTATTGTTTGCTGTTGAAGTAGAATAAATGCATATTTTTTATAAAGAACGTCAGATTGCGTATTAGTACTTTTCATTAATGTAGACATATATTAATGTTGCGAGCATTTTTTGGCCCAAGAAGAAATATCTATCTATCTATCTATCTATATATATCTCTTATTCAATTAAATAAACACACAGACAGTTATTACAAGCACTTAATATGAAAGAGGTGAATTACGGTTGAACAGACATACAGCGCAAATTCCAGTTTTTGTTTTGATCAGAAGGTGTACAATTGACTCCGTCCTGAAGGGGTTAAACAACCAATTAGAGCCGATTATTTTCAGGTGTTTTATTATGGAACAAAAAGTGATTTAATAAGTTTAAGGAAAATTCCAATGGTTGTTGCAAAATAACAGCTACTTTTGTGAAGATAAATAACAATTACTTGTAATTTATGGGTGTTTTTGTTATATCTAAACATTCTCTGATTCACTGAAACATAACTTGCAACCATAAACTAAAATAAAAATGTTGCCTTATAATTAAAATGTCCATGTGCTAGCGGCTCTGAATTATGGGTTGGACACACTGTTTATAGCAGTGTGTATATATTTAATGATACATCAAGACTAATTAAAAAATTTCGCCCATACTAAATTTATTAAACAGAAGTCCCACTTTTTAAGGTAATAAAGTAAGTGATACAGTAATAAAATGGATTATGACATAATAGTATGGGATCTGTGGTCAAAGGGGAACTTTAACTTGAACTCAGAATTGGGAGAAACTGAGAGAACTGCAACATTTAAGCTAGAAATATTCATACTGGAAAACTAGCTGTCTTGGGAAATTGTTTTCAATCTGGCTTTTTAGAACTAAACTTTGCAATTCTCATTTAAATGCATAAACCACTATGGTTCCTTCTGATGCACAGACTATTATTCAAGATTCAAAGATGCAGTATTGCCACAGGCATTTTATTCCGCTCAGTACTGTGCCAAACTAAGATTGTGAAGCCGGTCCTAAATTTTTTTAAATGAGGTGTATATGTTGCCGTATTCTGCTTTTGTTATTTATACTGCAGCTGTTTATATCATTGTATTTGTGTGCATATGAGCTGTTATAGTGTATATATTCATGAGTAGTTTGTGGTATTGTGTATGATACCTATGAATGTCGACTGTCTATGGGGGCTGCTTATGGAATTGTGTTTGTGGATGATATATCACATTGTGTGTTTGGTGGGGTGTGTATGCGTGGGGCTGCTTGGGTTATTGCATGTGAGAGGCTGCTTGTGGGGTTGTGTGCGTGTATTTAGTTTGTTAGTAGTGTTGTGTTTGTGTGTGAGCTGTTTGTATTATTTGTATGAGGGGATACTTCCCTGGGGTCCAGTAGGGACCGTGCTGGCCATGTACAGATCAAGGGCAGGAACTGTGATGGCTGCTACAGGCTGCTCTACTCCAGTGTGGATTCCCATTTACAAGTACTGCAATGCATAAAATGAGGATTGTCCTTCACCACCTTTTCTCATTAGCAAATATCTGAAGTTCCACTGGGACTCCTGAAAGGCCAGAGAAGCCTGTTTGGCTCTAGCAGCATTGAGTGCCGTGCAAAGATACCGCGAGTGACGTGCATGGCACACGTGCCATAGGTTGCCTACCCCTGCCTTAGAGTATGGACTCAAGTCCACTATATTTCTGACAGCCTCTTTTTCCCCATACCATCAGTCTTTTTCATCCTAACTGATCCTCATATACAACACATTATATACAGCATTACCATGTTTAAGATTATAATTTCTGTAAGGTCAACATATTCTGCTGCACTTTACAATAATAGAACGGGGAGGAAAGGAAGGCCATGCTCAAAAAAAGCTTACAATCTATAAGGTATGTATTGCTAGTAGGAGCACTTACTGGTAAGGTGGTCGAATGGAGATTGGAAAATGGGTTTTCAAATTCTTAGGAAGTGACCACTAGAAATGTTCATGGGAAAAAGTTTTGTTTAGTTGTTTTTTTTAGTTTTCGCATTTCGGTTCAACCAAAGTTTTTTAAAAGTTTTGCTAATTTCCGAAATTCAAATGCCCATTATTCCAAATGGATAATTAATGAAGGTGGCAAAATTAGCAGTTGATATAAACCCTTAGGTGAATAAACATACAGCCAGATCAAGGATTTTTGATGCTCTAGGCAAAAAAAAGATTTTCTGCCCCCTAATGCTCTGTCCATGGTGTGACCATAGGCGTGCGCACGGGGTGTGCCGGGTGTGCCTGGGCACACCCTAATCCCCCGGCACGCCTATGGAGTGAGACCGGCAGGGGAGATCTCAGGATCTCCCCTGTCGGCTCATGCAGAGCCGGCGCTATCCGAGCACTGGCTCTGCTCTCAGCCTCCCTCCCCACTGCAGCATGGAGGGAGGCAGGAGAGGACCCGCGGAGCTCAACCAGCAGCTCCGCCGGGTTCCTCTCGCGAGATCTGAGTGTTGCCGCAGGGGACAAAGAAGGTTTGCCAAGGTAAGGCTTCAAAATCTCTGCAGATCTACTTTTCCTGGAGGAAAGTTAAGTGGGTCACATCAAACTATCCAGGGCTTCAGTTTATAAAGCAGCTGCTCCAGTGGATTGAGCAGTGCCGGCTCCAGTGAATTGAGCAGTGCTGATGCTGCAAAGTGTCGGTGCCACGATATCAGGCTCCTCCAGCTCTTCTTCTCCCTCAAGTAACACAAATCTCTTCCTATGCATATCAAGCACTTGGTCAGTCAATGTATCCCTCCCGCCTGTCAGGGAATTTTTGTGGAGTAACATCTCATTGAACTGATGCATCCGTTTCTCATTGAGCCTCCTGACAAGTGCACCAACATCCTCAAGTAGTTGGCCAACAGGTACTACTTCCCGATTTAAAATAAAACCATCCATCAAACATTGACCAATCTTCTGTGCCTAATGATCCCAGAATGTGATCCAGTATCTCCAAAGTCCCTATGTCTTGTTAGAGATAGTACTGTTCAATGCCTGACTTTCTCTGCTCTCAGGATCTGGCTGTCCTTAACACTATGTTGAATGTGGCCAGCAATCTTCCTACAAGACTCAAGAATGGTTGCCAACCAACCAGTTGTTTCCTTACCAATTGCAGCCTTCACCACCAGATGAAGGACATTAGCTAAGCAGCGCACATCGACAAATCAGCCATCATTAAGAGCCTTGATCATATTTTCTGCATTGTCAGTCACCATTTGTGCCTCCTTGCCACTGTGCCACCATCTTTTTTAGTAACTACCTGTCCATCACATCAGCATGGTGGAGAAAGGAAAGCTGCTGCTTGCCTACTGAAGCACTGACTGCCGTGGTTGAGCTCCCTGCCCCTGAACTAGTTACATTTATCAGGAACTGCCACTAACGTCTTGTAAATCACAAGGGATGTTCACTATAAGGAGCACTTTATAAGTCGATTGTGAAGTGCACTGACTGGCCACCAGCCTTTGCCAGCTCCTAATTTTATGGCAAGACAGGAAGCTTCATATTTGCTGTTTTACCGCTCGGAAACTAAATAAAAAGATGCATGAGACGAAGGTCTGAAGTAGGTCAATAAAATAAACTACTCAACCAATCCGCAGAGGACAGAATGTCAGAGAGGGAGCTGCCCACAACTAAGGCAGAAGAGGAAGATGTGCCTCTGATGGAGTGACATCCAAAAGAGGAATCAATTCCTACCATAGTGAGAATCAATCTAATCCAGTGAGCTATCGTAGGGCAAGAAACCGGTTTGTGAGGTTAACATAAGAAATAAAAGGGGGCCCTGAAGGTGCATTAAGAGGGGTCGTATTAGTAATGTATTGCTGGACACAGCAAGCTACACAGAGAGAGGGTCTCTCTGGAAAATAAAGGTAAAAACCACAAGGATTAATTCGCTTTGGTATATCGATTAATGGGGAAAAAGCACAAGCTCTGGGACAAAGACAATAGCATGAAAGTCGAAAGCTTGAATGTCGGAGACTCTTCTAAGAAAATCAAAGTAATTTAGCTAATTTAGCTCAAAGGTGCCGTAGGGAAAAAGCGGCATAAAAAAAACATCCTGTGCAATGTACCAAAAGTAGAAATATTTAGGAGCTGGATGTCTGGCCAAACAGATGCCACGTAAGAGCTTACAGATGGATGGGTGGTTACCCACAGAGGAATCATCCACCGGAACGTGTGCCGCTGAGGTAAAAGACCAAAAGGCATTGCTAGACTGCTAAGATTTTTCTTGCTCGTAGAGTGAAGATAAAAAAAATCATAATGTGAGTTAAAGAGGCCGAAAAGGGATTAATAATGTATCTTTCCACACACTAGATCCACCATGCGGAGAGATAGGAGCTTCTAGCCCCGGGGCCCATGAATTAATTAGGAGTCCCCAAGCAGTATCCAAAAGTCCCACCTGACAGTGCCTCATCTGCAAGAATGAAAATCTGAATCAGTGGTCCTGCAATATCTAAAAGTTTGTTTTGAGTGGTCTTTAAGCCTTGTTCTAGGCCTTTATTTGGGTCTTTGCTAAGGATGGTGACCAGCAATAGGTCAACCGCATTATCCGAAATAGTAGGCCGGGGGTATTTTTCTCTCAATTTAGCCAAAATCTCTTTATCTAGTGGCTTACAAAGCCACATCCTGCAATAAATAGCAATGTGATCTCTGAGCAAGAGTGCCTAATAGTTTTACAGTCAAATAGGTGGTGACCATTAGGATGTCAGAGGTCTAATCTTGTGCTTTGAGAGAATTAGTGTCTAAAAAAAGCATGTTGGGATGGAACCTTAATGAATTCGGAGTAAGCGGGATCTTGTTGCATATTCGTAGGAAAATCCTCATCCGAATAGCCAGCGCAATACTCATCCAAAACCTGAAGTTCCTAGTGAGAGGTAGCAAAGTGAACCACAGCTGCCGAGAGGAAGAGCAGTGTATAAACACTGACCAGACTGGTGGTGATAAAAAGCTTACAGGAAACATAACAAGAAAAAATGTTGAAACAGACAGCAAAGAGGCATAATAAAGAGGGACTGACTTAGAAAGTCAAAGGAATGGGGACAAATTTGCATGAAAGGTCTAAAAAAAACTTTAATATGAGTAAAGAAATTTCCAAAAGAAAAGTATAAGATGCATCAAATCACAGTAGCACATCCGACTATATCAAAACTAGGACTGTAATTAGAATACTCATGTGAGAGGCAAACAGCAAAGAAATAGGAGTTGGGAGGAGTCTCACTATACTATATGCTCCTGATATGAATTCTGATTGGTTGATTTTTTGTGTGTACATTTTTTACTGTTTCTTTGCTGCTGTGAGGTTCAGTAAAGAAGGTTTAAGCAAGTCTTGCCATAAAATGAATGATTTTATTGGTCCACACTACGTTCCCATGTTTACTACTTTTCAGCCAGTCAAATAAAAGCAAATGGATCCAAAACGTTTTGGTTCAGTGACATTTGTTTCATTCTGTTTTGTTGTTGTGGCGATTCAGAAATTCGAACGCAGCTGATTTGAAGAATTGGACTAACTTTGATTTGGTCCAAACAAATTGCACGTCTAATTACCACTGCCCTAACCAGCCAATATAAATGGGAACCTGAGTCAGTTCCAAAACGTGACAGTGGCCATTGAGGAAAATACTCTGAAAAGGAATTACGGTACATGCAATTTCAACAACAACAAAAAATATGTTTTACGTAATTTATGAGCCTACACAGATGCACTATTTCAAGAAATGAAAGCATCTATTCAGATGTTACTGTATCACCATTCCCAAAAATTCCAGGCAGACAGAATTTGCTTATGGGTGATGGAAGTTTTAGTGTAATAATTAAATCATATAGTTAAAAAATTGTGCCTACTCTTTAAAAGTGGCAAAATTATAGTATCCTGTTTTTTATTCATGTGATCTACTTGACCCATTAACTTTGCTTATTCCTTGTGCCCTGCCAGATTGCACATACAAGAACCGGTCACAGCGCTCTACATAAAACCAAAACAGTCCAGTATTTACACAGAAACACCAAAACATGTATTCTTCATTATTACAGCTGAATGAGTTACATTCAATATTTCTTTCAATCCAACAAAACATGGGGACTATCTAAAGAAACACACTGTGTTTTCATCTGAGTATGAGCATTGATCACACTACTAAGATTTGTTTATGCCACAATGAAAATAAATTTAATCAGCAAGCTTAACACATGAGTACGCCAGATAGCCCTGGCTCAAACTGGTTACTTAAAAACATGTGAACCTTTTATTATGAAGGACACATAAATAACCTTATTATCAACGTAAATCGATAGATCTGGCATGTTAATTTTGGGCCAAACACCTAGTTAATTCACCTGTAAAATAAAGCAAAGGGCAAATATTTTTTGAGATATTACATAGTTTATCAATTCGAATTTCCTAAATAAAAAAATAAATAAAAAAAATTGCAACATTGTGGCAAGGGTTACTCTAAGCATCAAAACAATATTAGTCTAATGAAGCAGTCTTTGTGTATAGATCATGACTCTGCAATTTTACTGCTAATTTTTCTTTTAGGAGTTAACCCTTTCTTGACCACGGACGTACTTATTCTTAGTATTTAACCGATTGCTGCCGTTCCCCCGCCGGCGATCGGTGTTCCTCTCTGTCTGGTGTTCCTCTCTGACAGCCCAGACAGTCCCCCCTCGGCAAACTGAAGAGCGGTCACATGGCCACAATAGGCGTCCACAGTGCTGCCTGCAGGGGGACTGCCTGAACTGACAAGCAGTCCCACTGATGGTGAAAAAATTAAATAAAAAATGTTTAGTAAAGGAAAAAAATATTATACACTGAACAAAATTATAAATGCAACACTTTTGTTTCTGCCTCCATTTTTCATGAGCTGTACTCAAAGATCTAAGACTTTTTCTATGTACACAAAAGTCTATTTCTCTCAAATATTGTTCACAAATCTGTCTAAATCTGTATTAGTGAGCACTCACAGGTGTGGCATATCAAGATGCTGATTAGACAGCATGATTATTGCACAGCTGTGCCTTAGGCTGGCCACAATACAAATTTTTAGTTCAGCTCATGAAAAATGGGGGCAAAAACAAGTGTTGCATTTATAATTTTGTTCAGTGTATATCTTATATATAACGTCATACTATGTAGGGATCGACCGATTATCGGTCTGGTAGATATTATCAGCTGATATTCTGTATTTTCAGCAATATCGGTATCGTCCAATAGAGATACCGATATTGCCAATAATGCAAACCAGGGCTGGGTACTGGAGGGCACACAGCGGTCATGAGTGGCCCAGAACACTCTTACTTACCTTCCCAGCAGCTCCCTTCATCTCCCCTGTTTAACTCTCGCGAGTCCCACGGCCATCAGAGTGTTCCCACGGGTTACCATGGCAACTCCCCGCGAGAGAGTTAGACAGGGTAGCTGAAGCGAGCTGCTGGGAAGGGTAGTAAGAGTGAGCTGGGCTCCCTAGGACCACTGCAGGCCCCTCTTGGAATGCCATATCCCCCCTCACTGGCCAGGTAAGAAGCAGGGAAGGGGGGGCTAAAACAAAATGTTAAAAAAAATAAAAAAGATTTTTTTAAAAGTTAAAAAAAATAAAAATGACCCCCCACGCCCCCAATTCTACACACGTTACATACCTACACAAACACCCACTACACAAACACACTGCATTCACTATACACACACTACACACTGCATTCACTAAACACACACTACTCAAACACTCTGCATTCATTATATACACAAATATTGTAAAGCGCTACGGAATCTGTTGGCGCTATATAAATGATAATAATAATACTACACAAACACACTGCATTCACTATACACACACTACACAAACACACACACTCTGCATTCATTATATACACACTACACAAACACACTGAATTCACTATACACACACTACACAAACACACTGCATTCACTATACACACACTACACAAACACACTCTGCATTCATTATATACACACTACACAAACATTCACTGCATTCACTATACACACACTACACAAACACACATTTTGCATTCATTATATACACACTATACAAACACACACTGCATTCACTAAACACACACTACACAAACATACACTGCATCTACTACACAAACACACACACATTACATTCACTAATCAAATACTCTCACTGCATCCACTACACACACATATATTCTTGAAAACCTAAAAAATCCTAACTGGCATGTATATTTTGTGCATTTACCTTAATTAAAAAAAAGATTTGCAAAAAAATTTAATAAATAATAAACATGTTCAGTTAACAGTATATTTGTGTAGAAATAGTTTATTTTTAAAAAATTTGTAGATGTACAGAGTATCGGTAAGTTATCGGCTATCGGCTGTAAAGTTCACAGATTATTGGTATTGGCTCGAAAAAATCAATATCGGCACTTTTACTGATGATATCATTGTTGTCATATGTTTTACTGTTTTGAAACACTGATATTTGTGTTCAGCGAAGTCTCCTGAGTATAACCGTACCCCCGTGTACAGGTTTTATAGTGTTTTTGATAGTTACAGGGTCAAATATAAGGCTTGATTTTCCATTTTTTCACATTGAAATTTTCCAGATTGGTTATGTTGCCTTTGAGAGCGTATGGTAGCCCAGGAATGAGAATTAGTAGCCACTTAGTCACAAACACTGGCCAAAGTTATAATTGTTTTTTTTGCATTTTTAACACACAAACAAATATAAATGCTAACTTTGGCCAGTGTTTAGTGGCTACTAAAAAGACTGGACATACCCCAAATTGAATACCCTGGGTTGTCTACTTTAAAAAAAATTTTATATGTGAGGTGTGATTCAGAGATTTATGACAGATAAGAGTGTTACAATGTCACTATTGATACATTTTTTTTATTTTAAAGATTCTTTATTTATGGATTTTTCAATAAGACATTCGTACAGAAAGAATGTTAGGTTGAAACAAAAAGTTGTAACATCAAAGAGTAACATTCAATTGAACATAGGTTAACTTGGTACATGAGGTATACATTGGACCATCTTGGTTTTGTTGATGGTGCTTGGTCTGGTCTACGGTTGGGGACTCTCTGTTGGTGAGAGAGTTATGCCCGTTTATCATATCCCTTTCAAAATGGGTGGTGCTGTCGTTAGAGTTGGGCTGAGAGGGAGAGTTGGTACCAGGCAAGTGCTGAGTTCCAATGTTTGGTAGTGGGGTTACTTTAAAGGGGGGATGTGCCTTGGTGGAGAACCCGGGTAGAGGATCTCCTTAGGCGTGCCTGGGATGGGGTGAGGATGGCAGGGTGGGGGTAGGATGGAGGGCTGTCACAGTGTCTGTAGGGTTAGCATGATCAGCGACATGGTGCATGTGTTTGAGGGCCGGGTTGGTTTACCAGGGGGGATGGTGTCTGCATCCAGCCATGGGTCCCATATTTTATGGAACGTCTTCGGGATGTCGTGTATTTGTGCCGTCAGTTTGTCCATGTCAGTGCCGTCGCTTATTTTGGTGTGAATTTGGGATTGGGTTGGGATGTGAGGAGAGAACCAGACTTCTGCTATGGCTCTACGTGTGGCTAGGGCGACCCTAGCTATCAGTTTTTCATTTCAAGTGAATGTGTCGATAGGTTTGGAGAGAAGTTGGGCCCAGGGGTCCATGGGTACTGGTCTGGAGAGTATGTGTGTCAATAAGTTTGTGACGCTTTGCCAGAGGGGTTTTAGTTTCGGGCATGTCCACCAACAGTGGAGGAACGTGCCTGTTTCCCCGCACAGTTTCCAGCAGTTGCTAGTGGGGATTTGTTTCATTGCTGCAAGTCGGGTTGGGGTGAGGTACCATCTGAACAGCATCTTGTACGCTTGTTCTTGGTGGGTTACACATATGGAGATCGACTTGATGGCTGCCCAGATGTTTGTCCAGTCTGTGGGGTTGTCAGGGGGGCCCAGGTCTTTCTCCCAGGCTGTGATATTTGGTAGGGAGATTTGGGTGTAATGCGTGGTGAGGGTCATGTATAATTCAGATATTTGGCTCTTACGTGTCGGGGAGCGTTTGCAGTCACATTCAAAGTCGTGAGGGGGGATGTGGCTGCCCAGAGTACAGCATCGGATGCCGCAAAGCTGCAGAGCTGAAGAAACTTGAAGTGGTCAAAAGTTGTCAGGGTGGAGGTGTGGGGGATGTCTGTGTATTGGAGAAGTTTGCCATTTGGGTATAGGTGATCAAGCCGGGCGATATCCCTTTCCTCAAAGTGGGCAAAGTGTTGTGGTGAAAGTCCCGGAGGGAACAATCGGTTGCGGAGAATGGGAATGAGGGGGTATAGGCCCGAGGAGAGGTCAAATTTGTCGCTAAGGCGGTCCCAGATGTCTATGGAGTAGGTAATCGCAGGGGAGGTTGGGGGGTGCAATGGTCTATGCTGTTTCGGAAGCCATATGTAAAGGGAGGGGTGGTCTCGACCGAATATGAGGTGTTCTAAGTCAACCCAACTTTTATGGTCAGGAGGGAGGTGCGAGTGTTGGATTTGTGCTAGGTGGGCCGCATGTTGGTAATGCAGTAGGTTGGGGAGTCCTAGGCCGCCTGAGTGTTTAGGGATATATAGAATCGATCGATATACTCTGGGTTTGCGGTCATTCCAAATGAAGCGGTCTATGGCGGTTTGTAGGGTTCTTAGGTCTGTCTTGTTGCAGGGGATGGGTAGGGCTTAAAGAAATTTAGGGAGAAGGTTCATTTTTACTGAGGCTATTCTTCCTAGCCAGGAGATGCTCATGGGTTTCCAGCGTTGGGGGTCGGTGTGTGCTTTGCGGTATAGGCGGGTGTAGTTGGCGTTGTATAGGGAGGCTACATCCGCAGTGAGCTGTATTCCCAGGTAGGTGATTGCTGTGGGGTAGATGCAGAAAGGGAATTTTCGCTTCAGGGAGGCTGGGGTGGGTGTCGGGATGTGAGGGGTAGGAGGGCTGATTTAGTGGCGTTGAGCTTGTAGCCCGAGATCGTGGAGTATTCCTTGATGAGTGTTAGCATTGAGGGCGTGTTCAGGATTCGTCAGGGTGAGGAGTATGCCGCGACGGTGAATGTTTCATTATGGGCAGTGAGCCCTGTGACGTCTGGGCGCGTTCATATGGATTCCAGGAGGGGTTGGAGGGATAAGGCAAAGAGGGGGGAGAGAGGGCATCCCTGTTGGGTACCATTGAGAATGGGGAAGGAGGGGAGATTAATGTTGGGTATCAGAAGTTGGGCCGTTGGGTTGTGGTACATCGCCTGTATAAACTGGGTGAGTTCATGTGGGAAGCCGAATTTACAGAGGGTTGAGAAGAGGAAGGGCCACAGAAGGCGATCAAACACCTTCTTGGCGTCTACGGAGACAAAGACCATGGGGATTTGTCTATGGTTGGTCAGCCATGTTAGGTCTATTGTCCTTGTGGTGTTGTCCTGGGCTTGTCTGTTCGGTATAAAGCCAACCTGGTCTGGTTTTATTAGTTTCCCTGAAGGACGTTCAGTCTGGTGGTCATAACTTTGGTCATGATTTTCAAGTCTATGTTTAATAGTGAGATGGGGCGGTAGTGGGATTTACCGGGTTTCGGGATTAGGGTGATGTTGGCTCGAGTCATGTCGGGCGGTAGTGGGTCTCCCTTGAGCATAGCGTTGAAGACTGAGCAGAGTTTGGGGACGAGTAGTTTCCCGAAGGATTTATAGTAAATAGCCGTCAGGCCGTCTGGGCCCAGGCTTTTGTTGGGTTTTAAGGTCTTGATGGCCGCAGAGAGCTCCTCAGGGGTGACCTCTGCAGAGACCATTGATCTTGCATTTTCAGTGAGGGAGGTTAAGGAGAGTTTGTTTAGGAAGTCTTCAGTCAGGGAGTTGATCTGTTCCGAGGGAGGGTCCGGGGTGTGATTGTACAGGGAGGTGAAGTATTGTTGAAACGTTTCCCCGATTTTGTGTGGGATGTCGCTCACGGAGCCGTCTGGGGTTCGAATGCGGGAGATTTGCTTTGTTTCTGTGAGTGCTTTGAGGCATTTGGCCAGCATGGAGTCTGCTTTATTACCCTTCTCATAGAATTTTTGTTTGATCCAGGCTAGCGCCTTAGTTGTCGCTGATAGGGATAGTCTCTTGAGCAGGGTTTGGGCTGCTGTGAGTTGTTGTAGGTGGGCGGGGGTGAGGTCAGTTTTATGGAGGGCTTCAAGTCAGCTGATGTTGGTCATGGTGTCCATGATTTGTCTAGTGCAGGGATAGGCAACCTTCGGCAATCGAGATGTTGTGGACTATATCCCCCATAATGCTCTTACATCTTTAATGCTGGCAAAACATCATGGGAGGTGTAGTCCAAAACATCTGGAGTGCCGAAGGTTGCCTATGCCTGGTCTAGTGGCTTGTTTTTTGCGTGCCGCTGCTATGGTGATCAGTTTGCCTTTTATAACCGTTTTATGGGCAGCCCAGGACATGATCAGGGAGGGGACTGACGGGTCGTTCAGGGAAAAGTATTCTGATATATCCTTTGCCAGGGAAGTAGTCACGAGTGGGTCATGGAGTAGTTGTGGGTTTAGTCTCCATGTCCATGGTCTGGTCATGCTGGGGATTGTGAGGGTGAGGGATATGTCGGCGTGGTCTGACCAGGTGATGTTGCCTATGGAGGAGTGTGTTATTGTGGGTATAAGGTTGGGGGAGATGAGGAAGTAGTCGATACGGGAATATGTGTTGTGGGGATGTGAGTAGAAGGTGTAGTCCAGGATAGAGGGGTGTTGTGCCCTCCAGACGTCTAGGAGGTTGTGTGTGTTGAGGAATTGGGAGAACAGCGTGTCATTGGTGGAAGGGCGGCACCCGCCTGTTGGCCTGGCTGTGCGGTCTTGGGTTGGTGTGTCGGTTGCGTTACAGTCACCACCAATGTCGCTGTAAGTTGTCGGGTGAGATGCTAGGTGAGCGGAGATTGTAGTCCAGAATTGTTGGTCTGCTGTTGTGGGGGCATATAGTGAAGTAAAGGAGTAGGAGGTGGGGCCGATTCTACTTGTTATCGTTATGTACCTTTGAGGAGAATGGCCACCCCCTTAGTTTTTGTAGTCGGGGAGTTTGCTAAAAATGAACGAGTGTAGTGTCGGTTTCTTCATGGGAACTGTCTAGCAGTTGAGAAATGGGTTTCCTGAATGAGGAGGATGTCAGCCTTTTGATTGTGGGCCCATCGTAGGAGGGAGTGTCTTTTTTTAGGGTTGTTGAGGCCCTTGGCGTTAATGGAGACTCAGTGTAGTCTGAGGTTGGGGGGAGTCTAAGACGTCGGGGTAGGTTGGGGGTGGGGGGCTGGAGGGGAAGTCAAAGGGGGTTCCGGTGGGCTCGGGCGAGCGGAAGGGATTGGGTGGACGGTAGAGCAGTAGGGGTGATCGCTGGGCTTATCTCCAGAGCCAGCAGGGGGGAACTGTGGTGTCCACGGCCTCTCTGGTTTTAAGGCTGGGAGACCGGTGACAAGAATCAGGTGATATGAGGATAGAGGCTGACTAGCAGAGAGGCGACGGCAGGCCTGTGAATTGGACGCGGCAATCATTGTGGTGGGTAAGGTACCAGCACTGATGGCTCACGGGGGGGGGCGCCCCCGAGGTCGGCCACAGTATTGTAAGTAGGGCATCACACCTTAGGAAATGTCAAAACGGTATGGCAATAGGGCTTCAGTACATTAAAACAAAACACATTTCAGTGAGTGTCAGGGCAATAAAGCTATGCAATATCAGTACAACAGAGCACAATGAAACCGTCGCGATTGTGCCGTCAGGACGCCCCGTCCCCCACCGGGAGGCGGGGGAGGGTGCACCCCAAGGGCAACCGCAGTATGATTAAGAAGGCAGTACATCTTGGTGAGTGTCAAGACAGTGAGGCAAGGAGGCATCAGTACAATAGGGTGCAACACATTTCAACAAGTGTGAAGGCAATAAAGTTACGAAGCATCAGTACACTAGGGCACAATGTCACCGTCGCGGCTGCGCAGTCAGGGCACCCCCCCGCCCCAAGGGCGACCGCAGTGCGATGCATGAGGCAACACATTTCGGTGAGTGTTAGTACAGTAAAGCCATGAGGCATAAGCACAATGGGGGGCAATGTGACCACCGCAGCCGCTTGGTCAGGGCCCCCGTTCCCCCGCGCCAGGCAGCGGGGCAAGGAGGAGCCCCGAGGGCAGCCACAGTGTGGCCATCGGGTGAGACTTTTAGTGGATATTCGAACAGTAAGGAAATAAAATATATATGCTTCAAAGTCGAGCATGGCTGTACATCCCCCGCTGACCTAGTGCGGGGTGGCCCCTCTAGGGTAGTCTGCCACATGTACCGCTTGGGTCTGCCCGCACATGAGGGTAGGGGTATATCATACAGTTATAGTATACGTTACGTAGTTGGTTTCACGTCGGCCTTGCGGCTGTGAGGTCGCAAAGGTCTGGTAGTTAGTGTGTGTTCTGGAGAGAATCTTGGGACCCGGTGTGCAAAGGAGCAGCTGTGTCTCTTACGTGGATCACCGTAAGAAGGCACTCGGGTGGTCGGGGGCCAGGTCCACACCAGGGCAGCAGGAACTTGCATTAGCGGTGCTCAGAGTGATTGCGAGGGGGCATCAGTTAGGCGTGAGGGGCTTGCAGTTGGGTAGGCCGTTGTCTCCTGGAGTGTCTGTGGTGGCCTGTGTGCAGTGGCTCCGACGTGCCGCATTGGGGTGCAGCGGTCTGGGAACTAGCAGGCAAATTTAATTGCAGGTCATTCAGGCCCAGGTGGGAGGCGAAATTCTGTGCTTCTGACGGTCTGGTTAGGGTGAAAGTTTGGTTGTCATGTCGAAACATGAGTTTAAACGGATGGCCCCAGGAGTATCGTATTCTTCTCTGTTGTAAGGCTTGGGTCAGTGGCCGTAGCTCTCGTCGCTTGCGGAGGGTTGTGGGCGCTAGGTCCTGGTACAGTTGGACCGTGTGGCCCTCGATTTGGAGGGGGGTCTCCCTCACCGCTCTCATGATCGCCTCTTTGGTATGGAAGTAGTGGCAGTGTAGTATTATGTCCCTGGGCTGTGTGGGGTTAGCAGCCGGAGGACGGAGAGCTCGGTGTGCCCTGTCCAGGAGCAGCTCTGTCGGTGGTGCATCAGGGAGCAAGCTGCTAAAGGCTTCATGTAGCGTGGCAGTGAGAGTGTCCTGTGTGTAAGTTTCAGAGAGACCCCTTATACGGATGTTGTTACGTATGGATCTATTGTTGAGGTCTTCCTGTGCTTCTTCTAGAAGAGCTATCTGTTCTCTGAGGTCTTTGAGAGCTAGGCCTTCTTTAATGGGGGCCAGGTGCTTCGTGAGTTCTGCAGCCACCAGGGATTTCATGTCGTGGAGCATGTTTCTGAGGTCCCGTTTAGTTAGAGGGGAGGATTCAGTCTCGTGGCTGTGTGTGCTGTCCTCGGATTCTGAGTCCGAGGCCTGATGGCTTTCTGCACGCGGCTGCTCTTTGTCCTCCAGGTCCGGAATATTGGGGTCCGGACTTCGTTTTCCGTCCACCTCCCATAGTGCTGGGGAGTTGTGAGGTGTCTACCCATGCTGTTAGAGCTGTAGTGACTCCAGTGCCGCTGATTATAGCTGTTAGTTTGTCTGCCGTCGCGGAGCCTCTCTAACACGCGGCCATCTTGGTTGGCAGTCAGGCTCCGCCCTCTCTAAATATTTTTAAAATATATATTTTGAAACAGCAATGTCCTACTTGTACTTATAGCCCTATAACTTTCCAAAAAAGCTAAGAACATGTTAACATTGTGTATTTCTAAACTCAGGAAAAATTTAGAAACTATTTAGCACTGGTGTTTTTTGGCAGTTGTATATGCATAACAGATTTTGGGGGTCAAAGTTAGAATTTTTTTACATTTTTTCATCATATTTTATAATTTTATAGTAAATGATATAATATGATGAAAATAATCATATCTGTAGAAAGACCATTTAATGGTGAGAAAAACGGTATATAATATGTGTGGGTGCAGTAAATGAGTAAGAGGAAAATTACAGCTAAACACAAACACAGCAGAAATTTAAAAACAGCCCTTGTTCCAAACGGTAAGAAAATTGAAAAACGGCCTGGTCACTAGTTTCTACCTTCTGCTCTGTTAATTGAGCTTTAATCACAAACATGAGGCTGTTGCAGACTCTAGAAGGCAATAAAACAAATTCTGAATTAAACAAATTGTGCCACGAAGGAAGTTTAAACATTAGATCTCCCTTTACAGTAAGTGTGTAGGGAGACTGTGTAAGTCACAGGAAAGGAAAATGTGACTAGGACTGCATTAGGACAGTGACTTAAATCCTAAATGATAGAAAAATGAGCAGTAAAAATTGCAGTCCCATGATCAACATGCTAAAACCAGTGCATTAAGCTAAATTACTTTTGGTCCTAAGAATGTCCCTTTAATATTATGTGCATTGTAAAACAACTTTTACTCTTTCGAAAAATCGAATTGTATTAAAAAAATGTTGCTTATCTGGTAGTGATAATTCCTCGTCCTCACACCTTAGTAAATGCTATTAAAGCTAAAAAAAACAAAAAAAAAACATATATTAAAGGGATACTATAGTCACCAGAACAACTATAGCTTATTGCATTTGTTCTGGTGCTTAGAATCATTCCCTTGCTGTAAACAATGTATTTTCAGAGAAAATGCAGTGCTGGCTCTGCCCCTGATCTGCCTCTTTGTCAGTCTCAGCTAATCCTATGGGGAAGCACTGTAATTGGCTCAGACCACCACATCTGATGATGTCAGCAGACAGAGGCCGTTCACAGGCAAACAGGGGCAGAGCCAGAAGCTGCAGACTTAAATACATATTTAGGGAGGCAAGGGGAGGAGGAGGGAGGGGAGCTAGATGGTGGTTTTCACACTATAGGGTCAGGAATACATGTTTGTACATCGGAAAACTAATGACATGTATTTTGTCCATCTTTCACTTTGCAACATCATGTACCCTGTGGCCTTTAACCCCTTAAGGACACATGACATGTGTGACATGTCAAGATTCCCTTTTATTCCAGAAGTTTGGTCCTTCAGGGGTTAAAGGGACACTCTAAGCTCCAGAACCACTGCATCTTAATGTTGTGGGTCTAGGACAAGGAGACGGTGCATGTAGTGTAAACACTGAAAAAACAATGCATTAACATTGCTGCCTAATGCCACCTCTTAGTGGCTGTCACTCAAAGGGGCTTTCAATCCCACTCAACGTGGAAACACCAAACACTCCCCACAGAGATGGATTAAGGCAACGCATCTGTATGCGAAGATGACGATTGGCATGATGCAGCGACTGGCATGCATGCGCACTAGAACCTCAATGCTTCTGTGGGAAATAATGTAAGTAAAAAGGTTAATTTAACTATTTGGAGTAGCAAATATCGAAATTATCTCATCACTCTCACATTAGGTATACATGTTATAATCCTAACCTTAGAGTGTTCCTTTATTTTACCGAATTGAGGCTCCCCAGAGGCTCAACTGAATATAACTTATTTGTATTAATATCCTTTTTGTTCTGTACTGCTGGTATTACATTTATGCTATGTATTTCCTTTGCATAGTGCTGTGACTCTCCACTACTTACAGACCTTGCAGTGACCTTTGACATGTCACAACTGTTTAATAAAATGAAAGACACTGTAAATGAAAGTTCACTGTATGCTACTGTATTTTCACTAATATACTTAGAAAAAAGTTTAATAAAATTGTAAATGAATAAACAGCACACATGTCTACTGTATCGATCTTTTGCAGACTGAAGAATATTATTTGGAGAAACAATGGATTACCATGGCGAAAACTGGCTACAAAATGGTATGTATAATAAAAAGTACAAGATGTATTTTTTTTCAAAATTCAGGGCAAATATAAACAAACTGCCAGGAAAGGGAGACAGGAAGTTCTAGTAGTTGCACCTTAATATATTATAGCAGCTTTTTGATTTCTGGCTCCCTTGTCTTCACAATAATCTAGTTTTATATTACTTGACATTTTCTTTCTGTGGTACGCATGCATCAATATTCAACAGCTCCCATACATCAAACTCTTGCATATTATATATTTAAAATCACATCACGCAGAGACACAACATTATCAAATCTAAACGCAAAACAAAACAAAAGAGCTAATTAAAGGGACACTATAGTCACCTGAACAACTACAGCTTAATGTATTTGTTGAGGTGAGATCTATAGCTCCCTGCAGGCAATCTAATGTAAACACTGTATTTTCAGAGAAAATACAGTGTTTACATTGATTGATAGGAATACCTCCAGTGGCCGTCACTCAGACGGCCACCAGAGGGACTTCCTATCATGTAGGGCCCTAAAAAGGCCTTGTACACGTCAGACGTATTAAGATACGTCTGACGTGTGCAGGAGAGAGAATGCACTGTGTGCGCGCCTTCTCTCTCCTGCCTGTCAGCAGAGGAGAGGGGACGGGCAAAGACCGCGAGCTGAGCTGTCAGTCAGCTCGCGGCCGCACACACTGCGCGCATGCGCGGTAGTGCGCTCAGAATGCCGCCCTATGAAGTATGTGCGCATGTGCGGCAAAGCCGCGCATGCCCACAAGGGAGCAATTGCGCTTCCAAATGGAAGCGTCTGATTGCTCCCTGCTCGCGCTCGCCTATTTCGTCATTTTGACTAAATAGGAGGCGCGGCTTCTCGAGGCTCCCGGCGCTGGAACCAGGTGAGTAAACTACTCTGGCTTGAGAGTCCCTTTAATGCCTTTGACTCTTTGGAACTGTGGTACAAACATATAATTTAATGACAGTGCACCCATGATGCAAGCTGTGAAATTACTTTTACTATGGAAGGTTGTTGTTTAACCTATAATGTGGATGTTTGCCAAATCTGGAAGTAAAACGTACAAGCTAACTTTGTGATTAGGAAAGAACAAAAAGCCAAAACAATAACAGAAAAGGATTATACTGTATGCAATCTATTCCCAAAACATGCAGATAACAAATAACATAGCCACTCATTACTGGTTTCCACTAAGTGAACTCAAAATTCATTGTTTTATAAACAATTTTTATTTTGTTCCATAACAGCATCAAACAATCCACACTACACCTTCACAGTTGTGTGTGACTACAGTGTACTTGATTGTATACTGTGTGTAAGGGCCACTCCGCGTATTTACACATTTGTCAGGATATACATTGCAGTTACATTTGTTGTGTGTTTTAAATATACCTTTTATTTCATTTAGTTTAAAGGAACCGTCTAACCTCAGAAATATGTGTATTACTAAGGTCAGAGTGTCTTTAGCTTTTTAATGGCCCTCTAAACCATTATGGCCCCAATGCATTGCTTTTCCTCCTCTGGCTGAACTCATTATTACTGATGATCATGGGGTAGAAGAGTGTGGAGAGGCCATACTTCCGTTATGTAAAGACTGCAGGACTACATAAGGGACCCTATCTAGTGCGTCAAACTAATAATACAGCTGTATGAGATATTGTCATATATATAGCTCAACTATCCTATAAGGTTTCATATCAGAGAGTTATCTGTTACCTATTTTACTTGCTCTTTCTGCCTATGTTTTATGTATTCTTCTTATTTCCAATGTTCTCTGCCAATGTCTCTCTCGTGCTACCATTTCTTCTTCATGTTCTCCCCACCTAGAGGCTACTGATAACTGATGAAGTATTTGGATGGTGGGGTGGAAGATTTAATGCATCAATAAACTTCACAATGCATAAATTACACTTTCATATGCAGCCTTCCCGTACACACACTGTCAGGAATGCTATGGCACATACTTTATTTATATATATATATATATATATATATATATATATTGGAAATAACATTTATAGCATGTACATAGGTGTTTTCATACACACTTAATGACAAAATTGTACATATTTATACAGTCTTGGGTACATACACACACTCCTTTACTACAAACCCACACTTATCTATATTGCTTGTTTATGATAGCCTCTCTAGTGCCCAGGATGTGCTTTGTGCACACTTTGGGGTCTCTACTCTCCTACTACCCTGCTGTAGTCACTATCTTAAAACAGGTACAGGATATAAAGGGAGGTTGGTTCATTCCATCTAAGGAGGAATCAAAGGCCATATGGAAAGTCTAGGATGTTCTCCATGAAAAATGTGACAATTTCTCTGTGATTCCAGCAATCTCATGGAGGCTGTTAGAACAGCAGATCTAAAACATGCAGGTCTGCTGTCTTCGAGTCAGTTACAATGTGGCCAAAAATAATGGGATCAGGAATATCTTCTTTGTAATGATGATGTTTCTTTATTACATAGCAATCTAGGTTGAAAAAAGTCCATCAAATTCAGCCTTGAATAGACTGCAGTAGGATGCCTCACTGCTATGCAAGCATTTGAAAGTCCTAGCAGAAAAGGCAATATGCCTGGCTCATATTCCCTAATGAAAAGTGAATGACTGATGTCACAAATCCCTTCTAGGAGCTGACTAGACATGTCTTAAGGTCTGTTGTCAGAGGGAACACTTTCCACAAATGAAAATAGGCTCATGGATGGGGAGGCAGTAGATCCCCCCCCCCTTTTGTCACTCAGGGCCCCCACCTGCTGCTCATGGCTGGGAGGGGGAATCTAGGTCCCATTTTAATTTAGTAGCCCCTACTCTATGTCCCCCCCCGTTAATCATTTGAATAGGTTCCTCACCATGGGGCACTTTATTGGAGTGGGGGGGGCTTATTATTTATTTTAAAGTAGACGTGCCCCTTACTCGCGGAATAGTAAATAGAGGCAGAAGGTTTATCTTAAGTATTAGATTCACAGGAGCTGCTTAGTATGGCGTCTTTTAGGCATCTGTGACAGGGGCCCTTAATCTACTTTTTTTGTGTATTTTCTCTGAAGTCCTAAGCCTGGTCCAGTTATCACGGGGTAGCTGGTTGGCACAATATGCACCCCTTAATCACTATGGTCTGGAATTTCTCTTCTCTTTCATACCACACTTATCTGAACATCAACATCAACCCTCAGTAGGTTCTTCCTTGGTGCTCCTTCCCTGTCTCTAGGGCCTGTGCAAGGATTTTTGGCAATGCAGGTGAAAGATGCATATACTACACTTACACAGAGGCACCACATAAAAACACAAAGCATATTGCTTTGGAGCTAATTAATACTCATCCATACCGCACAATATTATGAACAGCAAAAAGAAAAAGGAAATCAAACAAGAACAAGTATGCTGGAGCAACTCTTTAGGTTAAATGCCTTGCGCGCAATATTTTGAGTTTTACTGCTTTGGAGCTCTGGGGATTCCTCCTTTACATTGACCTTTTCAGCATTAAAACTCACAATAAGTGGTCTGGTGTTGGAGTGCATGGTATGCACCTCTAACTTGTGCAGATCTTATTAATTAGATTTGTGCAGAGCAAAAAAATTTGGTTCGACCAAATTTGGTTTCAGGAATTCATGCATGTGGCATTTCAGTTTGGACGGATTTCATCATGCAGTTGTTCTGAGGAAAGAGATTCGGCCAAACCAAAATGGAGAGAAATTGGCGAATCAGTGTCCTGAAATATATAAATATAGTTGTGACGAACTGAACCTCATCACGGGTTCTTGGAGGGGCCTGCTGGCCAGTCTCTTGCCTCAGGACTATGGCCCCTGCAATAGACCTTGACTAATATACTTTTAAAAGGCTCTGTTCGTGTAATTGGGATTATGTGGTTCGGAAACCCGAACAGCCGCACGAACAGACCACCCGGGAGCTTTTTAAACCTTATTAACACTTGGTAACGATTCTAACACCAGTTTTCTAATTGTTTATCAGGGTGGCCGCTGTTCGCATGAACGACCACGAGGTTGCGGCCATCTTGTTCGCATGAATGCAGGCAGTTCGTCAAGTTCCTGGAACTAAAATCCCCAACACCGCTAGACTTCCATAATCGCCTGTGTTCAGTTCTACACAACTTAGAAGGGCACTGTTCGGTGGAATTGTTCGTCTGGATGAGGGGAACAAGAGCCAGGGTAAGACTATTGACTATGTTCGGTTGTTTTGTTCGGTTTTTAAACTACCGAACTCGACCGACCACAAGCCTTGATTCTCTGGAACTGTTTTGGGCATAAGATCTTGTGTACGGTCAGTCAAATTATGACTTCCATGGAAATCCTGAACCCCGCACTTTCGGGGTGTTGTTAAAATGTATGTTTTTTTGTGCCTGGAGATAATTGAGTTTAGTACAGATCCTGACTCAATTATCTATTATGTACTTTGCCATAGTCCCCTCTCAGGTCCAGTGGGGAATGCCCCCTGGAATATGTCACGGTAAATCCCTTGCATGCGGACTTGCATATAAACCGGCCAGTTGGGCTGAATAAATTCATTCCTTCATCTAGTCTATGCTGACGTTTGGGTATAAGTCTGATTGCTTGGAGAATTTACTTGGATACTGCATTTTCTTCTGGAGAACGTTCGAATTCACACCTGAACTGCGAGCTAGAATCACTCAGCCTTTAGCAGTTCGGGAGGAACCAAAAGCAAACGGGTATCTGAAATACCAGCGTTCGTAACAATAGTGTGTATATGTTTTAATTCACTGATAGGTGCATTTTCACCACATTTGGTTTAACTGTCGAGTGAGAATAAGTAAACAAAAGAGGCAAAAAAGGAGAAGCAAGGTGGCAAGTGGCGGGATCGTATCCAAATGGATCCCGAAACAGGAAGGCAGTGAGAGGCCCAGCAGTCTAAAGAGGAACTAAGGAGATGGCGCAAGCTAGCCCCCGGGCAGTGTCCCCATATGAGGAGGAGTTCCAGTGGAGATTACAAGGTGCATTACAAAGCGAGAACTCTGGCAGGAGTCCATGGAGGTAGCACCACTTCGGCAGAAAAAAAAGGTTCGAAGTACAGCGCACTGCTGGCAGGAGCAAGTGACCATACGGATGGTGATCCTGGGAGAGCAATCCTTGATGGAGTGGGTAAGGCACCTTGAGTTCCTGGTCAAGAAAGAGATGATGCTGGACGACTCGTACTGGGCGCTATGGTGGTACGCAGTCCAACGAGACACTTGGTTGGCAGAGGGCGTTCAGCCAGGGTGAGGGCTACGATGGCCCTGGCCTCTTGTTAAGTGCCATGGAGGAGGACGATGACTGTGGTAGTCTGGAGGAGTCGCGGTTCTGGGCCGGGGGGGGAGGTAGTGGGGTAGTCCCCACTGGCCCCCTACCAGCGGAAGAGCTGGCATCCGAGCAGAGTGCCTCTGGCCTCTGCCCCACCTACCACATTGCTATAGAGCCGGTCTGTCCCCAGGTTTCCCCATCAGAAGCGCTGGCACCAGGGCAGAGTGGTGTTGGCCTCTGCCCTCCCCTTGTTCTCAGTCCAGGACCGGATGACTCTCCAACCTACCCGGCTGTAACGCTGGCTAAGGGGCAAGTATCCACAGCACCATACCTGGGAGAACAAAAAACACCGGGGGAGGCGACGGACGCCCACTCAGCAGCCTGGGACATATAGGACAGAGCCGGGCACCAGAGGTCAGCTACTTGTTGTTGGGTGAGCTGCCCGACTAACTCAGGTACCGACCGGCAGCAGGTCAGGTACCTGGTTAGTCTTACCTTGGGGGGGAAGAAATGTAATGAACGGAACCTCGCCACGGGTTCTTGGAGGGGCCTGCTGGCCAGCCTCTTGTCTCAGGACTACGGCCCCTGCAATGGACCTTGACTAATATACTTTGGTCGTAGAGTTCCTGGAACTAAAATCGGACACCGAAACTCCAAAACACCACTAGACTTCCAGCATCGCCTGCGTTCGGTTCTACGCAACTTAGAAGGGCACTGTTCAGTGGAATCGTTCGTCTGGATGAGAGGAACAAGCTACAGGGTAAGACTATTGACTATGTTCAGTAGTTTGTTCGGTTTTTAAACTAGACCGGCCGCAAGCCCTGATTCTCTGGAACTGTTTTGGGCATAAGACCTTGTGTGTGGTCGGTCAAATTATGGCTTCCATGTAAATCCCAAACCCCTGAACCGATCTGGGTGATTTTTGGATATGTTGGTCCCCAGAACGGGGCATTCAGAGGATATGACTTTTGTGGGGTTTCCATGTGTTTTGGGGGCACTTTCAGGGGGTTGTTAAAATATATGCTTTTTGTGCCTCGAGATAATTGAGTTTAGTATAGTTCTTGACTCAATTATCTCACAGGCACAGAGGAGGGATTATCCTTTTTTGTGTGGGAGTGTCCTGGACCTGAGAGCCTATGTAATTACAGTGTGTACCCCTTGCATAGGGACTTGCATATAAACCGGCCAGCTGGCCTGAATACATTCATTTCTGTTGTACCCTTCATCTAGTCTAGGCTGTTGTTTAGGTATACATCTGATTGCTTGGAGAATTTACTTGGATACTGCATTTTCTTCTGAAGGACTTTCGAATCAACACCCGAACTGCGAGCTGTAATCACTCGGCGTTTAGCAGTTCAGGAGGAACCGAAAGCGAATGGGTATCTGAAATACCAGCGTTCATAACAATAGTGTGTATATTTTTTCATTCACTGATTGGTGCATTTTTTACAACATTTGGTTCACAGGTCAAGTGAGAAGACGTAAACAAAGAGGCAAAAAAGGAGAAGCAATAAAAAAACTATATTTTTAAATTGTTCAAATTATATATATATATATACATATATATATATATATTTTAATCAATTATATTATATTAAGTATATAAATATAGATTTTATTACTTCTCCTTTTCCCCTCTATTGGTCACTTCTCACTTGATCAGACATATAATACATTAAAGGGACACTATAGTTACCAGAACAACTACAGCATATTGCAGTTGTTCTGGTGAGTATAGTCAGTCACTGCAGGCTTTTTGCTTTAAACACTGCTTTTTCAGGCCTGTGAACTGACCTAAAGATATATCTCAAGTTAGGTGTACCTGTGTTCTTCCCCTTCAAAAGAATACTATATGCCTTATAACCACAGCGACTTGATGTGGTTGTGGTTATGGTGCTAGCAATCTGTGGGTGTCATCTCACCAATTTGTGTCAAACTATTTATGAGTGGGTAGACAAGAATGGGACACTTCTGGCACCCACAGTCCAGCCATCCTGTTGTACCTCTGCTAATGCAAAAGTGGACTTTCTCATTAGTCTGGCCAGCCCTGAGCAGGAACAGAGACTGTAGTCAACAGGGGAGCAGTGTTTTTTTCTAAACAGTCAAAAAATGGTGTCCACAGATTCTATGAACCACTCTATGCCACTACAGTAGGGCTTGACAAATTCCAGACTCCTGACGCAAGGATGTTTGTCAGCCATAGGGAGTGTGGTGTAGGCTGGCCCTGGGAGCGTGGAGACAGCCAGCCGAAGGAGCACTGAGGTGGAGGCGAGGAAGCAGGAATCTTCCTGCAGTTCTTACTCTGCTCCCTCTTGCGTCCTGCTATGATGCCGGAAGCTGGAATATGACATCACTCCAGCGCCTGCATCATTAAGTTGCGCACGAGGGAGCAGAGTCAGAAGAGCTTGAAGATTACAGCAGCCTCACTTGACCCCAGGGAAATGAACTATTCCAGTTCTCCCAAAGGTAGGGAGGCGTGGTGGACATAAATTAAAATAAACAAAATAATTTGTGAGTGTGTGAGAATATGTGTGTCTCTCAGTGTGTTTGTGAGTCAGTGAGTGTGTTTTTCTGTCAGTGAATGTGTGTGTCATTGAGATTGTGTCTGTCTGAAAGTGTGTCTGTCAGTGAGTGTGTGTTTCTGTTAGTAAGTGCCCCCCTCTGATCGCATGGAAAAGGTATTTTTACTCACTTTTTTCCCACGCCCTGCCAGTCTCTCTGTGGCTGTTCCCACCTCCATGACTGAGATAAACATTCTGATCTCAATTTAATCAAATGATCTCAGCCAAGCCAATACTCTCCCAAATAAAAATATTAGGAGGCTATTGCGCATGTGTGAAAAAACGCCACGCCAATCAGCATCTCCTCATAGTGATGCACTGAATCAATGTATCTCTATGGGTAACATTCAGGGCTTCCATGCACACTGTGCAGCACTGAACTAGGATTCACCTGTAATGGTCATGTGAGAGACTGTCACTAGCAGCAATGTAAACACTATATTTTCTTTAAAAAGGCAGTGTTCAAATGTAAAAAAAAAAACATACAGGTAAAGGATATAGACACCAGAATCACTACATTAAGAATTGTATTTTTGTCATAAAAATTTAACTTTGTTAGTTTACAAAAAACTGGCTCCTAACTTTTTTAGCTGGCTGCTAGATTCCAAGCAAAATTGTCAAGCCCTGCACTACAGGGTTATGGTTTCCTTTTCATAAATCTAAAACATAATGCATTTCCACTCATCATAGTGGATTCAAACCACTTTTTTTCCATGTTCAGAGACTCTCTATGCCAATTCCATCTCCCTAATGACCTAAGCACAGTATTGTCATAAAATACCACCTTCGCTCCAGGCTCATACCCATTTTCAATGCATTAATTGTGTTTCTGTTTGTTTTTGTAACCAGCAGTATCTTCTCCTAACAGCTGCATCAGCACAAACAAGCTTTTGTATCTTGTTCTAACATTTCCATATATCTATATCTTCTTTAAGTAAAATATACTTGGGAGTCTACTACCTAAACGGTTAGTGTTATATGTTGACAGCCGACATTTTAATAAAAAGAACTAAGTTCAAGGAAATTTAAACTTAAGCAATCTGGAAATTCTTTTTTGACTAATTTCACAAATTTGTTAAATTGACCCCTTAACCTCTTGTTACTTTGAAATACATGCCTTAATCATTCTGAAACATTACACTTCTTTTCCATAAATGTCCATGCCAGGAATTCTAGCATGCAAAATTGCATCATAATTGTGGAGCAAAATACAAACTTGGCTGTGAAAATGTTTTATTCTAATAAAGAAATCTTGCATATGTAACATTTTCCTATAATTTTCCAAAAGTATAAAATGGGCAAATAATTTTAAGCTGTTTACTTAGAATAATGGTACTTTAAGAAGGGCATTGTTAAATATTTTCTTCTTTTTTTCTTACATTTTTAATCGGTTGTTTAAGAGTCAGCATTAAGGTAGTGTTAAAGCTGAATATAAATTATAACATTCTAGTAAGGATTAAACCCCAGAACGCATAGATCACTGAAAACCATACTAACAAGGAAAAGAAAGGAATAGTAAGGTTTATGAGTTGGCAAGGTGAACTATGAAATTATATTAAAAAAAACAAAAAACCTTGCAACTAGTAGCATAAATGGTTAAACAAGTATGGGTCACAAGAGAACGATAACCTGGTATAACAACAGTTCATAGCAAAGAAACAGAGAGGGCACAAAAAGCAAGAAAGAGGGCAGTGTCCTTACACAGAACCTAACTATTTGGTTAAAGGACCACTAAAGTTAAGTTACCCAAACCACTCCATCTCAATGAAGTGGTCTGGGTGCAGTGGTCCTGACATTTTACCCTGCAAGTAAAACATTGCAGTTTTTTTTTTACAAACATTGCAAGGTTAAATCCACCTCTATATACTTATTTCCTGACTACTACAGGCACTTCTGTGGCACTGAGTGAGTTTTTTTCTCATAGCAAAGCATTGAATACAGCTTGGGTGTGCATGCAGCATCGCATGTGCTTCAGGTCCCCAATACTCCTCAACAAAGAGCATTAGATGGGACCGAGGATGGAAGAGCTTTTTAGTATTACAACTACTGCAATAATCTGTTCTGGTTAAGTGCATTAAATGTAGAACATTTTCTTTGTACAAATCCCTAGCTAAAATTAACATCATTCATGTAGATAACAGTTACTAAAATGTGTATGTTTTTACCTGATTAGATGCTACTGTCCAGGATGACTGCTTGTACAAGTATCCACTACCATATGGTGCAAAGGCCTCCCACTACTTCACGTACTCCCTATTGCCATCGTTTCAATATTTTACTATTAGCATCTACTATTATTATCCACAGACAGTTCCTGTTCTGCATGATCCTGGTGTTACGATTTTGGACAATAATGAGAGGGCATCATCTGTTGCCAGTCTTATATTATATGGTCCCTGATCAGCTCGTATGTAGGCTCATTTACACTGTTTGCAAAGTGATGACAATATATTAGTAAAACACAAAATCCTGAGAAAAGGTATGATGCAATGCCTCCAGTGATTAACAGAGAGACAATGTAAGAATCTACTACAAATCAACACTTATTTGGCAGTGGACCTGAGGCGCACTAGTATGTACCTCTGTGATTAAGAGAAAATGTATCTGGTTAGCTTATAGTTAATCACATTGTAAATACCCAGTATATTACCATTCATTGTGCGAAAACACTATCCACACACAAGAGACATGTAAGATGTGGTGAATTTTTAATGCCACTCTGATATTGTTAGTATTTGCTAATGCACTTTTCCAAAGGAGACCTGAGTGCATTTATACTGACAGGGCCTGCTCTGTGGAACTGCCATTTGTTGACAGTCTGAAAACAACTGCAAGTGGTTTTGCAGAGTCATTTCTTGTTTGGAAATGGTATGAAAGTCCAGAGAGTAAAATTATTGTCATATCCTAGATCAGTGATGGCGAACCTTTTTGAGCCCGAGTGCCCAAACCGCAATACATGCCAACATTTTTTCTCCTTAAAGTGCCAACATGGCAATTAAACCCAAATACTGAGGTTTAAGTTTAGAAAAAAACAACTCGTACTGTTGTCCGAACTAATAACTTTTGTTTTAAAAGAACACAGAGAGTTCAATGATACAAATTTTAAATAATGATATAAATAGATAAAATTAAGCTTATATTTATTAGTATCTCCAACACAATGCTGAATACATACACACAGTCTGCTGAATACACACACACAAGACTGCTGAATACAGAGACTGATGAATACACATACAGACAGACTGCTGAGTACACACACACACAGACTGCTGAATACACACACACAGACTGCTGAATACACACACACAGACTGCTGAGTACACACACACAGACTGCTGAGTACACACACACAGACACTGCTGAATACACACACACAGACACTGCTGACTACACACACACAGACTGCTGAGTACACACAGACTGCTGAGTACACACAGACTGCTGAGTACACACACACAGTCCGCTGAATACACGCAAACACACACAGACTGCTGAATACACGCACACACTGCTGAATACACACATACTGCATTGAGGTGGGGGGTGTGTGTGTGTGAGTGTTGTATGTGAGGGGTGCTGTGTGTGTGTGTGTGTGTGTGTGTGGGGGTGCTGTGTGTGTGTGTGTGTGATCAACCCTCCCACCAAACCAGGCACCTGCCTAGCAGCAGTTCTGCGTGCCAGGTGCATGCTCTACGCCTCGACTTGCTGCACTGTGAAATTTGCATCCCGCGTGCAGAACGTCCATAGGAAAGCATTGCCACGCATGTGCATTCCGCTCCACTCGGGAACTGACGTCAGGGGGGGAAGAGAGGTAACCAGCGCCAAGGGAGCCCTGCGCTGGATTAAGGTAAGTGGCTGAAGAGGTTTTAACCCCATCAGACCAGCGGGAGGAGGACCCTGAGGGTGAGGGTCCCCCAAGATGCTATAGTGTCAGGAAAACGAGTTTGTTTTCCTGACACTATAGTGATCCTTTAAGTCCACCAGGTGCCTCTCACCACCACTACTCTCCTCTTCAGAAAAACCTCTGCTAGGAGCTTCCCTTAGATCTCCTGTACTAATCTCTGCAGTGCAGAGCTAGCTCATTGACTGAGAGCTGATCACTCTGAGCCAAAGAGCTAACCCCTGGAGAGCTGGGCTTAAAACAGACAGAGGAGCACCCCAAGGAACCCAGGGAAGATGTCAAGCTGTTTCACAATAGTTTTACTACTTACCCTGGGGGGCACCAGAGCATGCTGTAGTTGTTATGGTGACAACTCTGTCATACAGTTTTATCAACCTTGGGACATTTGTAAACTCATAGATTGGGGGGGGAAGGGGTGCTTCAGAAACACATTGTTTCCACAATTTTCAATTGAATAGTTGTTTGTTTTTATTAAGGGAAAAAAATATAGAATTATTGGCACCAACATATTGAACAGCACTTTATAACTTGTGGATAGAACAGCAAATAAGAAGAAAACTATTAAAATAAGATCAGAAAGCACATTATTAAGGACCCTGCAGCAATGAGATATTATAATTACTAGATATATTAATTACAATTATGACGCATTAAACCTTCAATTCTGCTTGCATTGGCTGAACATGTTTTCCTATTTATTATTCCTTGGTAACATTTGGAGGATACTTAATGCAAAATAGTATTAAAGTATATGGTGCCTCTTCTGCTTTTTACTCTCAACCCACATTCATGCCTGTCCTGTGAGGGGACCATCTGGCAACTATTGTCAGCATGGGGATAGCAGAATTGGGAAACACTGTTGTCATTCCTGAATCCAGATAACTCAATTCTATATTCTAGGTAATGGGACGTTCTGGGAACGCAGAACTCACGCAATGATGTCCAGAGACATTTCCCACATGCTTTGAGAGGGTATCACACCAAGGTAGGAGTTGTGCTCGGACACGGTATAGGAAACTGCCTTTACTGTACACAGTGTGAAAGTTCATCCCATGAAGCCAGCCTCCTCCCACTAGCTCTGCTGGGACTTGCAGATACCTCCTGACTAGGGTACACCAAAAGCACACAAGGCGTGGCTACACGCATAATAATAGCTTACTTATAAACAACCCAATAGCCATGTATGTTAGCCTAGGTGTGTTAGGTAGTGGAAAAGAAACCACTGCAGCTGTGCCATGGTGTGTTGTGGTGTCAATGTGTATTGTATGAAGGCACCCACCTCAAGATCCCTCTCCCTCCTGCTAGCTGTTGCAGAGGTTTCTAAATTAGGGAGATGTCTTGGGAGGATGCTCCTGTCTCAATAGGTGGAGTTCCATTTGCTAGAAGAATAGATGGACCTGGACCTTTGTCTGCCACATCATGATGACTGTCTGCATGACAACAGAACCCACGAGAATGCAGCCAAGTATTTCAGCAGCAGATCAACAATGCAAGCCAGCATCTGGCAGCCTGCAACATATCACCTCCTCCTCCTGCTGCTCTTCCTTCCTTCCCTCCTCCTCCTCCCCTGTGCAATGCAGACAGACAGTCACTGACTGGTGCTCACAGCCCACACTATACACACACAGCCTCCTCCCACTCCAAGCAAGCACACACAGCACATTACAGTACATATCGCTGATATGCCTCACAAGCTCATGAAGATCATAACTAAGTAGTCTTTGGTGGTTGTGAGAGGACCAGTGATCATACTAATTATCAAAAAGATACTAGGGGGCTAGTTTTGAAAAGGGTTAATACATTTAATTGTTGGCAGTCTAAACACAGCAATGTTCTTCTGTTTGCAGTATGGCAGTAAATAAATCGCAAACACACATAATTACTGTTCTGCATATCTCAAGTTTTATATGTATATATAATTACAGAAGCTTTGCACTTGACAATAATCTCAGTCAATAAACTTGCCACGGTGCAAACTCCAGACAAAATATATCGACCAAAAAAGAGAGTACTCGCTGGGATTCTTAATACGAAAATGTCTGTCTTTGTTAAAAAATTCTGGCAGCTAGAGGACTAACCTCACTCTTAATGCCAAAAATGTTCAAAGTCTCGACAGCCGGGTTTATAACTTGTCATTCACAGCTTGTTATTACTATTATAACTCATTGATAGAACTTGATGTAAAACTCCTGATGTATAATCTAAGGGGGATAACTAACAAGGACAGTAAGACATTAGGATTCTTAAACACCAGGTTTCTGGGACAAATTAACCCACAAATACTATCAAAGATGGATAGCAAATACCCTACGAAAGCTCCAGTCTATAAACCCAAAACAGCTCAACGACATTAGACCAAAAACTATTAAAGCTGCTCCTAGTGGTCAGATATCAAGGACACATGCACCCCCTGACTTTCATTTCAAAAGGTTGAAATTAATGCATAATCACAACCCTCACATTAATCTCTCTCCCCCTCCTCTATACCTCTACTTCACTCGTTCTATCCTTCTATACCATTGTAACAGCTCAAGTGAAATTACAGTACCCATGTTATGTGGTTATATTTTAGTAGAGAACAGAAACCAATGCAGATCCAGCATTGCGGTACTGAGATATATATGTGTACTCAATAAACTCACAATGGTACAGGAATAACTATAGTCAAACGTTGAAAGGCGCATGCATACTTCTCAAGCAAACAGGGCCATGTGAGCCACATTGCATTAATACACTCCTGGATCGGCCACAATGAAATGTGTTATATCGTAATTAAAGAATAGTAATATGTAGGTAAATAAGTAGCCTGCTCATTCTTCGATACCATAGCTCACCAGGAAGTATCTCAATGGGTCAGTCCGGGTCTGGAGAACAATGAGAGCACAGGCCACCAGCCCATGCGCAAACCCATACAATGCTGAGCTAGCAAAGGCCCTGCAAAATTTTGGTCTGCTGCCATACAATGCAGTGTTTACATTAAAAAGCCTTCAGGGATGGGCAGTAGATACCAGAACAACTACATTAAGCTGTAGATGTTCTGGTGACCATAGTGTCCCTTTATGAATTACACATTAAACATACCTATATGACCACATTGCACTTGCCAACATGTATGGCACAACTATGCATGCACACACCTTTTTGAGGGAGTGCAGAAAGGGTATGGATCTGCGCATAACTCCTTGCGGCACCCGCCAGAAGGTGGGGGGGGGGGGGCACTCGAGAAGTGGGTCAGTGGCTGTCAAAGGGGGACCAGCCGAAAAACCCAAAGCGGGAAGAGGAGAAGAGGAGGGCAGCGAAGGAGCTTTGATTACGTGTTTTCAGTTCTTCTCTGCTCCCTCATGCGCCCTCTGTAGTGATGCCGGTAGCTGGGATATGACGTCACTCCAGGCCTAGCATCACTACAAGGGGAGGATGGTGGAGCAGACTAGAAGATCCATTCCCCACTGGACCCCAGAGAGAAAATTGTCACTTGATCCGAGGAAAACGATCCAAGCCAGCTCTTCTAAAGGTATGGAGGCTGGATGGGACTAAAAAAATAAAATAAAACAAGAAATGAAATTAATTTGTGAGTGTGTGTGCAAGAATGTGTAAATGTGTGAGTGTGTCTGTCAGTGTGTGAGTGTGTCCAGGGCCTGCCCATCCATAGGACAGACTGGGGCAATGGCCCCAGGCGGCACTTTAACAGGGGCAGCATTTTGCTGCCCCGGGCCGCCTCTGCTGCATACATATTCAGCAGAGGTGGCTCTCTAAACCTTGGGGCAGACTAAACAGTAGGGTCATCGGTCAGTGACCGAGGGCTCGGCACCAGGAGGGGGACTGGCGGCTTGCCCTGTGTGCCGCCGGGCCCCTCCATCAGTCTGCCCAGTGAGCGTCTCCGGACTGCAGCTCCGCCGATTGCAGAGCTGCAGATCATGTGATGGAGGGCTTGCGAACTCCCAAAGCATTGCCGTTGGTTACCACTGCAATGCTCTAATTGGCGGAGCTGCAGAACTGTAGAGCCAGCCACTGGACCACCAGGGAATGGGGAGCACTGAAAAACAAGGTATGTGAGTGTGGGGAGGCTGATCACAGCCTTCCCACAGCCTGCCCAACCTCACAGCCTATCACCCCCTCACCACCTTTACCCCCCCAGTCACCCTCACACCCTGCCCCCTCTACTTTCACCCTCATACCCTGCCCCCACTGTCACCCTGTCGCTGTCACCCTTACACCCTTCCCCCCACTGTCACCCTGCCACTGTCATACTGCCCCCCCCACTGTCACCCTCACACCCTATCCCCTCACTGTCACCCTCACACTGTCACCCTCACACTCTGCCCCTCACCACTGTCACACTCACACCCTGCCCCCCACTGTTACCCTGACACTGTCACCCTCACACCCTGCCCCCCATTGTCACCCTGACACTGTCACCATCACACCCCCCCACTGTCACCATCACACCCTGCCCATCCTGTCACCCTCACACCCTGCCCCCCACTGTCATCCTGACCCTGTCACACTCACACCCTGCCCCCCCACTGTCACCCTGACACTGTCACCATCATACCCTGCCCTCCCACTGTCACCCATATCACCCTTACACCCTGCCCCTCACACTGTCACCTTCACATCCTGCCCCTCACCACTGTCACCCTCATAACCTGCCCCCCAATGTCACCCTGTTACTGTCATCCTCATATCCTGCCCCCCACTGTCACCCTGACACTGTCACCTTCACACCCTGCCCCCCACTATCACCCTCACATCCTACCCCCACTGTCACCTCCACACACTGCCATCCACTACTGTCACCCTCACATCCTCCCCCACACACTTTTACCCTTACATCCTGCCCCCTACACTGTCACCCCCACACTGCCATCTTCACATACCCCCCTCACCACTGTCACCCTCATAACCTGCCCCCCAATGTCACCCTGTTACTGTCATCCTCATATCCTGCCCCCCACTGTCACCCTGACACTGTCACCTTCACACCCTGCCCCCCACTATCACCCTCACATCCTACCCCCACTGTCACCTCCACACACTGCCATCCACTACTGTCACCCTCACATCCTCCCCCACACACTTTTACCCTTACATCCTGCCCCCTACACTGTCACCCCCACACTGCCATCTTCACATACTGCCCCCACCACTGTCACCCTCACATCCTGCTACCCAACACTGTCACCCTCACATCCTGCCCCCACACTGTCATGCTTACATCCTGCCCCCTACACTGTCACCCCCACATTGTCACCCTCACATCCTGCCCCTCACCACTGTCACCCCCACATGGTCATTATCACCCTCACACCCTACCCCCCACCACTGTCATTGTCATCCTTACATACTGCCTCCCACCACTGTTACACTCACATCCTGCCTCCCACCACTGTCTCTTTCACACCCCAACCCCCACACTGTGACCACCACACCCTGCCCCCACAGCCTTTGTACAAACAGTAAGAAAAAATGGTAAGCATAGTGATAGACCACTCCCATACCAAGTCCCAGTATAATAGTCAGCACCACCCCACATATTTCCTCTTTCTTTGGAGATGCGACACAATAACCAGCAAACATAAACCAATGAATCAGTCAAAACCACAGCAGAACAACCATCCCGAAATCCAGCTGGACACCGAATCAGGAACCATAAGCAAACTGGGACTAAACCATCAACGAATAGAGAAACGCCACCAGTGAGGAGCACATCACAGCATGATCCATAGACCTCCAGCCAACGTGGTGAAGCCTTGTGGGAAGTAGTGAAGATCTCCCAAACAGCACAGAATCAGCACAAAATCAACCTGTGAAAACATAAAAAAAGGAGCCAAATGGTTAAATCGGTACTTAAATCAAATTGCGCATGCCAAGACATAATATATTGATAGACTGAAGCAACACAGTGCCCATAGAGTAAGACAAAATCCACCAGACAAAACATAAAAATTAACAGTTCAGATGCACATAAGAGGTAATATAACACAGAGCACATCACAAATACCTACCATCCCCTGGAAACATAGCTTAGAGAGAAAAACAACAGGGGGGGAGGGGGGTTAATAAAATGTAAGAAATGTAAAAGGGTGGGACAATACTCGCCTCCGTGTCTCTCATAAAATCATGACTTTTCGTCACGAAATAGCAAAATCATGTAATTTTATGTCAAGACACGGAGGCTCATATTGCAAGTTTAAAGCTGATCAATAACAGAAGAGAAAACGTGAGGCGGAGGCCGAAAGTAAAACTCACGAAAAGTGGATTCACGGGACCAGTTCGCCATACTAATCAGGTCTTCCAGTCACACCTCCGAAGCCACTATAGACGTGGCTGATGCCCCCTGCGAGGAGTGGGCGCTAAAGATGGACGTATACACACCAGCCAGCGACATCACCCATTTCACCCAACGAGCAAAGGTAGTGCTGAACACAGGGGCAAACGGTTGACGAACCAAGAGAAAGGGCTGAGGGGACGAAACCAAACGATGTGCACTCATCCAAATTTCATATTCCCGCAAACAGGTCACTGGACATAACGCCGGGGTAACTGGAAAACTCGGATACGAAACCGACCGAATAGCTGTCTTGGAGATGTTAAATGTCACCCCGTCCGGAGTGACCTAGACCTAGCATTGTAGTCCAGGGCACGTACATCCAAAACCCGTTTGCATGAAATGAGGCAAAAGAGGGAGACCAACTTGGCTGACAGCTGTCACAGGGAGAGATCCGAATTGGGAGGCCAGGAAGTAAAAAGTGACAAAACGCAGGAAACGTCCCATGTAGCCGAGTATCAAGGCCTAGGGGGGGGGCGCGACAGGCGCGAACCCTAAAGGAAGAGACAGAGTCACACATAGACTCAGCATCAGCCTCCTCACTAAACCCGATTTCTGAGTCGGAGTCACTCTCTTTTTGTGCTCTAGCACATTTCCACTGCCGCGCCCGTTCTGCCTGGTGTGGAAAGGCTCTTTTGCATGACATGGGCACGCTATCATGGGTGGTCACAGGTGCACCCGTCATATTGGTTCTGGAGGCAGGGGGACTTAAGTGCCTGGATTTGGCAGTAGCCTTTTTTGGTGCGTCCACTGTAAGGCCTGGAGCTGAACGCACTAAGCGAGTCGGTGTGGCCGAACCTTCTGCTGCCCAAGGGACGCTCCACTAAGGCCTGTGATCTGGTGTGGGAGAGCAGAAGAGCAGAAGCCCATAATGGCGTCCGTAACTGAGCGCTGTAGCGCAAGGGATTGGGCTTCATCAGACATAGACATAGGGTCCACTGCAGAAGAAGGGGAATTAGAGCTGGAAGAGGGGTTACCCAAAATTTTGGGTATGTCCATCCCCCCAGAGGAAAGGGGATGGGCAGGCACTTTGGATTTGGGCATAGTAATGCTGTGAGATTTCCCCTTTAACCACAAATATATATAAGAACTGTAAGGAGTGAAAACTAAAAACTAAAATGACAGAACAGACTAGCAGGAGTTAATCACCCCAAACTAGCTATACCTTTAGAAGGGTAGAGATAAGGAGCTCACCAGGGTCCAGACCGGCAGACAGGAAGAGAACATGAGAACAGAGCCAGAAGGACAGGATGTCAGAAAATGGTCGCCAGCAATCTCGTGAGATTCGCAGAAAAACATCCTGTGAATTCGTCAAATTAAAGTGCCGAACATTCGGCAAAAAAGAGACAAATTTGTGTGTACAAATTGACAAATGGAATGAATAGAAAAACAGATGAACGAGCTGGCCGTTCGTATAAAATTAGTCGAACGCGGCAAACAGACTAATGATGCTATGTGCCGGTAAAACTAACGAACGGCATGGTTTCGTGATTAATTTAGCCGAACGGGCTTGATTCATTCACGAAAAACAGCCGAACGGAATGGAAAAACAGGCACAAAAGGACGTCAAATAGACAGGGAGATGGAGCAATGGAGCCACAGGCAGCAAGAAGGAGATAAGGCAAACGGAGAAAAGATAAGAGCAACAAAAGGAAGCTCAACGGAGAGGGAGACAAATAATAATACCCCAAAGAAGGTCTGGAACCCTGGGCTCAAAGGTAACAAACAAATGCATAATACACAATAATCATAGAAGAATAAATAGAAGAACAAATCCGTGATAATATGTAGAAAAATAAAGCAATAATAAGTCTACAACAAATAATAACAATAAAATAATAAATAGCATTAATAATAATAATAATAATAATAATAATAAATCAATGATAATTAAGAAACATATATATGTAAGAGAAAATTCGTTATGTACTTATCTCTGTGTGGAGCAGCAAAGAAAGAGGAAATATGTGGGGAGGTGCAGACTATTATACTGGGACTTGGTATGGGAGTGGCCTATCACTATGTTTACCATTTTTTCTTACTGTTTGTATTCTTTGCTGCTATTGGTGGACAGTAAAGAAAGGATTAAGCAATATGAGCCTCCGTGTCTTGACATAAAATCCCAATTTAATTTAAACTGTTCATCCCACCAGCATTTATCCACCTCTACATGCACTACACAGACACTACTACATGCACAGACACTACATCCACTACACAGACACTGCATCCACTTGACACACTGCATCCACCACACACACTGCCTCCACTATGCACACAAAGACAATATATTCAATACATGCACTACATACAATACACACTACATCCATGACACAATTGCAGGCCCATCATCCACGACACACTGCATTAACTGAACACACATACACACCACATTGCATTCACTACACACTGATATGATATAAAGACTGCATCCACTACACAAACAGACATTGCATTCACTACACACACTGCATAACATAATGGATGTTGGCGTGCTTTTGATGCAAGGCGGGAGGGGGGGAAGGGTAGCATTTAATCCTTGGACCCAGGCAGCACAATATATTGGGCCAGCCTTGAGTGTGTCTGTCAGTGAGTGTGACAAATCAGTGAGATTGTGTGTCTTTCATTGAGAGTGTGTCTGTCACGGAGTGTGTGTCTGTAAGTGGGTGATTTGTCACTGTGTTTGTCAAGGAGGGTGTCTGCCAGTATGTGTGTGTCTGTCAGTAAGTGTGTGTATGGCAATGTGTTTCAAATCAGTGAGATTGTGTGTCTGTCATTGAGAGTGTGTATCTGTATGTTTAAAAAGTATTAATGTAAATGTCACCATTTATTTGGCAAATAGCTCCTTTTAAAAAATATTTGGGTGACATTTCTCCATATAATGTTTGCTATTGGTGGCTGCTGAATTGGGTTGTTTGTTTCTCCTGTGTGCTTTGGACATATCCCATCGTGTCCAGATTCATTTTTTGTTTTTAAGAAGCATAAATGTATATTTCACCAGTTATTGGGCAAAGAGATCCTTTTGCAAATTCTATGGATGACGCATCTCTTCCTCTCCATATAATTAATATGTATAAAGTAGGAATAACATGTTTGCCCAAATACAGTCAACAAGTTACTAATATAATCTTTTGGCTGATTGAAAGGTCAATTTGTTTTATGGATTAAATTGCTATTTACTGTTCATGGTGAAGTATATAGTCAAAAGGCTGGAAAATTGTTCTTGAAAATGAATAATTGTGTGCACCCTTATCTGCGAGGTTACCCCCATTGCTGTCTTGGGACTGTTTGACGAAAATGGGCATTAGTAGAGAGGTTTGTCTGTCCGAATGACTGACATTACAGTAATACTGTTGTGTAACTACTAATACCACATTATCACATAGTAATACTGTAATGTAGCATTATAAACCGTGACAGAGACGCTGCGCTGTACCAAAATTATCAAGAAACAATTTCAGGTTTGCATTCACATAAAAATTCAGAGCACACAAAATTTTGGATCGTTCAAAAAGTTTGCACAAAAGAAAAATTTCTGCACACACCAACTAAGAAAATTTAAAGGGAACTTTGTCCATGTGCCAGCCAGACTTAATAGAAAAATTAAATAAATATCTAAAATAAATAAAGAAATATAATGCATGTGTGCATTTGTGTGTAGCACTGGTGTTTGTGTGCAGGGGTGTGTTTTTATTTAGTGTTGGTGTTTGATTCAGGGGTTGTGTTTGTATGTAGGGGTGTGTTTGTTTGTTTAGTGCTGGCATTTGAATGTAGGGTTGTATTTGTGTGTAGTGTTGGTGCTTGAATGCTGGGCTGTATGTACATATGTACATAGACTGACACACAAACATACACACACATACTAACATATTGTGAGCGTAAAAGTGGAATTGTGATTAATAGAAGATACATCAGGCCTGATTTGTTAAACAGCAACCTGAGAATTTTCAGTTAAATGCCCCAGGGAGAGATGTTAGAGTTTGCAATCTACATTGCTGAGGTTCTGCAAAACATGGTATGGGTCCCTGGGGCGGAGTATTTGGAGAGCAGGGTGGGCCAATGCTCCAACAGCATTAGTTGCTGTGTAACAGACCACTATTTGGATCTGACTTACGAGTTAGTTAATTGGCACTCACCTGTAGCCAGTCTATTAGTAGACAGGCCTTTAAAAGAAGAGGGCAGCCTGCTGCAGAGTGAGGGAGGAAAAGACAGCTAGGAGAGTGAAAGACTATTGTGATTATTGCAAAGACATTTCTTTTGTTTGGAAAATTGGTAAGTGGGAAAGCCACCCAATTGCAGATAGCAATTCCTGTCTAGTAAGAGCAAGGGATTTTGTTTGTTTTGTTATTATTTAAGCACCTGTTTTCTTACTGAATAAAAAGGAAAACCGAGCTGAATGTGTCCTGGACTTTGTATACCCTAGAAGGCTGTGGTTACTGCAAGATCTGTGACAATCCTACCTATAAAAGAGGTGGTTTGTTACAATATACAAACAATATACACTGCCACACAGATACACATATACACACACATCTCTTCCCAGTCTCCCAAACTGTCTCTGGCCTATAACTCCATCCATTCCCTCCAACTCCATTTAGAGTATTGAATAATAATTTATTGTAAATAATTGAAGATTTTGCTAGCTTAAGTGTACTAATAATCTTAATTTTAGTAATGACAGGAGGCGAGTATTTTGCATAATCTCTCTTTACTAGCTCCACACAGCAGCAAAGAAACATATAGAAAAGAGAACCAATCACAAGAGAGTAGGATGTACATAAGGCATAGTGACCTCATCATGTCCTCTTTCAGAAAGCGAGATCAAGCAGAAGTAAACATATAACAAGCAAAACAATAACTCTTAAGTCCAACATCCGAAGGAGCAAACTTCCACGGTGAATTCTACACAAACATCAAAAATTTGTTCAGGGACGAATCAAATCCGAAGGATCAAAATTCCAGAGTTTCACACGAACAACCAAATGTCTTCAGAGACGAATCATACTGAAAAGAGAATGAGTGACAGGTTTAGACACAAAGTCATTGTGACGGTAGTATAAAATATCCCCGTCAAGCATTCACTTCTTCCCATAAAAGAAAAGCACTCAATATTCCATAAGCAGAAATATCCCTGGAATCGCCGAATAATCCACACATGAGCCAAAGCTTAATGCTGGAACAAGACTGATTTACTGGCACACAGAACTCACAATTTAAGCAACACAAAACTCCTCCTCTGGGCCAGGCTAGATAATTGAGTTTCTACAATACACAAAGCTCAATTATCTGCTGGCCAGAAACATTACAATTTATAACAATTTCAGAAACATACTTTCTATAAGACATACAATTATACTTTTAACATTCCTGGATAGCTGAGGATACTGGTAGTCACATATCTAAATCTCACGAATTTCCGTTCGGTAGTTTCCGTGTCGCATCGTGTGGAAGTTTGACCGGCTTGCCATGTGGAGGTATCCGAGTTACAGTTCCATAGAATCAGTAGCAAGAGCCGGTCTCCGTTCGCATCTAACTACACGAAAACTACCGTTCGTATGGTTCAGCTGGTTACCTGTGAATGTTCCCCTCATTCGGTAGATACCATCTACCGAACGCCAGTTTGATTCGTGCAGGGGAACGTATTCATCCAGAACTTCCATGGGGGACCGGGCGTTCGCATGTTTCCCGTACCGAAAACAGTTCCATGCAATTCATGCGTAAGTCCCGCTGACCACATTCGTGAGTTTTAAGATGGCCATCCTTTGTTCTCGCCACGTGTTCGTATGTCGAATGGCGGCCACCTAGTAGCAATTAAGTTGCGGTTTTCTCTGTGTTCTAATTGCTACTTGCTACCCAGGGTGTGTGGTCTCCGTTCGGTACATGAATACATTCATTCTCAACATTTGGAACCGAACAATATAGACATTAAAATAGCAGGGAGAGAATTAAACTGAAGCATATAGGCAATTGCATAAAGTCCTTCACAGTCATGAACATGTAAATCCACGTATACATCATCCCATAGAAGAAAATTGTAAACTACAATCTAATAACTGAATAACTATAATGTAAAACTCCAATGAGAATTCCAGATTAATGGAAATACAATCATCATGTAAGCACAAAACATTGAAAGCCAAACCTACCTCAGACCCATGATACATGCAAAGAAAACGAACAGAAAGGGTGGGTAAGCAGGGAGGGAAAATACTCGCCTCCTGTCATTACTAAAATTTAAATTATTAGTACACTAAAGCTAGCATAATCTTCAATTTTACAACATGACAGGAGGCTTCGCAGTTTGCATTTTTAACGCTGAGAAAGAAATAGAAATAGACGGAATACCTAGCACGTCGGGTCTGCGGGAGAAACCTCCCTGTCGAATGCCCGATCATCCGGTACCTGGCTGAAAGCCACCGATCCAAGCATAAAAGTCCATCAGTAGGTGCCCCAGTCCCGTAGAAAAAACAGAGAATGACCTCCATGTCCCATGAGCCAGAGGTGGATGTCACTGGGTAACTGGTATATACGTTTTAGGATCTTTGTCCATCAGGAGTCCCCAGACCGGGACGCGGGCCATAGAGTTGTCCAAACCACCCCATAATGGATCAAGGTACAGTTCCAAACATCAATCAAACATGCCCAGAGGTAGCATTGTTACGTCCCTGGGGCCCAAGAGACTCCTAAGAGGTCCCTAGCAGCCTACGATAGTTCACCGACCTGCCAAGAACCCCAGCAAGAGTCCTGGCCACCAGGGTCAGCCGCCCCTCCAGGAAGAGAAGATGCGGGTTGTGAATGTAGGAGGAAGAGATCCTCACTAGTCCGACCTGTAAGGTCCGAGAAACAAGGTTGACTCCGTCACAGGCCCAGGTGGCCGGAGTGCGATCACTATTGTGCACCCTCGTGCAATGTGCCAATTGAAGAACACCGCATTTGGGCAGTCCCTCTCATAGGTGTCTCCTCCGGGAGGTAGGCAGACCTTGGGGTTCTGCGAGGAAGGCAGGAATCAAAGATGCCTTTCATGATGTCTGCTAGATAACGGGGGTTAGTTCCGTCCAGGCGATTGGTATACCTGACTGTCGATGATCTGTCCATCTGTAGTAGGATGCAACTGACGGAGTACTCCTTTACCAGGCAGTGGATAGTGAAGTACTGCACAAAGAATGCTAGGTCTGCAACGTGAAGGGAGAATTCCTGAATTGTGAGCCTGTTTCTGTGGGTGTGGTCTAGCAGGTTGTCCTCGCAGCCCCTTGCCTCACAAGCTGGCATCCGACTACCGAGCGAAGTCCGGTTATTCGTAGGGGTCTGTCTGAGTGAATCTGACCAGGCCTCACTGCCAGTCCTGGTTACGTAGTGAGTCTGGGAATATGGCCCGGATGGAGGAAGGCAGTATCCCACAATCCGGGTGAGCGTATGTAAGGTCACGGTGTTGCAGTGAAGGGCAGTGTGAAAATTCCTATGCGACCTATGTCATCGATGCGAAAGGTTCCTTATTAGGTTTGAATGCCATCCGCCTAGATACAATGGGAACTCCTGTGGGCAGAGTAGAAAGTACAGTGAATGGTAACTTAGAGGCATTAACCTGAGGAGAAATGGTATCTAGCGCATCTGCGCATTCTGTGTTCTCTGTAGCACATGGTCAGATGTTACAAAGTGGTTGGTGACAGCCCTGCTGTCAGCCGATCCCGAAGAACACCCCTTAGGGATTACCACATAACACCTTCCTCCTGGAGGTGTGGGACTTGATGAGGGCCGCGGGACCATAAACGTGTACTATAAGTTCCCTCGGGAAAAGTGTGCCTTGTGCCTGGGGTCCCAATGATTTGGCACCCAGATCCGCCAACCATCCGTCAATACGGAGGAGTGCTGCTATGCACTTCTCATAGGAGAGGCGAACACTGGGGTTTTTGACGAACGGACACATCTCTGAGTCCATTCACGAACATCGGGAGCCCATTCCCGGACTGTGTTGACGTATTCCGGTATTTTACGCATGATAGGGTCCAGCAGTTAGTCTTGGGTGTCTCTGATACCTCTCCTGGTTCCCTTGCGGAGTCGCGATCGCCCAGAGCCCTGAAGGACATCATCTGCTGGTCAAACGCAGCCGTCTGTGCCACTCCGTCCAAGAGGGTAGGGCATGGGTCGTCCGACCCCAAGCATTTGCGGACATCGTATCTAAAGGCTACAAAGCCACAGGTGCATAAAGTGCGAGGCACCGTCATCTTAGTTACCTGGGGATCCTCCAGAGAGAAATAGGCAGGTAGTTTTATCATGATATGGGATACCCCTGTAGATGGCACAAACCAGTAGGCAGCCTAAGGATGCAGGGCAAACAAATCAGCCTACCATAGTAGTAGGTTGTGTTCACAGAAACCCCAGCAGGGTTGTACTCTGAACAGTAAAATAGACTGGGGCTCACCCAGTAGATAGAGGCTGCAACAGCATGCCTCCACTCAGCAGCATAGTGCAGCACACATATAATAGGGCCTCACCCTAGGAGCACAGGGTATAAACCCTTAAGTGCTGGCTGCAGCCGTGATAGAGAGTGTCCATCAGTTATCCCACAATTAAGTAACTGGCAAGGGAGGTATGCCTTGAGGCAGGCAGTGTTGGAATCTTATCCAGTAGGTAGCCAAGGCTGCAACAGCATGCCTCCATTCAGCATTCCAGTGCAGCGCAGACGTGCTAGGTATTCCGTCTATTTCTATTTCTTTCTCAGGGTAGGGTGCACAGGGTATAAACCCTTAAGTGCTGGCCATCAGCCTGATAGAGAGCCTCCCTCAGCTCTTCCAGTTAATGCACTGTCATGGGAGATATCCTGCTAAACTGGAAGTGTTGAAATTTCTGTCCAGTAGCTAACAGAGGTTGACATATCCTGCCTCCATTCAGCAGTATAGAGTAGCGTATACACAGCGGGGTGCACGGGGTATGAAAACAGTTGTTCAAAGGTCTTGGTATATCTCTTTAAGCCATAGGCCCTGGGAATCCTGTTGTAATAGCCTGACTCCATACAGTAGGACAAAGTAGAACAAGTCACCGTCCTGATAGAGAGCACTAATTTGTGTTCTAACAGTAATCTGAGGTAAATGGGGGGTATCCCTCAAACATCCCTTAACTGAAGTAATGTAGCACAGTCCTGATATAGAGCTCAGAACCGTGCTCTAACAGTTAATCTGAGATTAAGGGTGATATCCCTTTATCAAATACAACTGAACTAATACATTAATATGTAATAATATAACAGATTAGAATACTACACCTGTACCTGGATTTGAACTTGGGACTTTGGGCTCCAACACCTGTGTCAGAGCCACCTGAGCTGTGAGAGCAGCTAAGGCTAAGATGGCAACACAAGCATAAACTACTCCTGGGCGCCAAAATAGTGGTGCGCGAGTGTAGCAAGATGGCAGCCTTCAATCTCGCGAGATGTAAGATTAAAGATAGCCGCTCGCAATCTCGCGAGTCTAAAGATGGCCACGTGGCTTACTCGCGGGGGTCCACGAGTCCGGTCAGCGCCAAACAGGAGAGTGCGGCGTGACTGTGGAGGAAAGGCCACAGTCATGCCGGGATATACTGGGGGACCAAACGGAAGGTTAACAAACGCATGGGAGCTGGAGGAAGGGTAGGGATAAAGCCCCAGCAAAACCTTAAAGCTCATTGAGACCCTGGGAGAAGAGAAATAAAGAGGGGAGAGGGCCAAGCACCCAGCATAAAGTAAAAGTAAACTAATAATAAAGAAAGACCCCGAGATGCCCCTAGCATAGAAGTACAGCAAAATAAATAGCAAAACCCATTAAAGTACAATTCGTAAACAGTCCCCAGAAAGGCAATAGAAATATAAATTATTGGAGAAAAGTAATACTCTGTCCTTTATGCAGTATGTCCTGGAAATCCTGTTTAGCAGTTTACAGAGGCTGTAACAGCATGTCTCCATACAGTACTGTATCAGTATAAATATAGCAGGGGGTTTACAGCCCTGACAGAGAGCACTAATCCATGCTCTAATAGTTAATACTAATCCATGCTCTAATAGTTAATACAAAGTTATAGGAGATATTCCCTTAAAGGACCACTATAGTGCCAGGAAAACATATTCGTTTCCTTGGCATTATAGTGCCCTGAGGGTGCCCCCACCCTCAGGGACTCTCTCCCGCCGCGCTGGATGGCGAGGAAAGGGGTTAAACTTACCTTTATTCCAGCGCCGGACGGGGAGCTCTCCTCCTCCTCTCCGCCTCCGATTCTCCTCTTCGGCTGAATGCGCATGCGCGGCAGGAGCTGCGCGGGTATTCAGCCAGTCTCATAGGAAAGCATTTATAATGCTTTCCTATGGACGCTGGCGTCTTCTCACTGTGATTTTCACAGTGAGAAGCACGCAAACGCCTCTAGCAGCTGTCAATGAGACAGCCACTAGAGGCTTTAGAGGCTGGATTAACCCATTTATAAACATAGCAGTTTCTCTGAAACTGCTATGTTTATAAAAAAAAGGGTTAATCCTAGAGGGACCTGGCACCCAGACCACTTCATTAAGCTGAAGTGGTCTGGGTGCCTAGAGTGGTCCTTTAAGCAGTCTGTCCTGGAAATTCTGTCCAGCAGTTAACAGAAACTGTAACAGCATGCCTCTATTCAGTAGCACAGTGCAGTAAAAATATAGCAGGGGGCTTACCCCTTGAGTGCAGGTCACCGTCCTGACAGAGAGCACTAATCCATGCTCTAATAGTTAATACAAGGTTATGGGTGGAATCCCTATAAATAGCTTATATAAATGACGTAATTCAACATTAACATGCAACCCCAGTAAGATCCAAGAGCCCCTCAAGCCCCAGAGAAGTGAGAGCAAGGGGGGGAGAGGGCAGAAACCAAGAATAAGGTAGAAACACGATAAATAACATAGAAAAAAACACAGCTGCACATGGTACAGAAGCACAGTAAGAACATACAGCAAAGTATATAAAAAAATATAATACAGAAACAACCTCAAAAGGCAATAGAAACATAAAGTAATGGAGAAGAGTAATACTTTGACCTGTCTGCTTGATGGAGCAGCAAAGAAAGAGGAAATGATGAGATCACATTGCCTTATGTACATCCTACTCTATTGTGATTGGTTCTTTTTTCTATATGTTTCTTTGCTGCTCTGTGGAGCTAGTAAAGAGAGATTATGCAAAATACGAAGCCTCCTGTCATGTTGTAAAATTGTTATTAGTTTACTCTCTTGCCAGTGGGCTGGCTCTGGCTATCATCAGTCACCTCACCACACCACTTGCCAGTATTGGCAGACAGCTAATTAATCGCCCACACAGCGTTTGCTTCTCATTTTCCATTTACACCTCTTGCCGGGCAACTCCTACTCGGGAGTCTTTCCACATTTCGTGTATAGGATGCAGCGTGGTCTTTCTGAATAAAGGATTAAATACCTTTTATTCACTGACCTGATTTCAGCACCTTCCCCTGAGAAATCACAATGATCTGGGAACATAATGCACATGCTTGGCGACTGCCATGCACATGTAAGGCCTTCCCCATAGGAAAGCATTAAATCATTGCCTTGCCCTGCCTCCCCCTGTCTGGAAAGCCCATGGCATTGGCAGTGCATAACTGGCTCATTTCAAAGAGCAGCGGAAGGACCCTTAAAAACAATGAGGCCTGAGTGTGAAAGTTCTGCTGTTGCGTTTACAATATATTCCCATCCCCTACACTCACATTCCTAGTCACACATGGTAAATTAAGTGTAACAAGGAAATTACAATGTGCACTGGGAAAAGACAGTAAGAAAAGGGAGTAATCTAAATAAAAAATGTATGTATTATACAATACACAGGATGCTTAACCAACCCAAAAGAATAACAGATCAGCATGGCAATGTCACTAACATCTTCTGGACCTGGCTTTTAAAAGAATTGTGAACTATAGTTATTATGATGCTCAATTAACCATTAAAAGATCTTTCCACATGTGACGAGACCAATCTCGCCACTGTGCATTGGAGAAGCCTGGTTGACCGCCTGCTGCCTTTAGACTATGGCCCCATGTTGAAACGCTTGATTTTCCCCTTCAAAGACACGAAAGCCGGGTCATTCAGTGCTTGCCCTGTTTGAGCGGTGATACCCCAGATAGCTATGCCATGGAGCCCATTCGTATAATGAAAGACTTTGGCTCCATGGCAAACTGTATGTGTGTGATCTGAGCACCATTCAGTAATAATGTGCGCTCAGGTCTGAGCTATCTGGGGATATGTTGAATGTACCTGTTTTATGCAATGGCTGCACAGTTATATATTTTTATGTATTTTATTGTCTTTTGCTGCCATGTGTTCAATGGAGTTTTGCCTCTGTCCTTCCCAATTATCTCCAGGATAGAAGACTCTGTGGAACTGGTTTTGGGCAGAAAAGCCATGCTTCATTTGGTCACAAAGGACTACGATCTATCTTTTGAAGCACTGGACCAATTTGTATGATTTTGACGTATGTTTGTATTTGGAGTATGCTGATTCTGAAAATGCATACTTTTAAAATTATGAATAATGTGGAAAACTGTATTTCTCTGCCTGTTATAATTACATTACCCATTGTGTAAGGTAATTTTATCACAGGCAGAGGGGAAGATTTTGTATGGGAGTTTCTGAGTGTATTGTACGTGTTTATTGGTTGTTTTCCAAAACCCTGTGGGTGGTACTAATGTGTAAGAATGTGTATATAAGAACAATAAACCAACAGCTCTGTCTGTTCCTGCTTTTTTTAACCACTTTTATGCCTGGGGGTGCCGTTACACCACACTAAAACTGTAAAAAAAAAAAAAGTTATTTTAAATCACTAATTAGTAGAAATACCCCTAATGAATATATGCATTCATTTTTCTTGCATGTACTCATTGAGGCTATATCTTAAAAGAGCTTGCAAAAGCTGCAGTTCCTATGAATCATTGAGAATCCTCTAAAGCTATGACTCGTGCACGCGCACATCTTGGTTCAATCTGGTCTGAGAGTGAGGCTGAGGGAGGCAGGCGTGCTCAATTAGAGTGCACTTGACACTTCCATTAGCTCAGGGAAGTTAACAAAGCAGGAAGAAACCTCTGTTTTATTGACAGCCAGGGGATATTTCATTAATTAATAATAAAAGTAGACAGCCCGCGAGGGAGCAGAGCAGAGAGATTAGAGGTCCCTCGCACCTCGGATTAGAACTCTGCCGCCCGCCGAAGTGAAGCCCCACTGGACCCCAGGGACAGATCCACACCAGCTCTCCAGGTAGGGAGGCTGGGTGGACATTTAATATTAATAATTTGTGTGTATGTAAGTGTGTGTGTGTCTGTAAGTGTATGTAAGTGTGTTTCTGTAAGTATGTGTGTGTATGTGTGTGTGTGTGTCTGTAAGTGTATGTGTGTGTGTCCACATGTGTGTGTGTCTGTAAGTGTATGTGTCTGTAAGTGTATGTGTATGTGTGTGCCTGTAAGTGTATGTGTGTGTGTGTCTGTAAATGTATGTGTGTGTGTGTCTTTAAGTGTATGTGTGAGTGTCTGTAAGTGTATGTGTGAGTGTGTGTATGTTTGTCTGTGTGTATGTGTGAGTGTTTGTCTGTGAATGTGTGTGTCTGTAAGTGTATGTGTGAGTGTGTTTGTCTGTGAGCAGAGTACTTGTAGAATAGAAGAAATAAGGAGCAGAGTATTTGTAAAAAGGAGAAAGAAGGCGCAGAGTACTTGTAGAATAGGAGAAAGAAGGAGTAGAGTACTTGTAAAAAAGGAGAAAAGGAAGATAAAAAGGAAAAGGAGAGAATTGTTGTTGGCTAATAATAGTAAGTGGGCTGCGTAGCTCAGCCTTCCTACTGGGCAGTGGGCATTGCTTTAAGGAAGGTTAAAAAATTTTAAAAAGGAAGAAAAAAAATGTGGGGAGGGGAATTGAGGAGGGAGAGGAGGGGAGCTGATGCACAGATGAGAAATCATATTATGAGCAAACAGAGAAATTGTCTGACTATCACCGAAAGAGGAGACCTTCGTTTGTTCCTTACGAAAATCGAACCAGATATAAAATATTTAGTCTCGCAGCATCAACCTCAAGGATCTCATTAATCACTAGTAAAGGTAATTTCAATTTACTTTATTGTTTTCTCATTAAACTTTATAATGTTAAAAACATTATACACATGCATAAAATAGAAATAAAAAGATAAATGTACGTACATTTATTTTACTTTTTAAACACCCTCCTTTCTAAAAAATATTCTGCACTTGTGCGAAAACTGGTGGGTGGTAAGGAAACTTTTCCATCAAGAAAGATGCATTAGTGGGCGGTAGGTAGAAAAAGGTTGACTACCACTGGCTTATGTTGTCGACATGTGAGCAGACCAAGATCCAAATTGGAAATTATGGTGCATAACCACCAAATATGGTGCATGGTACCAGGGGCAGAAAGACATCGCCAACAGAGTTTAGGGTGGTGTGGGAAGATTTTTTTTTTATAGTTTAGTAGGGGTTCTGTACCAACATTTATATATGATAATGTATACATATTTTTTGTAATGTAGAACAAATGGTGCTCAAGTTATTTTCTGCTTCTCTTCCTAGGAAAAAGAGGTGCCCAGTTCTCTCTCCCTCTTCCCCACAGACCTCAGCAGAAAGGGCTTCTCTTTCATCAGAGGTTGTGATATAGCAGGGTATCAAACAGTCAGCGCTCATGCAAAATGATTGTCTCAACAAAGCAGTTGAGCCAATTCTGTTGAGGACAAAGCTGGTGTGATTTATTAAAAATGTAGCAACTTCAAATGTGAGTTTCTTATTTTTAATATTTTATTAGTTTGAATTGGATGTAGCATTTGTTTTAAGTGCATTTGCTTTATAATTTATTTAAAAAAAAAGTATGGGCTAGTTTCAGGCCAGAATGCCCCTTTAATTTGGCATTACTGCATTTCAATAACAACAGATATAAGTAAATGCTAAGTATTTAGCAACTGCTGTTATCTTGTTGTTTGTCCCACTATTAACTTAATTCCCCAACACGGGATTTTCTTATTCAATCACTATGCATTTCCCTTATGTTTCCTATTTTCGCCAGACCAAAGTTCAATCTAAGGACAAACAATACAAGCCTATTTCCTTTTCCCAGCCCCTCATGATGTCTCTTTCTCCCCAGAGCCCCTCTTGTGTGTCCCCTCCTCCCCACAGCACCTTTTTGAGTCACTTTTCTCTCCCCGGTCCTTCTGTATGTCTCTTCCCTCCCACAGCCCCTAGTTTGTGTGTCTTATCCCACCGAGCCCATTTTGTGTATCTCTTCCACTCCCCCCTCCCTTTGTGGTTTTTTCACTCACCCATCTTTTTTTGGTCTCTTCCCCCTTAACTTTCCTGTTCTTGCTAACCTCCCTCCATGTTGCCTGGCAATTTGTATATACTATACTCTGTCTGACATGAAGCTGTTCATTGCTCCCATTGAACAGATTTCTGTGCTATTTGCTTCCCTTCCTGTCTTTCCCAAAGACTGTCAGTGGTGTGGGGGCCCACCCCTAGAACCCATGCCGATCCCCCCCACCTTTCCAGCTAGGCCTAAGGACCCCCCCTGCACCCCCATCCCCCTGAGCTACCTTGCGCCTCTCCAGCAGCCCTCTCCTTCTCTACTTGTGGCCCAGGGGAAGCTCGCCCACTCCCAACCATATACCCCTTGCCACTAGCCCCAGGCTGTGCTCCCCCACTGCATTGCTCGCCAAGGGGGCCCCAGCCAGAGCCCCCTGCACTTGCCTGTTTCGCCAGGGGCCTGTCACGTGTCATTCTGGCACCAGCCGAGGTCCATGACCTCAGCTGGAGGGGGCACGACCCCTTCCTCCCAGTCACTCCAGGAGGCCGCACGTCCGTCACCGTGGCCCCGTTCGACCTGGAAGCCGCGCCGCATCCATCGAGCGGCACTTCGCCGAGGCCCTGGCTGCGCACTGGGAGGCGCGGCCTTGACCACGCGGCTGCCGGACCTGCAGCGGCCTGCTCCAGCTGCCACGCATCCTCCCGGACTATCTTCACCGGACCCCGTACCCGGGCTTAGCCTCCTCGGGGGCCTCCTGGCCAGCGCTGGTCGTCCTCTTCCACCATCCTGCTCCGCCGCCACAGCCAGGGACGTTTCGAGCCGGTCACGTACCTTGTCCGCTCCCTGTTGCCGCGCCGCCGACCAGATTTCCTCCAGGAGCCTCTCCACGTCATCCACGGCCCTGCAGAAAAGAGAGAGAAAAAAAAACCACCAGGCCAAATCTGTGGACAAAAGAGTGCACACAAACTCGACCAGGTGGGAAATTAAAAGTGACTCATCTAAAATGGCTACCTATTTAAATAGCCAAACCCACTTACCCATAACTCCAATCCTTGCTTTCTTCCTCCTATGTCCGCCTCCTAACCCCAGTCAAGGCCCTTTACCGCTAAGCTGCGCTTTGGCTACATGGGGCTGCAAAAGGTAAGCTGGCAGAAGGGCGGCTGCAAATATATACAGTGTGACATGTATGTGTCTGTGTGTCAGATTGTGTGTGTGTTTCCGTGTGTCTGTATGTGTCAGTGTGTGTATCTGTGTGTATGTCACTGTGTGTATCTGAGTGTGCGTACCAGTGTGTATCTGAGTGTGCATGTATGTTCCAGAGTGTGTATGTGCCAGTGTGTATCTGTATGTCAATATGTGTATCTGAGTGTATGTGCCAATGTGTGTATCAGTGTGTGTGTGTGTCAGTGTATATCTGTATGTCAGTGTGTATCTGAATGTGTGCGTCAGCGTGTATCTAAGTGTGTGTGTGTGTCAGCAGGGCCGGACTGGGGATACGAAGCAGCCCTGGAAAAAAATATATGCCTGCCCCATAAGTCATCGTGCTATGTAGGGTGTTTTTATATTATATATATATATATATATATATATATATATATAGGCAATTGAAATAGTTGGCTGCACTCTCGGATTTCCTTAAAACGTAACTTTTATTGAAATATTTAAGAGAAGATCAACGTTTTCAGTCCCTCTTGTGGACTTTCATCAGGATCATGATGAAAGTCCACAAGAGGGACTGAAACATTGATCTTCTCTTAAATATTTCAATAAAAGTTATGTTTTAAGGAAATCTGAGAGTGCAGCCAACTATTTCAATTGCCTGGATACTGGAGCCCTGGTGATGCACCCGGTCACACAACTTTGAAGCCTGAGTGCAAGGTACAACAGCTTTTACATATATATATATATATATATATATATATATATATTATTGATACATTTCTCTTTCAGGGTAATTAAATTATACAGTAAAGCATACTCACACACAGACACAGACAATCTTACTGATGCACACAAATAGGCTCATTGACAGACAATCTCAATGACACACACAGACAAGGTTACTGGCACACACACAAATTTAGTACAGACAAAATCTGATACACACACACAAGCTTACTACAGACAAGCTCACTGTCACACACAAGCTCACTACAGACAAGCTCACTGATGCACACACACTCTCCCTACAGACAAGCCCATTGACACACACATGCTCCCTACAGAAGAGCTCACTAACACACAGATTCACTACAGACAAGCTCACTGACACACACATGCTCACTGACACACATATGATCACTACAGACAAGCTCACGATCACACTCATGCTTACTACAGACAAGCTCACTGTACACACATGCTCACCACAGACAGGCTCCGACACACCCATGCTCCTTACAGACAAGCTCACACACATATGATCCCTACAGACAAGCTCACTGATACACATACAAGCTCACTCACTAGCAGATGCGCGCACACACACACACACAGAAGCTCGCTCGCTCACTCACTCACTAGGAGATGCACACACACAAAGACATCCATACACACAGAGGCAGACAGTCACTGACACCGAGGCAAACATCCACACATACAGAGACCGGCAGACAGCCACACACATACACAGGCAGACAGTCACACACAAACAGTTACAGACAGGCAGACAGTCCCACACACAGGCAGTCACACACACACACACACACACACACACAGGCAGACAGTCACAAACACAGGCAGTCACACACACACACACAGGCAGACAGTCACACACAGTCACACACACCGACAGTCTCACACACACAGGCAGACAGTCTCACACACACAGGCAGACAGTCACACACACAGGCAGTCACACACACCAACAGTCACACACACACACAGGCAGACAGTCACACACACACACGGGCAGACAGTCCGCACACACACACACGCACACAGGCAGACAGTCACACACACGGGCAGACGTTGCACACACACAGGCAGACAGTCACACACACACACACACACACAGACAGTCACACACACACACAGGCAGACAGTCACACACACACACACACACAGGCAGACAGTGACACACACACAGGCAGACAGTCACACACACACACACACACAGGCAGACAGTCACACACACACACACGCAGACAGACACACAGGCAGACAGTCACACACACACAGGCAGGCAGACACACAGGCAGACAGTCACACACACACACACACACACACACACACACAGGCAGACAGTCACACACACAGACAGTCACACACAGACACAATGACCTGCTTCTTGCCTCCTGCTTGGAGCTTCTGGAGGCTGGTTGTTGGGGAAGCAGGGACTCCTTCCTGCTTCCCATGCTGCATTAGCCAGGCCTCGCTGCACTAAGCTCCGCCCCGCTTCAATATTATTTTACATTTTTTAATTTTTTTTTTATGATCCCGGCCAGCCATGTGTGAGCTGTGCCGGCTGCCTGGCTCCCCCTGCTCCCATGGGACCCTGTGTGGCCGCACAGCTTACACATGGCCGGCCGGGATCACAGGAGCCTGAGCAACGATAAGGGCTGTCAGCCCAGCCCCAGGTGTGTGTGTGTGTGACTGTCTGTCCTGTGTGTGACCGGTGGGCCAGTCTGGCCCTGTGTGTCAGTGTGTGTATCAGTGTGTGTGTGCCAGTGCATGTATCTGTGTGTCAAGGAGTTCATACATGTTTGGTGGCTGTGTGTTTGTGTGTGTGTGTGTGTGTGTGTGTGTGTGTAGGGGGATGCAGTAGCTGGTGAAGTAACCTCCCTAAATTATGTTTTTGCATGTTGGGATATCTGACTTCTGAAAGGTCAAAATTAAGATAAAGGCTTGACAAGTGCACAGTCGTTGACCGGCATAGTCATAACTCTTTCTTCAACAATCCCCAATAAAAAAATGGACACCGAAAACCAACTTGAAAATTCAGCTGTTTATTAGATCATTTGTGTGACAGAACACCCTATCACTGAAATACTGTGCTCACCTACTATTCCCTGGTTTGTTCGGTAAATACTGAGTTGACATACGTTTTCCCTGTTGTTTTTCGGTAACTGAATAAAACCACGAAATCCACTTGTTATACCTCCCATACTCAGCCCACCCATATGCTTGTTAACCTTGTTGACCCATATTGACACATTCATAACCGATTCACACCTCAGTGTTCTAAGTGTTTGGCTGGGTGGCTGACGTTCGTATGCACGAACACGTGGGACCTGAGTTGGCGGCCATCTTGTCGCAAGAAAGCAGGCAGCAGTGTTCGGTCATCGAGTGAATGGAACCAAAATCGGACACTCTACCTAACGAACACCGCTGAATTTCCATCATCGTCTGCTTTTGTTTCTTTACATCTTAGAAGAGAACTGTTCAGTGAAATCGTTCACACGGATTAGGGGAACAATCTCTACATTCAGTATTTTGTACTCCCAAAAGAGACCGACCGCCACCACCTTCAAAACTTTACTCCGGTGGCGATTCGGCTGTGTTCCTGGGATCCAGGCTATCCGGGGATATAAGACTTGAGGGGGTACATGGTTGTATTATATCTGTTTTGGGGGTTATAAAATATTGTAGATTTTTCTGTACCTGAGAGATAATTGGGTTATAGTTTTTTCTCACGCAATTATCTCTCAGGCACAGAGGATCTTGGGAGAAAATAACCTGTATTTTTGTGTAAGAAACCTCATCTAGGGGTATATGCATAAAAGGCTATGTGTGGCTCCTAATAAAGTCAGTTCCCTCCCAGCATTCAGTCTCGACTAATTTCTGTGGGGGAAAGCTATACCTGCTCTGGAGTTATATTTCTTGGAAAGCTATTATCTTCAATAGTGCTACTACTTGGTTTGCTGCAGTAGCGTTCCTGAGAGGGGGAAAAAGACGTCCTTGGTGGCGAAACCTGTGTTCCTATCCGGGTGGCCGCCACAATTTGGTGTCTATATATATATATATATATGGCAATTCCACATAAGGATACCAAATTAGGGAGCTCTCTACTATTATTACCTTTATTTATTTTTTGTTATATAAATAAAAGAGGAGAGAGGCCCTCCATCCATTTACAGATATGGCATCTGCCCTAATGCTATGAGGTGGAAAAAGGGTGCTGACCCTTGATCTTGAGGTGTATTTGTTATTTTACCAAATGTTAAAATAGGGGATAGCATGTGACCTAATATACTAAAGACTGTAGCATGTTTATTGATCCAAGCCAATGTGTTCCCAGCTTCTCAGACACAGATTCCCTCTTGGGATTGTCAGTGTTATACAGTCTCTAGAGTTTAGTGAGTATGGTGCAATAGAAAAAGACTATTTTTGTGCAAGAAAACATTTGTGATAGCAAATTAATCTAAAAAGCTGCAACATTTTGTTTTATTCAGTTTAGTTATGATTAGTTGTTGTCTCCCTTGATATGCACTGGATGATTATTTTTCTTTATGTATAATAGTTGTTTTTTTTTCTTTTAGGGCTCCCCGAGCACAAGCTAGATTCCCACCTGTTGTACATATTGTGAGCGTAAAAGTGGAATTGTGGTTGATGGAAGATACATCAGGCCTGATTTGCTAAACAGCAACCTGAGAATTTTCAGTTAAATGCCCCAGGGAGAGATGTTAGAGTTTGCAATCTACATTGCTGAGGTTCTGCAAAACATGGTATGGGTCCCTGGGGCGGAGTATTTGGAGAGCAGGGTGGGCCAATGCTCCAACAGCATTAGTTGCTGTGTAACAGACCACTATTTGGATCTGACTTACGAGTTAGTTAATTGGCACTCACCTGTAGCTAGTCTATTAGTAGATAGGCCTTTAAAAGAAGAGGGCAGCCTGCTGCAGAGTGAGGGAGGAAAAGACAGCTAGGAGAGTGAAAGACTATTGTGATTATTGCAAAGCCATTTCTTTTGGAAAATTGGTAAGTGGGAAAGCCACCCAATTATAGAGAGTAATTCCTGTCTAGTAAGAGCTCAAGTAAGAGCAAGGGATTTTGTTTGTTTTGTTATTATTTAAAGCACCTGTTTTCTTATTGAATAAAAAGGAAAAACAAGCTGAATGTGTCCTGGACTTTGTATACCCTAGAAGGCTGTGGTTACTGCAAGATCTGTGACAATCCTACCTGTAAAAGAGGTGGTTTGTTACAATATCCAATGATGCATTGCCAGCTGGAGATCTACCACTTGCTCATCCTTGCAGGGTTTTACTTGTTGGCAGTTTTTGTGTGTTTGACTGTATATGTAATATGTACTGTTGCTACTTAAAAGCAGTGGTGTACGTGTATAGTGCGTTTGAATGCACTAGTGTGTGTATGTAGTGTTGGTGTTTGAATGCAGGGGTGTATTTGTGCATAGTGTTGGTGTTTTAATACAGGAGTTATTATGTAGTGTTTGCATTTGATAGGAGTGTGTTTGTATGTAATTTTGATTGCTGGGATGTATACACATATGTAACACAGACACACATGTACCCGCACACACAGATACAAACATACACCTACACATAAATACAAACATACCTTCAGAGACACATACACTGGCACACAGAGATACAAACATGTACCTACACACATAAAGAAACAAACAGATGCACACATATACCTACATACACCCACTAGAACAAGCACAGATACACACAGAGATACATACTGACAATCACAGATACACATTCCTACACATACACAATGACACACACACATTGCAATTTATATATTGTTAACCACCCACCTGTTTCCATACCTTTTGGTTGCAGGGAGTTGACTTTCTGGGGCTGGCTGCCGCTGATGGGAGTCTTAAGCTGACTGCCTACAGTGCACCCGCCTCCATTCTCTTTCACTCCTCTATATCCTGCCAGCCCACGTGGTCTGTAAGCTGGTAGGAAGTGACATATAGTAACTTCCTCTTAGCAATCTCTGCAAACATTAAAGGGCTGACTGGGCTCTCGATGAGACTTATTTTCACGGGAAGTTGGTGGGGGATGCTACTCCCTCACAGTATTACCCTCTCCCTAACACCATCACCCACCTCCCTCTCACTAACACCCACCTTCCTCACACTACCACACAGTGTCACCACCGTCCCACATAGGGTCACCCCCGTTCCCTCACATGATCACCCACTGTCCCTCACAGGATTGCCCACTGTCCCTCACAGGGTCACCCCCCCTCCCACACCTACTATTTCCTACACACACACACAGGGTCACACCCTCACACACTGTCACCCTGCCTTAAACACACAGTCACCTCCCACAATGTAGTGTCACCATACTCTCACACACTGTCAGCCTCCCACACATTGTCAACACTCACACACTGTCATCCTCCCCCGACACTTTCAGCCCCTTCACGTATCCACACTCAGATTAACCACTCCTAATCCTGTCACACTCGCACCTTCCCTTTCTCTGCCACACTCACCCTGTCAAATTAACCCCCCTAATTCTGTCACACTCACCTTCTCTCATTCTGTCACATTAATGCCTCTAATATTGCCACACTCACCCTGTCACATTAACCCCCTTAATCCTGTCACATTCCCTCCTCCAACCATGCCACATTCACATCAACCCTGTGATACTCACCCCCCCAATTATGCCACAATTACCCTGTCACATTAACCCCTCTAATCATGTCACACTCGTCCCTCCTACCCTGACACTTACCCCCACTCGCCCTGTCACACTCCCTCATTAAACCATGTCATACTCGCCCTCCCTCATTCTGTCCCACAACTCCCCCCCCCACCCTGTCCCATTTACCTCCTTTGTCCTGTCACTGTCTCCCTGCCACTGGTACCCCTTTACTCACCCTGTCACAGTCACCAGCTGAAGACGTACATCATACACACTTTATTATTTAGTAAATTATTTTTTAAAAAGCTTTTTTGCTCAAACTAAATTTTCATTTTTGTTTCCAATAACCCATTCACACCAGTACTTATGTATACATGACTGGCAGGCCATGCAACCATACCCCACAATTGTGTATAAACGATTGGCATACTTGCAAATTACATTTATCTATTGCAAATTAATTATGTTTGCAAATTATGCTACAACTACAGCCAAATAGCTCACAATACAGGGGCACAGGAAGCCGTGACACTGCAAGCTTCTGAACAATGAATGCAGAGACTAACTCTCTGTAACAACTGCTCCTCATACACACACAAAATGCAATCCTATTTTCTTTTCACTTTGGGTGTTAGTGGGGCCTCAGGTTTGAGTTTCTCCTAAGGCCTCATAAAGTCTAGAGCCGCCACTGTAGTCCTTAGTGCATGGGCAAAAATGTGCAAAAGTGCAAAATGTTCACTTACCTAGATTCAAACACTGGACGAAACTCCTAGTATGATGTCACACAGGCCTTACGAGGAACTACAGCCAATACTGCTGCATTGGGGCCCGCACACCGGCGGGCACATCGGGTGGCACATGCACTTTGTGCCATCTGATGGGTATTGCTGAACAGCGACCTAGACAGGCTCCGCAGCAATTTAACAGTACAACTGCGGCCATTTAAGATTTAGATACATACAGAGAGCGCCACGTGGGAGGAGGGACTACAGGAGAGGGAAAGCAAACAGAGACCTAGTGCAGCCAGCTCCACACTCATATCAACCTCAGCCAGCAGAAACCTGGGAAGCCGCATTCCTGCACATAAAAGGTATGTTAAAAAGATGGTGGCTAAAAATCCACAACTTGAAAATGCCAGTCAGTACTGTTCAATGGCTTATTAAGAAGTGGAAAATTCAGGGATCATTTGATACCAAGCCTAGGTCAGGGAGACCAAGAAAGATTTCAGCCACAACTGCCAGAAGAATTGTTCAGGATATAAAGGAAAACTATCAGGTGTCAAGGCCAATCACCCTAACACACAAACTAAGGGGCTTAATGGGTACACAAAACCAGATGTATTACCGGGCCTTAGAATGGCAAGCCTTAACATATGAATAAGTACAGAGAGGAAAAATACATAGGGATTACGGAGAGAGCGCAGGTAACTTGTTTTTCTTTGGTTTTTACTATATATTGGGGCTGATGTGTACTGTAGTCATTGCTGCCGCCCAGTGATGGGAGTGAGCGCAGGATTTATCTTTCTGCATTTGTATCCTTTTTTTGTATCACTCAGCCTTGTTACAATGCAGCCGCCCATCCCATGTGTTCCTTATCAAGGATTAATAATATACAGGGGTGTATATAAAAATTACCCCTTTCTGTCTCATTAGAGATCTTTGCCAGAAGCTCAAGTAAGCAAGGTGAATGGTTATGGGAGTGAGCGCAGGACTTATCTTTCTGCACAAGTACAGCGAGAAGTATAGAATAGTCAGACCACCCAAGGTCGGGATTAGAGACAGAAGAATAAACAAAGAACAAAGCCAAGGGTAAAGGATACCAGAATAACAGATAAACGGGAAACAAGCCAAAGTCAGATACCAGAAAAGACACACTAAAGAAATGCACTCGGGCTACAAAAGGCCACGACAGGGTAAGGAAGTGATGTAAGAGGGAGGTATAAATAGGGCTAAGTGAGAGCTAAAAGGCTAGGGAACCAAGCAGGGTAATAATTAAACAGATATAAATTGAGTGCTAGCCCAGATGTAAATTATGTTACTTCTAATTTTAAGGGCCAAAGACAAAAAAGCTACCCCCTAGCTTGTCATTGCATGCGTGTGCACACCATGGTAAAGAAGAGCCAGCGAAAGCTGAAAGTAGAGCATGGACGGGGGTACTGGAGCAGCACAGGAGGTATGACAGATACCCCCTGTAGGAATGCCCACTGGACGTACAACAGAAGGACAAGAGGGAAACCTAGCAAGGTAAGCACGAATGAGCCTAGGTGCATGAACATCAGAGGCAGGAACCCATGAGCATTCCTCAGGACCATAACCCTTCCAATGGACCAAGTATTGAAGGGTCCCATGAGTGTAATGCGAATTGAGAATGTGCTGGACCTCATACTCCTCCTGACCATGGACCAAAACAGGAGGAGGACAAAACAAGGACCTTGAATGTCTGCTACAAACCAATGGTTTCACAAGTGAGGTGTGGAAGACTTTATGGATACAGTTTTTTGCAGGGGCCAATATATCTTGGGGCAAGCTTCATAGAGGGAACACGTAAACTGTATACTGTATAACCCGTTTAATAGGAAGTTCCAGTCTTACGTATAACCCGTTTAATAGGAAGGTGCAGCTCTACGATGTCTATCAGCAAAAGATTTTTGAGTAAGCACAGTCTTTTCCAGGATGGCTTGGGACTTCTTCCATGTATCACGTACAGTAGACAAATGCTCATCCAGGACAGGAAATCCCTTGTAAGAGAATGTAGCTGGGTGCAAGTTTGGATGATGACCATATGTGACAAAGAAAGGACTATGACCAGAGGCAGAATGTTTGGTATTATTTCTGGCAAATTCAGCCCAAGGAAGAAGGGCTGCCCAGTTGTCTTCAAGTTGAGACATAAAACAATGGATATATTGCACAAGACTTTCATTAGTCCGTTCAGCAGCACCATTAGATTGAGGATAATAGGCAGAGGAAAAGCCAGGAAAAGAAATACCTCAGTCTATAGCAGCATTTCTCAAACCAGGCCTCAAGACCCACCAACAGTCCAGCTTTTGTTAGTATCTCCATTGGAATAAAACAGATAAAGACATAAATCCTGGACTGTTGGTGGGCCATGAGGACTGGTTTGAGAACCACTGGTCTAGAGGTACACAGTATGTCAAGTGTGTAGCTTTTTCTCTTACCTCATCATATTAGACACAAAAGAGTGCATTCTGTCATTTATTCAATGATGTCAGTTCAATCAGGTCTTGAAAGAGATCCCCAATTTCACCTGTGGACATGAGACCAAGACCTAACTACTATGATGAATGTGAGGATCTTGCAGAAGAAGTGAAAAAGGCATTGCCTGCATTAAACTGGTGGCAGACCCTCTAGTAACTCATCCTGCAAGTACCAATCCACCTCATGTTATTGTGCTATCAAACAAGCAGTGGCAGAAGGTGTTAAAAAAGCCACTCAAGCAAGCAGGTGGTGAGAAATCTCTGACAGTAAAAACTCTATAAAGGTACCTATGATAGGAGCTATTTGCTCAGAGAAGATCAAAATTCCTCAAATAAAGAGGAGTTTTCTCATGAAGAAGTTGAGTTTAGAGGAATCCTCAGTTCAAGAACCTTCATGCAGTATGCATTTTACCTTGCCTTAAGAGAACCCATGGAGTGAAGAATTTATGTAAATCTTTCCAAGCATTATGCCGCATCCGGAACTAGTCTCCAACCTGCAGCTGCCTTAACCTTGGTCTCCAGCGCCCTTAAACAATGGGCTGAGGATCAGGAAGCAGATATTGAGGATGGAGTTAATAGAGCCCACCTCTTCAGAGCAACGGAGAACATTATTTTAGCTTCAAAATTTCGTTTTGATGCCTCAGTGTATCTCATTTGTTCCATAGCCAAATCCATGGTTCTGGCTGTGGCAGACTATAGAGCACTCTGGTTAAGGGCCTAGAATGCAAATACAGCATCCAAGAACAGTGTCTGTTTTCTATGTTTTACAGTAGATATAATGTTTGGACGTCAGCTGAAGAAGGTGTCAGAATGCTGTAAATCCCTATTGCCTAGTGATTGGAGAAAAAGCGTACTGACAACTCATAAGGAATCAAAGCAATATAGACAAGGAACACAATGCTTCCTGAGCGAACCGTGGAAGGACAGTCAATCCTCTAAAAGAGGTGGTCGGAGCAGATGCTCATCTTCCTGACAAAACAAAAGGTTTTGAGAGTTTTCAGGCTCAGTCTCCAGGCTACTTGGGAACTTGGAGCTGCACTATTAAGGACAAGTAGGTTCAAAATGTTATCTCCAAAGGTTATTTTTTTGGAGTTCTAGAAGGGACCTCCTCAGAGGAAGTTCTTCAGGTCCACTTTTCTAAAAGAAAGAAGAAAAAGAAGGGTGCATCTGCAATTTATGGACTCCCTGATCCAATAAAAAGTTATTTGTCAAGTCCCCAGAGAAGAATGGTTTTTGGGTTCTACTCAAGGCTTATTCTGGTCCAAAAAGGGAAGAATGGATGGAGACCAGTACAAGATTTGTCAATTCTGAATACATTTCTGCATGCCAGATGATTCAGGATGGGATCATTAGCTTCTATTACCCTGGTGGTGTCCCCAGGTGATTGCCCACTTCAACTTCCCAAACTCTAGGGACCATCAGAGATTTCTCAGGTTCTATCTAAACAACAAACACTTACAGTTCAGGGCCCTTCCATTTGGTCTCAGCTCCAAGGGTGTTCTCAAAAATAATTATTTCTCTCATAGCATAAATCAGAAATAAGGGAATTTTCATTTTCCATTGCTTGGATGACATTCTGATGTTGGCAAAATACTTTCCATCCTTGATCGCCCATCAAGACACAACCAGGATTACTGTTGGATTCCGAATCTGCAGAAAAGTCAGCTCCAAATCAGACATCAGATGATCTACCTATGAGACTGGGTTGATACGAGTTGAGGTTTGGTCTGTCTATCACAAGATAGAGGGTGTCGTTTGAGAGAGAAGATAATTCCAGCTCTTCATCTTCACACAATTATGACCAGATCTTACATGAGCATCCTAAGGTCCCCATCCTCGACAATAAGCCTGACATGATGGGCTTTGTGACACATCAGTATTCCTCAAGATCCTTCCTGGTTCAATATAATCATCAGAATTTGAACCAGCCCATATTCTTGACACCCAGAGTCAAGGAAGCTCTCAGTTAATGGCAGTACAAAGCAAAGGTTTCCCATGGGGGATGTCTCTTGAGAAGTGGTCACCATAGATACTTGCCAGACAGGATGGGGAGCCCATTTAAATCTAACTTACATTCAGTGAAGAAGTCCCTACATAGAGAATCTTCAAATTATCTGGAACTGATGTTAGTTTTCACCTGAAGTCCAAGATCCAGCATTGTTTAGTGAAACTTCGTGGCAGTGGTGGCATATGTGAACCACCAAGGATGTAATTACAGTCTAAAGATGATGAGTATCATGATTCCCCACATGACATGGGCACAGAAACGTCTTCTCGGGCTATCTTTAATTCACCTTTCATGTTCTGTGAACACCAAGGCAGATTTTCTGAGCAGACACTAGATCTTGTCAGGAGAATGGTCTATAGCCAAGTGGTCATTTCAAAAGATGGGATCCCCCAGATATCGTCATGATGGCTAATTTCAGGAACAGAAAAGACCAGAGGTTCTTATCCTGGGAACATCATCCCCTAGCATCATCTCTATCCTGTTATTGGAAATTCTGAAAGGGGTATGTGTTTGCCCTGAGTCTCCTTATCTACGACCACCTCAGGAGAATTCAGAAGGCCTATATTGGCCACGGAGAACCTGGTTCCCATTGTTGTTGAACCTTTCCAATGACAGCCCAATGCATCTGCCTGTGAAAGAAAACCCACTCTTTCAGGGTCCACTCTTCCACCCTGCTCTGCAGACTCTCAACTAACGACCTGGAGACTGAAAGGATGCAGTTAAAAGAGAAGGTTGTTTCTACTCTGCTTTAAGCGAGAAAGTATACTTCTAGATAAAGTCTATAAGCGCAATGTTAAAGTATGGTTATATATTGCTACAAACTTGTTGCAAAGCAGGTCTGCCCTGTCTTATCTACGCCATCTAGTGGCAATTAATGTTATCTATATGAATGGGCTCAGATTCTCTTGACATTGGTTTTATATACATTTATCAGCTACTTTAGCCTGCTAGTTCTTTCTTGCTTTCTTGACTGGTTTCAAGATTTACCTATTTTTTTGGCATAGGGAGGGTTGTGGCACTATATATATATATATATATATATATATAATCAGTGACCCAACCCCCCATGCCAAAAAAAAGAAGTACATATTTATTAAATGCACGTATTTTCTTTCCTAATCTATTTTACACAGTTTCTCATTCTTTGTTTTTTCTTATCTGAGAATGTATGGGCAGTATTTTCTTCCAGCATGTTTGAGATCCTTGCAATTACTTTTCACTTGTTTGAGCTGTGTTTGATGTACACAGACTGGTGATGCAGGAGGTCAACTGATATCCAGAGCCTCAAGTTCACGGTCACCCTTGATTTCTTTCCTCAGGTAGGATATTTAAGTGTGCACTTTTCACATCACTGGTGTCCTGATGGAAGTCTTATGTGTGAGACTGAAATGTTGAAATGTATGCTAAAGCCTGTTTTTTTTTATTTAATAAAAAGGAAAGCTTTTTCAACAGCAAATCCTGTGAATGCACTTCCTTCTTTTTTGGGTATATATACATATATTTTATTGGAGGATCACGGTTGGGTTCTGAATCTGAAGAAGTCAGTTCCAACCTAAACAGCACTTGATCTATCTTCTATTTTGTGGAACTGGACTAATCACAGGGAAATCAATTGGACTCAAATGTCATAAGAGAATGAGACTCAATACTAATGCTAGGCTGTGTACTGAACGACGCAAGGATCGATGCCTGTGGATTCGGAACCTCTTCACCATGCTTCACAAAGTGCAGACCACACTATGGCAGGTGCTCCAGCAATCACCCTGCGGTGGTAGGTTTGGGAAGGCTGGGAGGGGGGCAGAGGGGCCAAGCTACCAGATGATTCTGGACATCTGGTCCCAAAACCAACCCTCCATACAGACATAATTTGGCCTGCATGTATATCAACTTGTGTGTTGATATATGTGGCCATGAATCTCTGTGTACATTCCACCGGGGCGTGGCTAGTCTGTCTCCACATGGATCACCTCATTCCACAGGGGCATGTCTAGAGCCAGAGGTGCTAGAGGCAGAGGTCGAGCGAGCTTCCCCTAAGGTGAGCTTTCAAAGGATATGTCCTTTCACCGATTTTACTGCGGGCAGGTTGTCCCTCTTTTTATAGAATTGGATGGTGATTTCTGTGGGCGCCTTGATTCTCCAGATGGTACAAGGCTACGTCATAGCATTTCACTCACTTTCCACAGTCCTTTACGGGTCTCCAAGGAACACGAGAGCCACATAGATGGTGTCATAATTACTGATCGGCAGATACACTGTGCAGCACTTCTGGGTTCACCGACCATACTTAATCCATTGGAAAGGTCATGACTCTGGAGATGATACATGGGAAGATGTAAAAAAAATACTTGCCAATCGTTTAATTACTTCTTTCCGTAAAACACACCCTGATAAACCACGTGTTTAGAACACGGAGTGTGCTTCTTGAAGGGAGGCTACAGTCATGATTACTGATCAGCAGATACACTGTGCAGCACTTCCGGGTTCACTGATCAGGCCCCGCCTTTGCTTATGATGTCACTCACACCTGTGTTAAAAGGAAGCTTCAGGTAATCGCAAATTGCTCAATCAATTTGTTTATGCTTTTCTCAGTGATACAAACGTGCCGTCTGAGCTTCCCTAAATATTACTTGTGTACCGAACCTGGGCTAATGGAAAACCGACTTTGCAGACATCTATAACCCTGATTACGGACCAAGCTTGTTATAACTCCTTTTTTACTTCCAAGAGATAAGTTAAACCATGTTATTTTCTTTTTACTTAATGATCTCTCAATTTACCTGAAACAAGAAGCTGTCTCTTCATTATCATCTATTGCTGTAACCCAAGTATTCCTGCTTGCTAATTTTGTTTTACGTGGAAAACCACCTTTCTGTAATTATCCTGCTTGTTTAATTTTTACTTAACTGAATATCTTTTTAGAAAAGAATTACAAAGGAAAAAAACTGTTGTTTTGTTTATGAATTTTTATGCAATTAAACTGGAAGGTCTCTTGCAAGACTTTAACAAAGTAAGTTTCTCTTTTTTTAAATTTCCTTAAATAGACATAACATCTCTAAATTTTACTGCAATTGAGTTCCATGAAATTTAATCCCAGAGTATTACAGATGGGGATAATAAGGCAAAAAATAAGACCCATTATAAACTTGCATCAGCTCAACGTGTTCATGGTTTGCTGGCATTTCAGGATAGAAGGCCGTGGGACCTTCTCAAGACCGACTAGTTTACTCATCTGGATTTGAAGGGCGTGCACCCTAATGCCTACCAATTATGCATCTTCCCTTCAGTCTCAGTTCTGCCTTGTGGTGCTTCACAAAGCTGCTATAACCGGTTTTGGCTCATCTGCGTTGCAAGGGTGTTTGATACCTTATCTACCTGGACGACTTGTTGGTATTTTTGTATTCGGCTTTCCGACTGTGCTCGGAGGCTAAATTCTTTATTCACTTTCTCTAGTATTTAGGTTTTGTGGTGAACAGAGAGAAGTTCACCACCTTCTTCCCAGGTTGTCCATATCTCAGCTTTATGATAAATTTGGTCAATTGTGTCCTTCGACTTCCCGCCTTGAAGAGATCCTCGATCCGAAAGGATATTTGACGAAACCTCCACCTGGAATCCATTCCGCTTCATCTTATCGCTCATGTCGCGGGCCTCCTGTCTTCCTCCATTCTTGCTATTTACCCCGGTCCTCTTCATTAACAGGCGATTCAATGACTGAAAGTCAAATACCTATGCCTGGGTCAGTGAAATTACCATTTGGTGCTTCACACTCCAGAAGTCTGGACAGAACTGTGTTGGTGGCTTCTGCACATGTAAGCCTGAAATGGAAAAGCGATTATTACCCCCTCATGAAACTTCATTTTGGAGTTGGATGCCAGCCTTTGGGTCTGGGGAGCTCACTGTGCAGATTCCTCCACGGGGAACCTTGGTTGGACAAGAAAACCAGCTTGCACATCAATTGCTTGGAATTGATAGCAGGTTCCTTTGCCATATGCAATTTGAACAGAGACAGATGGGTGCATCCTGCTGCATTTGGACAATATCTCCGCTGTCCAATACATCTTCTGACTGGATGTAGCCAGAGCCCAGGCTCTTTCAGAGGCGACAAAGGACATCTACAATTTCTTCCTCTCATGCAACATCACTCTCCAGGCAGAATAGTTTCCAGAGATCACCAATCTCATGGCAGACTGGATCATCCTCCGTTGGAGGGACGGAAGCGATTGGTGCCTGGACAAATCTGTCTTTCACATGCTAGTTGCACTCAGGGTTCCACTAGATGCGGAATGCGTGGCAGTGGGTGATTTTCTTCAGAGCTGGCCGGCTCAAGGGGCTTATGTATTCCCGCCATTCTCGATGTTGGCGAGGCTTCTCTATCACATTCTGAGGATATCCCTACTCCTAACCTCTCTTGTGGCTGAGTCAGGCGTGGTTTTCCGAATATGCTGGAAGTATCCCTGACAATCATCTCCTTCTACCATTTCTTCCTCTTCTACTGTTGGGCCGCCGCAGAGCGCCACATCCTCTTGTGCTCCAAGATCACCTGGTCCTTGTGGCTTGGATACATTTCAAGGGATTTTGGTCTGTCGATGGCCTATATTTTAATTTTAATACACTTATTGGTATACCCATGAGATTGCATGGTTAGTGATTCTTGCATACTTTATAATTACATGTTAATACTAAAATTAACATGTACAGTTTGGATTAGAAGGGTATGGAGACACAATGAATATCCACAGAATAATCTGAAGTAATTTATATTAACTGCATTATTTGATAAAATGTGCATTGATGGAAATGTAAAGTTCATTTAAAATTTAAGGCCAAAACAGCTAAACTAAACATTTAGTGGACTTGGAAAATCTTTCAAATGTGTCTATGTTGGGATATTCTCAATAATTAACAATTCAGTGAATAATTGTAATACTTCCTATGAATTTGGAGTGGAACTCAACTTCAGAATTATAATTAGGAGAACCCTTTGGTTTTAATAGAATAATTAGGAAAGATAAAATAATTCTTAAATAAGGTTTATTTAATAGTGGATTGATGAGTCCCAATAATGTGAAGAACACAAAATGAAGATCATTTGAAATCGATGAGAAGGGTTCCTGTAGTCTTAAGGAACACGATATGTAGAAAGTTTGAAGAGAATAGTTCCCGTAGCTTTAAGGGAGCAACATGAAGATAGTTTGATGAGAAGAATTCCTGTAGCTTTAAGGAATACAATATGGATGTAGTTTGATGAGAAGAGTTCCTGTAGCTTTAAGGAACAAGACATGCAGATGTAGGAATGCGATGAGTTCCTGTAGCTTTAAGGAATACAATATAGATATAGTTTGATGAGAAGAATTCCTGTAGCTTTAATGAATGAGACATACAGCTGTAGGAATGCAATGAGTTCCTGTAGCTTTAAGGAATACAATATAGATATAGTTTGAAGAGAAGAGTTTTTGTAGCTTTAAGGAACGAGACATGCAGATGTAGAAATGTGATGAGTTCCTGTAGCTTTAAGGAATACAATATAGATGTAGTTTGATGAGAGAGTTCCTGTAGCTTTAAGGAACACAATATGAAGATTGTTTGATGAGAGAGTTCCTGTAGCTTTAAGGAACACACTATGGAGATAGTTTGATGAGAAAGTCCCTGTAGCTTTAAAGAACACAATATGGAGATAGTTTGATGAGAAAGTTCCCGTAGCTCTAAAGAACACAATATGAAGATAGTTTGATGAGAAAGTTCCTGTAGCTTTAAGGAACACAATATGGAGATAGTTTGATGAGAAAGTTCCTGTAGCTGTAAGGAACACAATATGAAGATAGTTTGATGAGAAAGTCCCTGTAGCTTTAAAGAACACAATATGAAGATAGTTTGATGAGAAAGTTCCTGTAGCTTTAAGGAACACAATTTGGAGGTAGTTTGATGAGAAAGTCCCTGTAGCTTTAAAGAACACAATATGAAGATAGTTTGATGAGAAAGTTCCTGTAGCTCTAAGGAACACAATATGAAGATAGTTTGATGAGAAAGTTCATGTAGCTTTAAGGAACACAATATGGAGGTAGTTTGATGAGAATAGTTCCTGCAGCTTTAAGGAACACACTATGGAGATAGTTTGATGAGAAAGTCCCTGTAGCTTTAAAGAACACAATATGGAGATAGTTTGATGAGAAAGTTCCTGTAGCTTTAAGGAACAAGACATGCAGCTGTAGGAATGCGATGAGTTCCTGTAGCTTTAAGGAATACAATATAGATATAGTTTGATGAGAAGAATTCCTGTAGCTTTAAGGAATGAGACATACAGCTGTAGGAATGCAATGAGTTCCTGTAGCTTTAAGGAATACAATATAGATGTAGTTTGAAGAGAAGAGTTTTTGTAGCTTTAAGGAACGAGACATGCAGATGTAGAAATGTGATGAGTTCCTGTAGCTTTAAGGAATACAATATAGATGTAGTTTGATGAGAGAGTTCCTGTAGCTTTAAGGAACACAATATGAAGATTGTTTGATGAGAGAGTTCCTGTAGCTTTAAGGAACACACTATGGAGATAGTTTGATGAGAAAGTCCCTGTAGCTTTAAAGAACACAATATGGAGATAGTTTGATGAGAAAGTTCATGTAGCTTTAAGGAACACAATATGGAGGTAGTTTGATGAGAAAGTTCCTGTAGCTTTAAGGAACACAAAATGGAGATAGTTTGATGAGAGAGTTCCTGTAGCTTTAAAGAACACAATATGAAGATAGTTTGATGAGAAAGTTCATGTAGCTTTAAGGAACACAATATGGAGGTAGTTTGATGAGAAAGTTCCTGTAGCTTTAAGGAACACAAAATGGAGATAGTTTGATGAGAGAGTTCCTGTAGCTTTAAAGAACACAATATGAAGATAGTTTGATGAGAAAGTTCATGTAGCTTTAAGGAACACAATATGGAGGTAGTTTGATGAGAAAGTTCCTGTAGCTTTAAGGAACACAAAATGGAGATAGTTTGATGAGAGAGTTCCTGTAGCTTTAAGGAACACAATATGAAGATAGTTTGATGAGACAGTTCCTGTAGCTTTAAGGAACACAATATGGAGATAGTTTGATGAGAAAGTTCCTGTAGCTTTAAAGAACACAAGTATAAATTTAGTGACTTATTTTTATAAGCAAAGTTCATAAGACAAATGTCACGACACTCCTTAGTTTATATGCCCTCGTGCAGTACTCACACTCACCACTGTTTATGTTTGGCACTGTTTCTCATTTTTTTTCGTTAAGCACTTCACCTGGCCCTTGTTTAGCACCTATACATTCTGGTTTCTCCCCTCACCCCCTGTCAGATCATTATCCTCTATCCTTATTCTCTTGTCTGCTGTTTCCTGGTTCCCCGTGATCTGACTCCTTGCTCCTTGTTCCTGTGTCTTGTTTCCTGTGTTCCTGTTCTGATGTCCTTATGGTCCTGCGTTCTCGTCTCTGCCTGGTCCTGTGTCCAGTGATTTCCAGTGATTCTGACCTTGCTGCCTTATTTACGTGTGGCTTGCTTTGGGCTTTGCTCCTTGGTGTTTTTTATTTAATGCTTGGTGGCTTAGGATCCGTGCCCCACCTATATTCTGTGGTGGCTGCACGATCCTGCCTAAGGACTTTACTTTTGTCAAAGGACTATTTAATGTACTTTGTATCCTTGTCCCACATATATTCTGTGGTGGCTACACGATCCTGCCGTAACTATTTACTTTTTGCATTAGGCTTATTTACGTGTACTCTGCCTGCTCTATTTGTATTTATATTAATTTCTTGTATATATATATATATTTGTGGCATTGTACATATTTTGTTTTTGTGTATTATATCCTTTGGCTTTCTTTAATACATATTTTCTTGATTGCTCCATTCCTTGTATTATTTCTCTGCTAAGTTGGTTCCCACATTTAAAGGGACAGTGCTGTTGCAGGGCAGCACCCCTTCATGTCCTTACAACGAATCTCTTTGAATAAGTTCATGTAGTAAATACAATTATAACTTCCAATTAATCTCAGTAGGAAGACACATAGTGAAAACTGAAGTGCCAATGGAAAGGTAATCATCCAACAATATAACTTGTGTTTATGATGATGAGCTTTACGAAGCAGAGAGAATCCAAAGGTAATCCGAGTCAATTGGAAGGTGTGTGGAGATCAGCGGTTACAACAATCCAGGTTCTGTACACGTAATTTTTAGAAAGAGAGAGCTTGTTTGTAGCCGGTCTGATTGATCAGGAAGCTTCAAAATAATCAAGCACTTTGAATCTGGTGCGGTTCCTCTAAGTAGTGTGAGGAAGCCGCGTCAGAGGAGGCGTGTCAATAGTCCATGAACCCGGAAGTGTCGGATCGCAGCGAAGCCGCTAGTTAAGATCTGACAATAATCTGGTATATAAATCTCAGCAAATCACCTTTCATAAACATTCAGGCATGTAAAATTGAGTGGTGCATCATCAAGTGGGGTGGAAATATTTGCCAACACTGGTCTAAACCATTTCACTTTAATGAATCCCTGTCCTGTACATTTTCCCAGACTTTATCCCCTTAAAGGGCATGTATGGGTCGGGAATATATTTGCCAAGTAAAAATCATCAAGTCAGCCAAATAGGAAATCTTTTTTCTACTTGGTTGATTTGGGCCTGGTTGTTGGATTAAATATTTTATTTTTAAAATGTAATATTTTGAGACCTCTATCTAATAAAACTATTTTTAAAGAAAATTAAAAAAAACTAAATATGCATGAACAAGAATATTGATCATTTGAAAAACAGACAAACCATGAAAATTGTCATTTATCAGTAAACAGTGCCCTCCACTAATATTGGCAGCCTTGGTAAATGGTCGTGAAAATTTGTCTTTACTTTTTAAACTTGTGATCTTTTGTTAAAAAATATGCACAGAAATACTCTGCTCTAATGTATATTAAACCATTGCAAACACAACACGAGTTTATAAAAAATAAATGTTTTAAATATATGTGTGGCACAATTATTGGCATAGGAATTCAAATGCTAAAAATATTTGAAGTATATTCTCATTGATGGTTTCTATTTAGTGCACCTGGGTGACTTGGAACAGGAAATTGTTCAATAATGACTTCTTGATTCACAGGGGTATAAATATAAGTTAACACATAGGCCAAGTTCCCTTTCACCAGGGGTAAGACCTTGGAATATAGTTGTGATGTGCTGCAAAATGTTGCTGAGCTGCACCAGGGAAGTTCCTACAAGAAAATATCAAAAGTGTGGAATATGCCCATTTCCACCATCAGCAATAATTAAGAAGTCAACTGGAAATGTAATGAGTCAACCAGGAAGAGGACGTGTGTAAATAATCTCTCTTAACACTAAAGAGGATGATTCAATTGGCCAAAAATCTCCCAGAACCACAGCTGGAAACTTGCAGGAGTTAGTTGCATCTTGGGGTCAGAAAGTCTCCAAAACTACCATCCGATGTCATATACATCACCACAGGTTGTTTCTAAGGTTTTTAAGAAAAAAGCCTCTACTCTCATCGAAAACAAACTCAAGCATCATCAGTTTGCCAGACACTACTGGAAATTCAAATGGGATTGTGGTCTATTGTCAGATGAAACCAAAATAGAGCTTTTTGGCAATAAACATCATAGGTAGGTTTGGCACACACAGAGTGCTAGCCGTATGTAAAAGTACCTCATGCCATGGTTAAATATGGTGGTGACTCTTCAATGTTTTGGGGCTATTCCTCTACCAGAAGACCTGAAAATTTTGTTAGGGTACACGGCATCATGGACTCTATCAATAGCAATAGATATTGAATGAACACCTGACTACCTCTGCTAGAAAAATACATGCGTCCATCAAGTTCAGCCTGTTTTTGCTGTTGATCTAAAGGCAAACCCCTCCCGCCCCCCCAATTTGAAGCACTTCCAATATGGCAGCAAACTCAGAAAAAAAATCCTTCTTGACCCCAGAATAGCAGTAAGATATTTCCTTGGATAAAGAAGCTATTACCCCACTAGTTAAAAATGATATGCCTGCATCAGGAGCGGATCCAAAATCTAATCTCGAGAGGGGCAATGGTAGAATATATAAAGGAACAATCCAGGCACAACCACTACAGCAAACAATAAAGGACTAGAAAAGCTAATAATAAATAGGTTCTGAAAAAAAGAACACAGGTCTAGGACAATGCAGTCGGGGAGAGAGCCAAGTTGGACACATAGGAACACTGGACAGGATAAAGTCAAGGTCAGGGACGTGCCAGATTTGTAACACAGAATCACTGCATAAAAATCTGGGAAAAACTGAAAACAGGGATGTAGCTGAGTCTTGTATACAGGAATAAGATGGCTGATACAGGATAATATGCTTAAGAGCTGTAAAATCACGAAAAGGTTTAGAGTTTATATAGGTCAAGGCCTTTGCATCAATTATGCAGGCACATTTTTAAACCATTCTTAAACTACTTGCACCATAGATGGCAAGACAGCAAGCTGAAGTGTTTAGGTTGTTGGAGTGTTCCTTTATAAAACTGCGAGTATGTGAGGTAACTGTGCATGGGTGGCTTTAAGTGTTGTAGTTTTATGTGTCCTGAATGTGTATGGCTGGCTGTGTGTGCTGTGGCTGTTTATGGTTGTCTGTCACAGATAGGATTCAAGAAGCAAAGACAAGGACAGCAAATAGTAAAAGAACAAAAAGCGTATTACCGGACCTTAGAATAGCCGGATTAAATGCCAATAGAATAGTACAAAACAAGCCGAGGTCAGGGATTCAGAAGTCATAATAAGCGTTAGGAATAGGCAAAGGTCAAGGACAAAAGAAAGGAGAATTGTCAAAGATAAGCCAAGGTCAAGACGCCAGAAATACATTCCGCACTCCCAGATAAACCAAACAAATGTAAACTATGACAGGGCATCAAACAAATGGACCAGAAAGTTTAAATAGCCCAGGAAGGGCTCTAATTGGTTATGGGGACCTGGTGACGCCAAACCGTGTGTGCACAGCCACGTCACCAGGGTCAAAAACAGAATGTGCCTTTAAATTGCTGCCTTTGGAGCAGGCGGCATTCATAGGAACGCCAGCACTATTCCCAGCCTTGTAGCTTGGAAAACAGAGGGAGACCCAGCAAGAGGTAAGTTTATTTATAGTTTTAGTGTGTTTGCACTGATCAAGCGCGGACATGCTGTCACGCCGACAGGGCGCGGGCTTGCGACAGCACCGACCGGGTGCAGGCACGCGGTCTCCCCAGATCGGCAGTGTGACCTGGGGTGTGTGTTGTTTTGATGTAGGGTAACTATATGTGTTGTACCTCAGTATGACTGACTGTGTGTGTGTTTGAGAGTTTTGTTTGTGTTTTGGTGGCTATAAGTGGTTTAGCTGCAAGTGATGAATGTGGGTGTGAATGGATATGTTGAGGGATGTGTGTGGGTAGCTAGCTGTGACTGATTTATGTTACTTTGTGGGTGATGTCTATCAATAGCTATGGCTGATGTGTGTTGCTGTGTGTGGGTAGCTATCACTAATGTATGTTGCTGTGTGTGTGGCAGTGAGTATGGATAGATGAGTGCATGTGTTTGGGGAGACTATTTATTCAAGCTTTCTATCAATTACAATAAATGTAAAAAAAAAAACAACAACACTATATGGTGATGGCATCAACACAGGAGGTGATAAGCATTGAGTAAATTTCTTCTCAGGGAATTATATATATAATTCAGCTATATTTATTCCATATATTGATTGTTTAAAATTCTGTTAGAACTAAAACGAGTCAGTCAAGACAAGTTACCTTTAAAACATCCCTAGCCACCAATGGAAATACAAGTTCTAAATGTATTAAAGGGACACTATAGTCACCGAAACAACTTTAGCTTAATGAAGCAGTTTTGGTGTATAGAACATGCCCCTCTGGCCTCACTGCTCAATTCTCTGCCATTTAGGAGTTAAATCACTTTGTTTATGAACCCTAGTCACACCTCCCTGCATGTGACTTGAACAGCTTTCCTAAACACTTCCTGTAAAGAGTCATCTAAAGTTTATGGTTCTGTTTAATTTAGATTTTCTTATCCCCTGCTATGTTAACAGCTTGCTAGACCCTGCAAGAACCTCCTGTATGTGATTAAAGTTTAATTTACAGAGCAAGAGATAAAATTGTTTAAGTTAAATTACATCTGAAACAAGTTTTTTTTCATGCGGGCTGTGTCAATCATAGCCATGGGATGTGTGGCAATGGCTGCATAAACAGAAACAAAGTGATTTAACTCCTAAATGGCCTTGAATTGAGCAGTAAAACATGAGAGGCATGATCTATACACTAAAACTGCTTCATTAAGCTAAAGTTGTTTAGGTGACTATAGTGTTCCTTTAAGCAACTTTCAACAGAGCTTTTAACTATAAAGGACAGGTAGTGAAACTCTTTAAACCATATTACATTCCTTTTTTTGCAGACTTTCAACATTTTACCTCTTGATATACAGTAATATTTGTTTACAAAAAGATAACTGTTTACAGATTGATATTTTAGCTGGAAATAACATTACTTTTTGATGTGCTGAGCTATATTTAATATTTTGTAACTCAATCTATGAGCCACCACTAGATGGCGAAAATACATTACTAATCATGTGAAAGTACAATGTACTTTCACATGTAAAGTTTAGACTGATTTATTAAGAAAGCCACAAAATCAGTTATGATGGCGTTAACTCTGGACTGTACAACCTTTTAAATATTTTCATTTTCCCTAAAACTCAGATATGGGCCAACTCTCCCATAAAAACAAAACAATGAGTGAGAGTACCACATTATCCAACAAACTAGGAAGGGAACTTTGAGGTGATTGTCCGTTCACAAAATTGTGCTGGAATCCTCATGTATGTTTAAACAAGATGATAACAACCATACCAAAATATACTTACATCTTGCAACTGATTTGATTCAAATAACAGAATAACTCATAGATATGAAAGAATAAAAAGAAATAAGAATATAGTGTAATATATATCAATCATTCACCTGAAAGAAGTATGTTATTTTTGTATAATTATGCATTATCACCTTATTTTAATGTACAGTACATTCAGACCGTCAGGGACAGCAATTGTCAGGTGTTTCCTGAAATGGGGTCAAGAATTGGCTCTGGCTGGGCCACTTAAGACACTCTTGTGTTTTCCTGGCTGTGTGCTTAGAGACGTTTTCCTCTCAGAAGGTTAACCTTTAGCCCAATCTGTAGCCCTGTGCACTCTGGACCAGGGACACTATAGTCACCAAAACTACTACAGTCTTTTCCTGATATGAGCATGTCCAGATTTATGTCACAAGAATCTGTAGGCAGGGGATTTTCAAGCTCCAATTCCCCCGCCCCCCAACTAATATTCTTCCAATCTAAAGTAGCTGTACTGAAGGAAGACGTTTCTTCTAAGTTCTAACAGCCAAGAGAACAGCTCCTCTACTACGGGTGGAGTTGAGATTGTATGGAAGGCTAGCAGGTTGTGGTAGTAGGGGACTCTATCAGTAAGAGAGTGAATAGGGTAATCTGACACTCTGATTATCTTCAACTGAACAGTTTGCTGCCTCTTAGGTGCTCAAGTCTGGCATGTTGCTGATAGAGTGGATGGATTATTGGGAAGGACTGGGGATGATCTAGCTGTTACTGTCCATATTGGTACCAATGGCAAAGTCAGAGGAAAATGGAATGTTCAGGGAATTAGGAAGAAAACGGAAGAAAAGGTAGAATTTTTTGAAATATCACCTGTGCTGCAAGCTACAGTAAAAAGGCAACTGGAGATTAGGGAGGTTAATGCATGGCTAAAGTCATGGTGTAGGAAGGAGGGTTTTGGCTTTTTAGAACACTGGGCCAATTTATTTCTTTGTACAATCTTTATCGCAATGATAGATTGCATCTAAATTGAAGATGTGCTGGAAGACAGGATGGCTTGAAGTTTGAAGGATATTTGAAACTAGTGGTAGGGGAGAGGGACACAGAAATCTATAAAATGAAGATAGGACAGAAAGGAGATATTCTTTAGCTCAGCACAAGTGGGATGGAGATGGGGAGGGGCAAGATCACCACAGAAGAGGTATGTAACAGTAATTAAAAAAAACTAGTAATACAAATCCATATAAAGTACAAGTGACTCATGAAAAGATTAAATGTACGCTTACTAATGCAAGGACCCTAAATAACAAAATGGGGAAACTAGAGGTGTTATGGGCAAACCCATAATAACCTCTTACTTACCTTCAGTGCATAATATGTTTACGCCATTTTGTCCCAGACGAAATACAATAACAATAATGCATACACAAGCTTCAAGGCTATGCTACAACTCTTTCAGTACATAATATACTGTGGTAGCCCTAAGTAGATAAAGATGTTCAGACTTTAAAGGACCACTATAGTGCCAGGAAAACATACTCGTTTTCCTGGCACTATAGTGCCCTGAGGGTGCCCCCACCCTCAGGGACCCCCTCCCGCCCGGCTCAGCAAGGGGGAAAGGGGTAATAACTTACCTTTTTCCAGCGCTGGGCGGAGAGCTCTCCTCCTCCTCTCCGCCTCCGATCCGCCCCGCCGGCTGAATGAGCACGCGCGGGAAGAGCTGCGCGCGCATTCAGCCGGTCTCATAGAAGCACGCAAGCGCCTCTAGTGGCTGTCAATGAGACAGCTACTAGAGGATTAGGGGGAAGGCTTAACCCATTCATAATTATAGCAGTTTCTCTGAAACTGCTATAATTATGAAAAAATGGGTTAACCCTAGAAGGACCTGGCACCCAGACCACTTCATTAAGCTGAAGTGGTCTGGGTGCCTAGAGTGGTCCTTTAAGATGCCATTTTGACCTAAGTCAGGAAAATTTCCATGACGTGTACACCCTTTAGTTATGGCCTTGTATATTTGCCACGTGAAGGTCCTAAAATGAATAAAAGTAAAACAAGTTACTTTTTCATATATGAACTACGGTGACCCTAAAATGAAGACACCTAAGGTATAAATAGGTGTACTTTTAAATGTGAAGACACAGACAGGCGAGATATTTGGAGACAGACGCTGCTCTTCTTAAAATGACAGAGAGGCTGACATGATGACATGTTCAGGAGGGTATGTTAATCTATTAATGATATTTGCAAGCATTTACTTAATCTTATAAACTCTGCTATAAATTATTGTAATGGATTTTATGTCTATATTTATATTTTTATATAATAAATATCTAAAAAGACAAAACTTTATTGCTTCCAAGACAATCCTTATTTTATATTGTATTCTCAGTTTTTTATATATTTTAAATAGAGGATCTCTTACTAACTATATAGAATTATGGCTAAGATATCTGTATGGTTAGCCCTGCTAAGTTCTATGCTTTAAGACATTATAGTAGTAAATAAGGGAACCAGCCGCGGTTACAGAGGCAAGAGCATACACTAAACAATATGACATAATAGACATAACAGTAACATGACTGGGAGCTTAAAATGCTGAAATCCTTACACATTATTTAGGAAAGAAAAAAAGAAGAAAGTGGTGGGGTATTTTTTAATGTTAACCATGAGTTAAAGCCAAATCTTAAGCAGGTGGCATGGGATGAGGAAACCCTGAAATTGTGCTCCGATATCATGTCCCGATTTGGGCTTGTCTGGTGTCTGTTTTTTCGTTTTTCGCCCCATATCCTTGGTGGGTCTTTGGGCTTTGTTTGCAGTACGTTATACCGGCAAAAAACTGGTTTTTCATCTCCGTGGGTGTGGAGCTCATCTATCGTGCGTCCGTTTCGGCTGGCTGCCAGCGGGGAATCACAATGTTGATCTTTTGACCAATATATCAATAGGGGAGCACCTGGGAAATAGTGATCACAATATGGTGTCTTTTAAAATAAATTCAAAAAAGCAAAAGCACGTGGGGTAAACATATAATTTTAAAAGACCAATTTCACACTGAGGATAAATGGCCTATATTCAAACAAATATGAGAAATGTGCATTTCTCAGTATGTACCATTGGGTAATAAATATAAAGGAAACAAACTGAAACCATAAACATTAGAAAATTGTATTTAAAGCATTTACAAATCCTATATAAGATATAAGGAAGCCAATAATGCATGCAAAAGGGCAATCAGAGTGGCTATAAATACGTGACTAAACTACACAATAGGTCGTGATAACCAAAGAGAGCAAAACCAGCCCCTAAAGGTTTTGTAAGTAAATACATTCTAAAAAAAACAAATAATGAAAGTGTAGGTACACTGAAAACAGAGATTATTGTGTTAGTTAATGAAGACCAGAACAATGCATATGTAACGGTTCCTTTAAATGGTTCACTTCACTTTCCAATTTATCACTTTAAGAGTCTAATTGAAGATCATGGATCCACCTATTTAAACTTTCAACTTCAATGTCTCCGTGCACAATTAATGTGTCTCTACTCGTGTGCAGTTTACACCTACAGTGCCTTGCAAAAGTATTCACCCCCCATTGACTTTTTACTTATTTTGTTACATTACAGCCTTAAGTTCAATGTTTTATTAATCGGAATTTTATGTGATGGATCAGAACACAATAGGCTAAGTTGGTGAAGTGAAATGAGAAAAATATATACATAAAACTATTTTATAGAAATAGAAAACAGAAAATTGGCATGTGCATATCTATTCACCCCCTTTGTTATGAAGCCCATAAAAAGCTCTGGTGCAACCAATTACCTTCAGAAGTCACATAATTAGTGACATGATGTCCACATGTGTGCAATCTAAGTGTCACATGATCTGTCATTACATATACACACCTTTTCTGAAAGGTCCCGGAGGCTACAACACCTAAGCAAGAGGCACCACTAACCAAACACTGCCATAAAGAACAAGGAACTCTCCAAACAAGTAAGGGACAATGTTGATGAGAAGTACAAGTCAGGGTTAGGTTATAAAAAAATATCCAAGTGTGGGCGGGGCCTGACCGCCGAGCTGGACGGATGTGGGGCGCCTCGGCTCCACGATGAATGATTAATAAACAGCCCAAAACTACACTATCTCCCCTAAAACGCACTAGGCAGCTATGAGAAGGCAAAGGGGACCCGAGCCACAACCCTCGGTGCGGCTGTCGGCCCTCGTCGTGCCGGCAAAGCTGAATGCTGGGCGGATGGAACTGCGGCCTGTCGTGAGGCTCTGGCGGGAGAAACGGCCGATCTCCCGCACTTAGTCCGGTGGGCCCTCCCACACGCCTGCTGAGGGCCCCCCCCCCGTGGGCCGGGGGGGTTAACCCAGACCCCACCGTGGATGCAGTGATCCTTCTTGGCAACCGACGCGGTGAAAAGATCACCCAGGGACCGCGAGGCAAAACCCAAAATGGCCGCCGCGCCCAGTGTAAGCCCAGAGGCAGCAACTGCAGAACAACGGCTAGGTGCTTTCTGAAAATGGAAGCAGCCCGGAACACTTCTCAGTGACAGCGGCCAGCGGCTAGCGGTATACCCACTCCACCCATCAGACAACTCTGAAGGGTTCACATGCAGCAAGTAAGCACGGCTAATACTGGTACTACCTGAGGCAGCATCTCTCATTGTAGACGACGGATCTGCGGGGACTATACTGGGACACTGACCCTGCCTGAACATGGAGGAATAACGGACACGGGACACAGGCCTCATTTTATATCAGAGACTGATACCAGCAGACACATAAGTCCAAATACACTTCTGGCCAACAAGTACCTCAGCATGGAACAAAAGGAACTTGTCTACAGCCAGGTCGCCAGCTGACCCAGCACTGCTGCAGGAGTAATTAAGCGACTGTTACGCATATATAATTAGAATCCTAGCAGAGCACTGTATATCCTTTATGTTAACAGGTCATTCTCAGTCCCAGTATTATTTTGAGTTTATTAAGGTTGATTCCGTTTCTGCAGATTCACATGGCAATGATTTAGAAATCACTTAACAATAACTGAGCACACATGCATCCTTTAGCCGGCTAGCCCAGCGACTTGCTGCCCCCTGGTGGTCAAATTCAATCAGCTAGAGAAACCTGTAACTGATATTTTGCCTGTAACTCAATAATCATACAACCATTGCTCAACTAAGCATGCATAGAATAGCTATAACAGTTTTAATCATTTTTGCGTTAATCGACTTGAAAAACAAGAAAAGTGGTATTACTAAACAAGGAAATGTATCTACCTAATGCTAACAATGTACTACCCCATCCTGTGAACGTACATTTCCCCTTTCTCTCTTCTGTACCCCATCTCATATGCCGCAATAAAATAAAGAATTAAAAAAAAAAAAAAAAAAATTATCCAAATCTTTGATGATCCCCAGGAGCACCATCAAATCTACCATAACCGAATGGAAATAACATGGCACACCAGCATACCTGCCAAGAGACGGCCACCAGGCAAAACTCACGGACCGGGCAAGGAGGGCATTAATCAGATAGGCAGCACAGAGACCTAAGGTAACCCTGGAGGAGCTAAAGAGTTCCACAGCAGAGACTGGAGTATCTGTACATAGGACGACAATAAGCCGTACGCTCCATAGAGTTGGGCTTTATGGCAGAGTGGCCAGAAGAAAGCCATTACTTTCAGCAAAAACCAAAAGGCACCTTTTGAGTTTGCGAAAAGACATGTGGGACACTCCCAAAATGTATGGAGGAAGGTGCTCTGGTCTGATGAGACTAAAATTGAACTTTTCGCCCATCAAAGAAAACGCTATGTCTGGCGCAAACCCAACACATCACATCACCCAACGAACACCATCCCCACAGTGAAACATGGTGGTGGCAGCATCATGCTGTGGGGATGTTTTTCAGCAGCCGGGACTGGGAAACTGGTCAGAGGTGAGGGAAAGATGGATGGTGCTAAATACAGGGATATTCTTGAGCAAAACCTGTACCACTCTGTGTGTGATTTGAGGCTAGGACGGAGGTTCACCTTCCAGCAGGACAATGACCCCAAACACACTGCTAAAACAACACTTGAGTGGCTTAAGGGGAAACATGTAAATGTGTTGGAATGGCCTAGTTAAAGCCCAGACCTCAATCCAATAGAAAATCTGTGGTCAGACTTAAAGATTGCTGTTCACATGCGCAAACCATCCAACTTGAAGGAGCTGGAGCAGTTTTGCAAGGAGGAATGGGCAAAAATCTCAGTGGTAAGATGTGGCAAGCTTATAGAGACTTATCCAAAGCGACTTGGAGCTGTGATTTCCGCAAAAGGTGGCTCTACAAAGTATTGACTTTAGGGGGGTGAATAGTTATGCACATTGACTTTTTCTGTTATTTTGTCCTATTTGTTGTTTGGTTCACAGTAAAAAAACAAAACAAAACATCTTCAAAGTTGTGGGCATGTTCTGTAAATTAAATGATGCAAATCCTCAAGCAATCAATGTTAATTCCAGGTTGTGAGGCAACAAAGCATGAAAAATGCCAAGTGGGGTGAATACTTTTGCAAAGCACTGTATATACAAATACACCTCTGTATTAAAACACCAACATTATATATAAACCTACCCAGGGCCGGACTGGGTATTCCAAAGCAGCCCTGGAAAAAAAATCTATGCCAGCCCCATAAGTCATTGCGCCATATATTGTCGCATGTAATATGTAAGGCTATGTCTTGCAACCCTAGATGATTGAGATATATATATATATATATATATATATAACCAAACGGATCTTGCACTCCACCAATTCAATATTCAATGCCCGGTGCTTGTCAGCCAAAAATGCAAAAAATATTGCCAGAGATAGCACTCCAAGGACTAATATAAAATATAACTTTTATTACCTCCACTAAAACAACACAAGGTCAACGTTTCAGCTTGATCCCCTCAAGCTTTCGTCAGGATCTCCTGACGAAAGCTTGAGGGGATCAAGCTGAAACGTTGACCTTGTGTTGTTTTAGTGGAGGTAATAAAAGTTATATTTTATATTAGTCCTTGGAGTGCTATCTCTGGCAATATTATATATATATATATATATATATATATATATATAGCTTTTTCCAATATTAAATATTGGTCCTTTCAGAGTAAAATTTTTTATTATACAGTAAGTATACTCACATGCAGACACAGACAATCTCACCGACAAGCTGCCTCATACACAGCCTCATACATATGGTTATTGACAAAAAAACACAAGCTCACTCAGTAGCAGGCACACACACACACACACACACACACAGCTTAATGTAGTGGTACTGGTGTCTATAGCCTGTCCCTGCAGGCTTTTCAATGTAAACACCGACTTTTAAGAGAAAAGGCAGTGTTTACATTGCTTCCTAGTGACAGACACTCAGACGGTCACTAGAGGTGCTTCCTGTGTCAGTGCGGATTGGCTGAGATCATCAAGCTTGATGATCTCAGCCGTAGAGGCAGGGCCAGACGAGGGGAGACCAGCACGACGTGGGGAAAAAAAAAAAGGTGAGTAAAAACACACATACACACACACACACCATAACACAGACAGACCATGACACACAGACCCACACACCACGACACAGAGAGACCGTGACACAGACACACACACACCGCGACACAGACAGACACACATTACATGACACAGACAAACACACACACACACACACATGACACACACAGACACACATTACATGACAGACACACACACACACCATGACATAGACACACATTGCATGACACAGACAGATGCACACACCATGACAGACAGTGACACACACACCATGACACAGAGACACAAACAATGACACAGACACACATTGCTGACACAGACAGACACTCACACACCATGACAGACACACACACACACACACAAATGACACAGACACACACACACACACATACACAGTTTCTACCTGTGGGGAGCTCCTTTGGAGGCCGCAGGGTTTGCTGGCTGTTCTTGCGGCCGCAGGGGGAACTGGCTGTTGTGTCTCTGCTCCCCCTCCCCTGCGCGCCGCTTAATGAGACCGGGGGCAGGTGAGCCAGCTGACTGCCCGGCCCCAGGTGCAGAAGGCCCACCGGTAAATTTCCCGGTATCCCGGTGGGCCAGTCTGGCCCTGAACCTACCCCCGCATTAAAAAAACAACACTACATACAAACACACCCCTACATTCACTTACACATACTCCTTACAAAAACTGCTTACATTCACATTTTTCATTCATATTGTTGCATGTTTCCACTCTGGGACATCAGCAATGTGGTCCAGTAAACACTTCTTTATATAAACAAATATTTAGCTCTCTTCAGACAATGAACCAAATTATTATGTTTTGAGGGAACTGTTCAGTTGTTTCCCAAGCAATATGCTACCTAGTATGCCTGAAATTGTAATAGATTAGTGTTATTCATACCAACATTTGGTGTTAATTTGTATTTGTTTGGAGATGATCACTTCCAGGTTAATTTAGGTGATGTTTACTCTCTGGCTGTTGTGTAATATTTGCCATTCTCTGATAACTTACTTTCAACAATTCTGGTTTAATGACTAATCCATGTTTTAGTTACCAAATTCAGATGATCGTAAATGTTATGTGAGTTACCACAGCTGCCCTAAACTGCTCTCCCTTGCTGTTTTTATATTACAGGAATAGGATATTGAAAACCAATTCTTAATTTTAAGAAATGACCCTATGTTTGTCAAGGAGATGTGTCAGAAATGAACCATTTAAACACTGCAAGGGTTATTCTGATTTCCATAAGACAGTATTTATTTAATTTTAATTTTTAAAATGGAAACAAGGAGACTGTCAGGAACGAATTTTCCTAGCTTCAAGCAAGAACATTACATGCATATATCTGTCATCACGCTAAATACACAATATGAATTACTTCCTAATGTGTGTATTAGCAACGCAGCAGCATTTCTGCAAATTACATGTAAAAAGGGCTAACTCACGGAACTTGAGAGCATTACACTGGTTGACACTGTTTCTGTGATGTTGAATCTGCTCTTTAGCGTGAGAAGTGTTAAATGATTGGTCTAGCAATGCTTCAAGATGTCACGTTGGGTGAGGTCTGATTGGGTATACAGATTTATTAATGGTAAAAATGTGAAAACAGGCCCAAGTAGAATGCTAGGAATGCCTTGTGGCTTTGGAATTAAGAAGAAGCCTCCAGACAAAAAGCATTTAGCTAAGATCAAAGACTTTTCTCCAGCTTCATGCAAACTATAAATAAGTGGAAGATGTGGGTTCCTGTATATGTGCTATTCAAAAACACAGAAAATGGATTATAATGTTTCAACCCATAATAAGTTCAGACTTAATCAAGTGGGAGCAGTTGTGACTATGTCCATATGGGTCATGAGGACCTTGCAGTGGTTTAAACTCAAACTTACCTGGTGAACTAGACTTAAATTGTCTCCACTAAATAAGCTCTGGAAAACATAATGTTAACTGTGTAGTTAATGGTAATATGGTAATAAAATAAATAAATATAGTTTAGATTGTAAGCTCATTTTAGCAGGGTCCTTAATAACATTCTGTCTGCTGTTCAGGGCTGGCCTTGGGCCTTTATGCGCTCTGTCTGAAAAATCTTCACTGCCCCCTTCCCGGTCAACCCCCTTTAACCATGTGTGTAGTGCGTGTGTATTGGGGTGTAGTGCTCGTATTTGAGATTTATTAAATTAATAACGATTTTAAAACAAATATCAAATATAGGGGAATACTGATCTCTAGTGTTCCACTCTGCTGGAAATCGGGTCTGCCCCTTCACTGGGTGCAGATCATGCGTAACTGTCTTGCGAGCTCAGACACTTGCAGTGTCAGAGGTTTCCTGTGGTAATCCGCAGCGATTGCTCTGATCAGCATTACAGATAGGCAGACTATGTCACATAATACTGTGAGTTGTTTTGCTTTGGAGCTCTGGATTTTCTTTATTTACCTTGACCTCCTTGGAATAAAAATTCATAGTAATGCGCTGTTTAGCCATTTATCACTGAGCTCCACAGCAACAAAAAACCCACACAGTACGTGGTGTGTGCCAGTTTATCACATAACTCCATAACAATAAAACTTTCAGTAATGTGTAGGGTATAAGTAGGGCTGATCCTGGGGTCACTGATGCCTGGGTGCAAGAGTATTTTTGGTACCCCCCGGTGGGTGTGGCCATATTTCTAACTCTTCCCCTTGACAAACATAACACTTCCAACCACACCCAATTTCTATGGAAACCCTACTACCCTACCCTCAACCCAGGTCACATGTCACCCACGTCCTACAGTGCCAGCTATGCTCCCAAAAAGCTTATTAGTGCCATATTTGTGCCCAGTTTCCCAGTGCCGCCTGTCCACATACAGCTTCCCAGTGCCATCTTTCTCTCAAAATAGCTAATCAGTTCCATCTCTCTGTCCCAATATAGCTAATCAGTGCCATCTTAGTTTTAAAATATTTTTGTCCCCATTTTATCAGTGCCACGTTTGTGTCCAAATAGCCATTTTTGTGCCCAAATCGCTGACCAGTGTCATTGTTGTCTCAAAATTACTAATCAGTGACATTTCTTTTTCAAAACAGCTTACCAGTGCCATCTTGTCAGCTGGTAGTGTTTTTGTATGAATGGTGTGTAAGCTGGGTGTATTTTGTATAGAGTCAATGTATTTGTAATGCAGAAATGTATGTATGTACAGATGTATGTGAATTCAAATGAATATTTGTGCATAATATTAATGTGTGCAGATGCAGTTATTAAATATTTGTATGGAATGTATTCGTAAATGCAAGAATCTATTTGTAAGACGCGCGTGTGTGTGTGTGGTATGTTTGTATGTATGAGTGGCCTTCACTGGACGTTACTGTGTGTGCATGCATTGTTGTTTTCAGAACTATGTTTGTTGATTTTTCTGAATGTCCCTGCGTGACTTATCTCACCAGTCTCATCCCAGGACATTGCTCTGTGGACTAGGGACTTCAGCCCAAAAAATAAATTTGATTATAAAATCCACCCCCCTCCACTCCTCACCAAGGGCATGCACACCAGAACACGACCACGTCCATTATGCTATGCAGTGTGTGAAGTGAATAGTGTCTGAGTGTGCTGGGGATGCAGTGTGTGTCTGTTCAGGGAATGCAGTGTGTCTCTGTGTTTGTGCAGGGAATGCAGGGTGTGTCTGTGTGGAGGGGATGTATCCTGTGTCCTGTCTCTGTGTGTGTGTGTGTCACGTATTCATCCGCTTATAGAAATGTGGTTAATGACATTTACTGTCCACACAGGAAAAGTTGTGCCGAGCAGCAACTTAATCCACAAAAGGGTTAATGCTGAGCAGCAATTATGCAAATGAAACCTGGTAACTGACTTTGGGGTCAAAGGCCGGTTACAGCCTATCAGAACTAAAGGAGGGGTATTTAGGCCCAGTTCTCAGCCTGCTCAGTGCCCTGTCGTGGTTTCCCTTGTGGTTGTCCGAGAGCGCGTTCCTGTTTATAGTTTTCTACCTGGTTTTTGACTTTGGCTTTCTTTATTGACTTCTCTATATTCTGGTATCCTGACTCTTGGCTTTCCTCATCGCTGTGTCCCTTTCTGTGTTCCCTGACCTCGGCTAGTATTTTTGACTATTCTTTGTACGTTAAATCCGGCCATTCTAAGGACCGGTAATACGTTACTTATTTGTCATCCGTGTTGTACAGTTCTACGTGCTGGATCAAACAGTAATCCTGACAGTGTGCACGCGATGCAGTGTGTTTTAAATTTTTTAAATGTAAAATACACCCACAATTTTTTTTTGTTTTCAAGAATATTCATTCCACACATACGTAAACTGTATGTTAAAAATAGTCCCCTGGAGGCCCCATGGAGTCTATTCTATTTCTACCACCAATTCCTATGTGTGTCTCTTTTTTGTTTTTCCCTCCCTTCTGTGTGTCTCACCCCCTAGCCTTTCTGTGTGTCTGTTTATCCTCACAGCCCTACTGTGTGCTTCTTTGTCTCTCCCAGCCCCTTTGTGTGTCTTTCTCCCCAGTCACATTGTGCACCTGTTTGTCCCCAACTCCTTTGTGTGTCCTCTTTCCCCCCTTCCCCAGCCCCTCTGTGTCTCTTTGTCCCACTAGCCCTTCTGTGTGTCTATGTACCCCCAGCCCCTTTGTGTGTGTCTCGATGTGCCCTCCAGCCTCTCTGTGCTTTTGTCTCTAGGTCTCCCCTCAGCCCCTCTTTGTGTCTCTTTAGCCACCTCCCCTCCTGTGCACCCTTTAGCACCCCTTCCCTCCTCTGTCCTCTTTAGCCCCTGATGTCTGCCTATGTAGCCCCCCTCCTATGCCCTCTTTAGCCCCCTCTCTTTATGTGCCCTCTTTAGCCACTTTCCCCTCTTGTCCCCTTATGTAACCACCTTCCCTTCAGTGCCCTCTTTAACCCCCCTTCCCTTTTGTGTCCTCTTTAGTCCCTCTCCCTTCCTGTCTGCTTATGTTGCCCCCCTCCTGTGCCCTCTTTAGCCCCATCCACTTCTGTGCCCTCTTTAGCCACTTTCCCCTCCTGTCCCCTTACGTAACCCCCATTCCCTTCCTGTGCCCTCTTTAGCCACCTTCCCTCCTGTCCCCTCTTTATTAGCCCTCTCCCCTTCCTGTGCCATTTTTTTGCCCCCTCCCCTTCCTGTGCCATCTGTAGCTACCTCCCCACCTGTGCCCTCTTTAGCCCCCTCCCGTACCCTCTTTTGCCCCTCCCCATGCCCTCTTTATCCCCCTTACCTCCTGTGCCATCTTTAGACCCTACCCCACCTGTGCTCTCATGTAACCCCCCTCTCTGTGCCATCTTTATCCCCTTCCCCTCCTGTGCCCTTATGTAGCCCCCCTCTTCCTGTGTGTGCTCACCTTCCAGCTTTACCTTCCTACCCAGCCAGCCTTCCAGGAGCTCTGAGGGCATTTAGACAGGAGGTGGAGCTTAAAACAAAGGGTGGGGCTTAGCGAGAGGGACGGAGCCTATCACCGCAATGTGCCTCTACTCACAGAGCGCCTGGACACTGTGCACCCCGTGCACCCGCCCAGGATCGGCTATGGATATGAGTATGTCACAGAGCTCCACAATACAACTCCCAGTAATGTGCCTATTAATGTATCACAGAGCTCCACAATTATAAAACACAGAGAAATGTGCATTTTGTATGCCAGAGCTTCACTGTAATAATTCTCACTACAATATGATGTAATGTGTGTTGTCTTTGTGTGTGATAGGCGTAATGGCTGTGTGTGATATGTATGCTATGTGTTGGCTGTGCGTGATATTTGTAATGGGTGTATTAACTGTGTGTCATATATGTGTATATGTTTTGGCTCTGTGTGATATTAGTGCTGGGCTTATTGGTTGTGTGTGATGGGTATTTTCAGATAAAAATATGCATGTAGGTCCATGTCTGAATGCAGGTGTATATTTTTGCAGAGTCACATGCACACAGTCCCATAGTCAGATGCACACAGATATACACATACACTGTCAAATACAGCCACATGCACACAGTCCCAGGCACATGGTCGCACACACAGTTACAGCTCTATTGTCAAACATGCAGTTACAGGCAGTCACACACAGTTACAGGCAGCTAGACACACTCACAGATTGTTACAGGCAGATAGTCTCACACGCAGACAGTAACACACAAACACAATTACAGGCAGATAGTCACACACACACACACACAACACAGTTACAGGAAGACAATGACAAACACACACAGGTACAGCCAGACAGTCACATACATACACACACACACACACACACACACACACACAGTTAGAGACTGTCATACAGTTACAGGCAGTCACACACACACACACACACACACACAATTACAGACAGGCAAATGCACAATACAGGTTATGAAACGGCGCACACACAAATACTTTTTTACATTTTATAAGGCTACTTAAAATCCACCTATCTCAGCAAACAAATATGAGGATTCAGATACATAAACACACAAAAGTACACACAAACGTACAGGCAGACAGTCACATACCTACAGTCACACACAGAGTTACAGGCAGACATACAAATAGATTTTTATTCAGTCAAACACATACAGTTACAGGCAGACACGCACACACACACACACGTACAGGCAGATAGTCACATACATACAGTCACACACAAAGCTACAGGCAGACACACACACACACACACACACACACAGTTGCAGTCACACACAGACAGACAGACACACACACACAGTTAAAGGCAAACAGTCATACACACAGGGAGACAGTCACAAACATATACACACAGGCCAATAGTGACACACACAGGCAGGCTGGTACACACACAGGCAGACAGTTACACACACAGTTACAGCCACACACAGGCAGACAGTCACACACACAGTTACAGTCACACACAATTTTTCAACAAACGTGGCTCTGTGCATTATGGTCAAACATCTAGACTTTGGTCTAATCTCTCTAAAGATATTGTTCCAAAAGTCTTGTGGTTTGTTCAGATGCAACTTTGCAAAACTAGGCTGTGCTGCCATGTTCTTTTTAGAGAGGCAACCCCTCCAAACAAACCATACTTGTTCAGTCTTCTTCTAATTGTACTATCACGTGCTTTAACATTTAACATGCTAACTGAGGCCTGTAGAGTCTGAGATGTAACTATTGGGTTTTTGCAATTTCTCTGAGCATTGCAGTCTGAATTTGTAACAGCTGTCTTGAATGTTTTCACCTTCTCATATATTTCTCATTGAATGATGGACTTTAAATTGTTTGGAAATGGCCTTATAACTATCCCCAGCGTGATGGTTAGCAACAATTGCTTCTCTAAGATCATTGCGGGTGTCTTTCCTCTTTGGTATTGTATTAGCACACACCTGTAGTAAGGATGTACTTCGTTTTCAACATATAGATTCTCCATTCTGCCTTTATTTTTGGTAAATTATTCACTGTGTAATATGTCTTGCGTTGTTGTTTATCTGAGGTTATATTTAACTAATTTTAAGACCTGGTAAGGAACAGATCATTATGTCCTGGTATGTAAAACCATAAAATTTAAAGAGGGTGTACTTTATTTTTCGCATGACTGTATAATCTCCATATACAGTTGCAAGAAAAAGTATGTGAACCCTTTGGAGTGATATGGATTTCTGCACAAATTGGTCATAAAATGTGATCTGATCATCATCTAAGTCACAACAATAGACAATCACAGTCTGCTTAACCCCTTAACGCCATTACGGCGTTCTATGCCGTCGCGGCTTTAAAGGGCTTTAGCCCCCAGGAGATGAGATCTACTCACCTCCGCCGCGATCCTCTTCTGGCAGCCCTTCCCCGGGAAAGAGCGATCACATGGCCCTCTACAGCTGGCTGTGGATCTGCCAGCAGGGGGACTGTCTAAAATATCAGACAGTCCCCCTGCTGGTAGGTAGTGTAAAAAAAAAAAAATTCAACATGTTTAAAATTAAATTAAAAGTATTTTTATATGTATAATATATATACATATTATATATATATATATATGTAACGTCATACATAGTGTATTTTAATACTAATATTTGTGTTTAGTGAAGTCTCCCGAGAATAACAGTACCCCCTATGTACAGGTTTTATGGTGTTTTGGAAAGTTAGAGAGTCAAATATAAGGCTTGCATTTCATTTTTTTTACATTGAAATTTGCCAGATTGGTTATGTTGCCTTTGAGAACATATGGTAGCCCAGGAATAAGAATTACCCCCATGATGGCATACCATTTGCAAAAGTAGACAACCCAAGGTATTGCAAATGGGGTATGTCCAGTGATTTTTTTAGTAGCCACTTAGTCACAAACACTGGCCAAATATTAGTTTTTTGCTTTTTTCACACAAAAACAAATATGAACGCTAACTTTGGCCAGTATTTGTGACTAAGTGGCTACTAAAAAAGACTAAACATACCCCACGTTCAATACCTTGGGTTGTCTACTTTTTCAAATGGTATGCCATTATGGGGGTGTGATGAGAGCAACCTCGCCACATTGCATTGGAGAAGCCTGGTTGCTCGCCTGCTGCCTTTGGATTATGGCCCCATGTTAAAAGACTTTGTTTCCCCTGCAGAAAATACTTATTCGTGCTTTTCTGTCCGGTGCACGAATGGCTAGACCACCTGGGAGCTGGAGTGTGCCGGCAATTAGCCTCCCAGAAGCTGCAGTTAACCGCAGCTTAATTGACGAATACTGGGTGGCCGCCATTCGTATACCGAACACGAGGTCGCGGCCATTTTAAACACGCGAACGCACAGCGGTGTTCGACGCCTAACTCATGGAACTAAAAACGGACACAGTTTGGCACGAACACCGCTGAAGCCGCCGACCTCCCTTCTTGTTCGGTGGAAGTACACGAACGGCCCAGTATTCGGTAGTTGTACCTGACTGCACTATACCCCAGATAGGGATCCCATGGAGCTCATTCGTATGAGAACTGACTTTGTGAAGACTTTGGCTCTATGGCGATTAAACTGTATTCGTGTGGTCTGAGCGCCATTCGCTTAATAATGTGTGCTCAGACCTGAGCTATCTGGGGATATGTTAAATGTATAGTTTTATTATAACTTGTGTCACATAGTGTATTTTAACAGTAATTCTTATTTTAGTATCCCCACATGCATAATGGCGATTTGCCTTTGTCCTGGGAGATAATTGAATTACTTCTCAATTATCACCATGGCAGAGTGGAGGAAGCCAGGATGCATTGTGGGAATATAATGTGACTGTGTGTCCTATTTTGCTGATTGTCTGTCTTTTGTCACAGTCTCCCATTTGGTCCCCTAGGGGAGTGTCCACCAGGTGGGAGATCTGCATAAATACTGGGCAGGTAGCCCTCATTAAACAGACCACTGCTTGACCCTCAACACGGAGCCTTGTCTTTGGGGGGGATTTACTGAATGCTGATAGAGACTGATTGCTAGGAGTGTAAGCCGCTTGGGTGCTTTTCCTATTTGTCTGCTAGCAGCTATTCGTATGGTTCCAGTTCGGGAGTTTGTAGCATTCCCTTGTATGCAGTTCGGGAGTTTGGAGCATTCCCTTGTATGCAGTTCAAGAGTTTGGTGTTCTGCAGTAGCTGTGCCTGTATCTCTGAAAGGGGAAGATCTTCTAAACGACGGTTTAACCCTTTTATGATGAGGGTGCCGTTACAATTGGAGCCCAGTCTCCATTCCCCAGCGGGAGATACAGCAGGGAATTGGGAGCCCAGCAGAGTGTCCTACCGGGAAAAGAGAGCCCAGTCTCCTTTCCCCAGCAGCAGGACTCTGTATTGGGAGCGGAGACAGTCGGTCTCCCTCCCCCGCGGCTGGAAGTATGTATGGGAGTGGAGCTTGTTACCCCCTCTCCCCAGCGGCAGCTTAACGCACCAGGGGGAGACAGTAAGCCCCAAAACTGTGCAGATGGGACTGTGGTCTATGCATGTCCAGCACAGGGGGTAGGGACGGTCGGTTCTGTCCCCCAGCGACAGGGCTGTTTAACCAAAGGGGAGACAGTCGGTCTCCCCCTCCGGCAGCCCAGCGGTGTATCTAAAGGGGAGACAGTCGGTCTCCAGCAGCAGGGCTGTGTGTCTAAAGGGGAGACAGTCGGTCTCTGGCAGCAGAGATGGGTATCTAAAGGGGAGACAGTTGGTCTCCCCCTCCAACCACCAGGCTCCAACCAGGCTACCTCCACAGTAGCGCTAGCACCAGGGCAGAGTACCGCTGGTCTCTGCCCACTCAGCAACCCACCAAGTCAGCGTACCTGTACCCAGCACAGCCGTGGTGAGGCACCTGGACATGGACAAGCTTCTCCTCTACCCAGGTGTAGTAACCATTTATTGTGGGTGGGCTGTACTGCTGATTGTGTTTTGTGGGTGGGCTACTGGACTAACAAGGGCACTGACCGGCAGGAGGTCAGATACCCTGTTAGTCTGTTGGGAAAAGGGGAGAGATGTGACGAGAGCAACCTCGCCACATTGCATTGGAGAAGCCTGGTTGCTCGCCTGCTGCCTTTGGATTATGGCCCCATGTTAAAAGACTTTGTTTCCCCTGCAGAAAAGACTTATTTGTGCTTTTCTGCCAGGTGTTCGGTAGATTCAATCTACCGAACAACCGCACGAATGACTAGACCACCTGGGAGCTGGAGTGTGCCGGCAATTAGCCTCCCGCAGCTTAATTGATGAATACTGGGTTAACCGCAGCTTAATTGACGAATACTGGGTGGCCGCCATTCGTATACCAAACACGAGGTCGCGGCCATTTTAAACACGCGAACGCACAGCGGTGTTCGACGCCAAACTCATGGAACCAAAAAACAGACACAGTTTGGCACGAACACCGCTGAAGCCGCCGACCTCCCTTCTTGTTTGGTGGAAGTACACGAATGGCCCGGTATTCGGTAGTTGTACCTGACTGCACTATACCCCAGATCGGAATCCCATGGAGCTCATTCGTATGAGAACTGACTTTGTGAAGACTTTGGCTCCATGGTGATTAAACTGTATTTGTGTGGTCTGAGCGCCATTTGCTTAATAATGTGCGCTCAGACCTGAGCTATCTGGGGATATGTTAAATGTATAGTGTGACGAAATGCCTTTTGTCCCTTGATTGTTAGGTGACAAGCTGCCCTTTCCCCCCGGCTTTTGGAGGAGCCTGATTGCCAGCCTCCTTCCTCATGACTATGGCCCTGGGGTGTATTGCCATTTAAAAAGACTATTTGGGGCTTATTGGCTTCTAAAGACAGTTTCTTCCCATTTGAATCCATGGGAAGGTGTGTTTCTTCCCCTCCCCCGTTTCCTGTCTATTGTTCTCCAGCAGGGCGTTGTCCCAGGCACACTGCCAAACCAGTTGGAACTGACTGCTTTTGTCCCTCCTTGGTTTCTCAACAGCCCTTGCTATGCTTTACCCCATGGAAAATCTACTCTGTTCATGGGATCTGAGCGCTGTTCACCTAGATTGGGCGCTCAGATCCGAGCTATCTGGGGATAGGTTAAATGTGGGGGTTCTGTGTAATAAAATAAGAATTATGTATTTTTATCTACTTTTTTTTTTTTTTTTATATATTTTTTTTATTGAAGGTTTTTCAAAAGTAAAGATCCAGTACATAGTTGTTTCATAGTGTATACAACGAGTAGTCAGCGGGTTACAGGATAATATATTTGTACTCTAAAGTTGTACAGTAACATCATCTGCCTCCGTGTACTATGGAACATTTCATCGTAGCTGGTTTGCAATATTCTCTTCAATTGGGTTGATATTACAATTCAAATAAACTTAACAAAGGTATATACACAAACAAATATACAGGCAAATCATAATAGTCTGAATCTAGCATTTCCTGCGTACTTTGGCCATGTCAGCTCACATAAGTCACCGTCCATGTTTCCCTGGGCCGCTCCTGACTCTTCTGGGTCCCCTCCTCCCCTCTCACCCTCCCTGGTGTTTCTGTCCCACATTCCAAGTGTTTTGGAACCTTTCCGTGGCCCTGGCATTGTCAGTGGACATTTTCTCATATATATAGAATTGTTGTATTTTGTCTGCCAATCGGTGGATGGCTGGGCAGCGAGGTGTTTTCCAGTTTAGAGCTATCAGGTTTCTAGTGGCCATTAAGACTATCCCTATCAATTGTGTGTGGTTTTGTTGTGTCGTTTCGGGGAACAGCAAGAGTAGGCAGGTCGTTATGTTCATGGGGAAGTCTCTAATGCCGAGATCTTTCAATAGGGTCTGAACATCTCCCCAGAGAGGTTGTATCCCCCCACATTGCCACCATATGTGTGGCAGGGTTCCCTCTTCCACACCGCATCTCCAACATTTGGTGGAAACGTCTGGGTACATTCTGTGTAGTCTGATAGGTGTCATGTACCACCTATATAGTAGTTTGCGATGCGCTTCAATATGTGAGTAGCACTTGGTCCACTTTTTGATCCCATTTAGGGCCAGCATCCACTTTTCCTCTGTCTTGACTGTCCCCCTCTCCGTCTCCCAGTGCTGTTTACATGTCATCGGTTTTTGTGGTGTTAGGTCTAGCCATGCTTTATAGCAAAGTGAGAGGGCTTTGGGTTTCATCGGGGCTGTCCAGCATCTGTGGGGTATTAGTCTCGCTGCTACCGCAGAAGTAGGCACAGTGTGTGGTGTGCCCTTGACATGTGTGTTTATTGTGTTTTTTAGTTGTAAGTAGGGGAAGATATGCCTCTCCGGGACTTTCCACCTGTCTCTGATGTCTGGGAAACTCATGATCGTTTGGTCTGTACACAGTTGTTGGATTTGGGATATACCTAAGCGTGACCATCTGTTTAGTGGGATCGTAGGATTCACTGCATGTAGTGCAGTGAGGGGAGCTTCAGGGTGGAAGTGTTTCCTCCAGCCAAGGGAGGACATAAAGTCGTCCCATACTCTGACCGTTGCGGTTGTGGTGGGGTATAGAGTTACTTTAGGGCCTCTTAGTGTTCTCGGCGTCCATAGGTAATTAAGCAGTGAGGTGTGCTTAAGTTGGCCTTGTTCCATATCCACCCACTGTGTTACCCCCTGTTGGGCGTGTAGGTGTATACTCGTTGCTAGAATAGAGGCTTTGTAGTAGAGTCCAATGTTGGGCATGCCTATACCCCCCGTTGGGGTCGTCCGTTGTAGGAGACCTAGGGGCAGCCTGGGTTTCTTACCCCCCCCAGATGAAGGAGTTGCATATGGCTTGTAACGATTTATGGATTGGATGTCTATCGTGAGCATGCGGAATATATACAGTAACCTTGGCAATAGCATCATCTTATATGCATTCACTCGGCCTAACCAGGACAGTTTTGCATTCTTCCATTTATGTATTTCTGTGGTGCATAGATGTATGAGGGGCTTATAATTGAGCTTTACTATGTTGCTAATAGGAGCGGCGATCTTAACCCCTAAGTACGTTATAGATGTTGTTCGCCAGTCGAGTTCAAAGGAGTTCTTAAGGGTGGTTACATTTGGCCCTGGTAGGTTTATCGGTAGGGCTTGTGTTTTTTCCTTATTCAGACGGTAGTATGATATTCTACCATAGTCTGTCAATAGAGTTAGCAGAGGGGGCAGCGATTGTTCTGGATTTGAAAGTGCCACGAAAATATCGTCCGCAAACATCGCCAGACAATAGTCCTTGTCCCCCAGTGTGATACCGGTTATGGCCTGGTGTCGTCTTATCTTCCAAGCCAAGGGTTCCAAGGAGAGTATGTATAGCAGGGGGGATAGTGGACAACCCTGGCGTGTCCCATTCGTAATGTGAAAAGTTCGTGACAGGAAGCCTCCATGGGAGACCCTAGCACTGGGTCGTGCGTACAGAGCCAAGATTCCCCTGATAACCTCTTCGGGGAACTGATACTTGCACAGCACTTGTGTCTTATATTGCCAGTTAAGTCTGTCGAAGGCCTTTTGGGCGTCCAGCGCCAGGAAAAGACCTCCGATTTGTTCCCTCTCCATTCCCGCTATTATGTTTAGCACTTTCCTCGAGTTATCAGAGCCTTGTCGGCCCCTCACGAATCCGGACTGGTCATTGTGTACTAATTTATGTAGCAACGGTGCCAATCTTTCGCTGAATAGTTTTGCGTAGATTTTGGCATCGCTATTTAACAATGAAATGGGCCTGAAGTTTTTACATTGATCTGTATTTTTGCCTGGTTTGGGAAGTGTGGAGACATGTGCCATTGTGACCTCTTCTGGCAATGCCCCTTCTGTCATGCAGTGGTTAAATAGAGCGCCAAGAGATTGCGCTAGGGTGTTAAGGAAGGTGCGGTAATATTTATTGGGCAGGCCATCAGGTCCCGGTGCTTTGTGTAGTGGGAGCGTGGAGATCACTGAGGTGATCTCCTCGGTCGTGAAGGGTTTGTTAAGCTGTTCCGCCTCCATCTGAGATAGGGTAGGAAGGTCGATTCCTGCCAGGAAAGCGTCAATATCTGCTTTAGAGGGGCAGACTGTCTGTGGGTCATCTTTTAGATTATATAGTTTTTCATAATAATGGGCAAATTCGTCCACTATCTCCTGTGGGTTTAGAATTGTGGTGCCCTTGGAACCCTTGATGGAGGCAATTTTGGAGTTAGCCGTCCTCTGTTTCAATTGGGCAGCCAGCCGCGCTTTTTTTTTGCGTAGCTGGCGTGCTTGATGAAACAGCCTCTTATGAAAGCTTTGTGCGCCATCCATATTTGGGGTAGAGGTGAGTCTGGGGTTTTGTTTTCTTTAAAATAAAACTGTAGATCTTGTTCTATTTGGTTAACTATGGCAGGGTCTCCAACTGCTTCTTCCTGAGTTGGGGAATTGTTCCCTAAGTTGTAGTGTGATAGGGGCATGGTCTGACCATGTGATAAGGCCTATGTCTGTGCGCTCAACCTTTATGATGGAGGAGGTGCGGATCAAAAACCTATCTATTCTCGAATAAGTGTTATGCGCTGCTGTGTGGCATGTGTAGTCCCTCTCTGTGGGATGGGTAACTCGCCACGGGTCTACAAGGTTGTGCGGTGTTAGTTTGTTGCATATTAGTGTGGCTAGTTTGGACCTGCTCTTTAGTGTTTGTGCGGTCAATTGGGGACCTCCTGATGAGTCTAGGTTACTGTCTAGTAAGAAATTCGTGTCACCCCCAATGATCACTTCCCCAAGTGCGTGAGCAGACATCAAACCAAGCAGTACATCAACAAAGTTACATTGGTTAACATTAGGTCCATATACATTAATTAAGGTATAGACATTATTATTTAGGGAGCATTGCAATATAAGGTACCTTCCCTTTTTATCTCCTATTTTGTGTATTAAGGAGAAAGCTACATCTCTGCCAATAAGGATGGACACTCCTCTTTTTTTTTTGGAATAACATGAGTGGAAATCTATGGGATACTGTGGGGAATTAAACTTCGGTCTGTTACCCCATTGGAAGTGCGTTTCTTGGAAGAGCATTACGTGGGCACCTAATGATTTTGCTTCGCGCAGTGCTAGGCGGCGCTTGTGGGGGGAATTCAGCCCTTTAGTATTTAGGGAGCATATTTTAAGTACCATCTGACATGTGGTGTAGTCTGTGGCTACTCGGGGATAGACAGGGTGCCCTTCCAACATTAGGTTCCCCAATGGGAGGTAATTGTATAGCTAACATGGTGGTGCCAGATGGTGATAAGGATGCGGGACATACCGTCTGTGGGGTTTGCCTTATAAAAATAAAAAGGGTTAAAACAATATAATAACTGAACCAATAATCAATTATGTACAATGTTCCGTTCACTGCGCCTCTACGGTGCAGTGTCAAACCTAACGGATTCTCTTGTGGCTCTGAGTCGGTAGCCACGTTGGGGGTGGTTATTGAAATCAGTTGCAAGGATTTAACAGCAAAAATTATCATAGCAATTCTGGGTGGACTTAGTGACGCCCTCCCTGGGTGTAGGTAGGCTTCTAGCCCGGCATGGTAATTTGCAAGAAAGGAGCATGTACTAATATAGTCTTTGTATACGACCTGTCCCGTATGAGCACCGTGTGGTCAGCACACGATTGGGAGTTCTGATCACGCTAGACTTGTCTTTGTGTAGTCTTGGGACGTGGTTGTTTCTTCCATTCATTGTGGAGTTTGATTGCAGATCTATCCTCCGTAGCTAGCAAGGGGTCATTTGGTATCGGGATGTTCCACTCCAACAGTTGTCTTTTGCCGGATTCAGGATCAAGAATCAGGTTGTCTACGCCGTTGCGTTTTACTAGTAACTTGGTCGGGAAGCCCCATTTATACTGTACATCCGCCGCTCTCAATGCCGCTGTGATGTGGGTAAACGAGCGCCTTTTTATCATGGTCTCAGTGGAGAGGTCAATGAATAGCTTGATTTGGGAAAATTGACCTGGGAGCTGACCTTGGCGTCTAGACGCTTGCATTATTCGATCTTTCGTTGTGAAATAGTGTATTCGTGTTATGACGTCTCTCGGTACTGTAGTCGGTAAGTGCTTGGGTTTTGGGAGGCGGTGTGTGCGGTCAAGCAGCAACTCAGTTTCCTTCAATGCTGGAACGTATGCTGTAAATATTTCTTGTACATATTGGGTCAGATCTAGGGAGCCGACTGACTCCGGTATTCCCCGGATTCTAATATTGTTGCGGCGGTCCCGGTCTTCGTGATCTGCCACTTTTGCTTCCAGGCTTTGTACTCTCTGCATTAGGTCGTTGTGTGCCTCTGATAGGCTATTATGGGCCTCTATAGTTTCCTCTGCTCTCTCTTCCAGACGTGCTGTTCTTTCACCTAAAGCTTGAATGTCAGCCCTGATATCTGTAGCAATTTGTTTCAGGTCTGTTTTGAAAGTGTGTTTTAATTCAGATAGCATGTTCTGCAGTGAAGCGTTTGTGGCTGGTGCTTGCATGTCATCTGCAGTGAGGGTAAACTCACCTCCTTCTGAGCATGAGGCTGGGGACTGGGGCTGGTCGGCGCCATTTTGTTCCTCCTGTCCGCACTTCGGCGACACTATCACCTGCATTTGGAGGGTCTTTTGTTTGAATTTTTTGGCGGTCTTTGTGGACATTATGTGGTGGAGGTATGCCCACTTGTTTGCCACTCTTGCCGGTGCTTGTACGCTGTGTAGTCACGCTGTAGACACCCGTCGGCGGGAGAGCTCCGAGATCAGGCGACCGCTCTCATTCGCCGCTAAGCCACGCCCCCCAAAATCATTTTTATGTACTTTTACGTATTTTGCTGTTAGTGTTAAATGTAGATATTTTCTGTACCTGGAGATAATTGAGTTTACTGCAGTGCCTTAAGCCAATTATCTCCAGGATGGAGAGGAGGGATTTCATTGTGTATGTGAGAGTGTTATCATGTTAATTAGTGTTCCCATTGGTTTGTGTCCCTTTTGTCACAGTTTACCACCAGGTCCAGGGGGTGTGCCTCTGACCTGAAAACTTGTATATAAGGAGTAATAAACGCTCATTGAAGTCAGATCATCTTGTACCTTCATGAAGTTTTGGCTCATGTTTGGGGGATTGGAGAAACTACACTCTGGGGATTGCTATAATCACTATACTCCCCAGGGTATAATCACTAAGCTCTGCTAAGAGCTTGTTCCTGTTCCTGCTCTCTGGAATTCAGAGAGAGGTCGACCTGCTGGAAGCTGGACCCTGGTCCTGGGTCCAGAGTGGGTGGAGACGGCGAAACCCCAACCAAGCTGCGGCGGTTTGTGGGGTCTGCAGTGGTTATGGTGTCAGGCAGAGTGCTTGGAGTCCTCGGAAAGCACTAGGAGCATCCGTCGGCGGAAGGTACCCGGTCGGGGTGCCAGCGGTTCCGTTACATTGGTGGCAGCGGTGGGATGGCGTCCTAGTGCGAGGAGAAGCAGCGCAGAGGCACCGGTAACATTTGGAATTACAATTTGAGGGCAACGCTAATATTCGTACAGCGCCCCTGTTCACAGTAAACATGACCTATCGCTTTGAGGGCGACGCTTACAGGGAGGAGGTCAAGAGGTGGTTAACCAGATATGGCCCGAATCTTTCGACAGAGGCGATTCTGGCAACCATGCGCAAGTTGGATAAGGAGAATCGAGCGGCATGGGAATTTGAGCTCCGATTGCGGAGATTGGGGCTGTGGCCAATTGATCTCTCTCCACAGCGGCAGACAGCATCCCAGGGCGATGAGATTGTCGGTCCCTCGTCCCTGCAGCAACCATCATCACTGGGAGTTGAGACAGTCGCTCTGACTCCCCAGCGGCAGTGTGTTGTCAAGGGAGAAGAGACAACGGGTCTCTCTCCCCAGCGGCAGACAGCATCCCAGGGAGAGGAGATTGTCGGTCCCTCGTCCCTGCAGCAACCATCATCACTGGGAGTCGAGACAGTCGGTCTGACTCCCCAGCGGCAGTGTGTTGACAAGGGAGAAGAGACAACCGGTCTCTCTCCCCAGTGGCAGTGCAAGTTACAGGGAGCCGAAGGTGTCGTCCTTCCTCCCCAGCGGCAGTGTGAATTACAGGGAGCCGAAGGTGTCGTCCTTCCTCCCCAGCAGCAGTGTGAATTACAGGGAGCCGAAGGTGTCGCCCTTCCTCCCCAGCGGCAGTGTGAATTACAGGGAGCCGAAGGTGTCGTCCTTCCTCCCCAGCAGCAGTGTGAATTACAGGGAGCCGAAGGTGTCGCCCTTCCTCCCCAGCGGCAGTGTGAATTCCAGGGGGCCGAAGGTGTCGTCCTTCCCCCCCAGCAGCAGTGTGTCCTACCGGGAGCAGAGACAGTTGGTCTCTCTCTCCAGCAGCAGGACAATGTTATGGGAGTGGAGACAGGCGGTCTCCCTCTCCAGCGGCAGACTGTGTTTCAGGGAGAGGAGCACAGCACCCTATCTCCCCAGCGGCAGCTTACCCTACCAAGGGGAGACACCATTCTCCCAGATGGCGCAGAGGGGACCGTGGTCTCCGTGCCCGACCTACAGGGATGCTGGACAGCCTGTCCAGATCCCCAACTACCCTCACAGGGACAACAGGAGGAGGGGGTAAGTACGAATTCCCCTCCCCAGCTAACTCCTAACTTGGTCCCAGGGTTAACAGAGGAGATGTTAACCCCCACTGACTCCCATGTTCCCCTGGCTACTGAGCCGGACTATGTTCCCAGCAGAAGAGCTGGCAGCTGGGCAGAGTGCATTTGGCCTCTGCCCTCCCTTTGACCCTTGTACAGAGCTTGACATTCTGCCGGCTATCCCAGCGCAAGAGCTGACATCAGGGCAGAGCGCCGCTGGCCTTTGCCCCCCAAGTACCACCAGGACTGTGTGTCCTATTTTGCTGATTGTCTGTCTTTTGTCACAGTCTCCCATTTGGTCCCCTAGGGGAGTGTCCACCAGGTGGGAGACCTGCATAAATACTGGGCAGGTAGCCCTCATTAAACAGACCACTGCTTGGCCCAGCTATTTGCCCAGCTGCACCAGGAAGGCCGAGGATGCTGCATTTTTATCCTACAACCTGGAACCTACCGGCCAGTACTGTTTATTGTGGGGGGGCTACTTTGCCACTTGTTATTTGTGGGTGGGCTACTCATGTACTTGTTCACTGTGGGTGGGTTTATCGACTAACTCAGGCACTGACCAACAGGTCAGGTACCTGGTTAGTCTCCCCCCCAAAGGGGAGATGTGTGACGAAATGCCTTTTGTCCCTGGATTGTTAGGTGACAAGCTGCCCTTTGCCCCCGGCTTTTGGAGGAGCCTGATTGCCAGCTTCCTTCCTCATGACTATGGCCCTGGGGTGTATTGCCATTTAAAAAGACTATTTGGGGCTTATTGGCTTCTAAAGACAGTTTCTTCCCATTTGAATCCATGGGAAGGTGTGATTCTTCCTCTCCCCCGTTTCCTGTCTATTGTTCTCCAGCAGGGCGTTGTCCCAGGCACACTGCCAAACCAGTTGGAACTGACTGCTTTTGTCCCTCCTTGGTTTCTCAACAGCCCTTGCTATGCTTTACCCCATGGAAAATCTACTCTGTTCATCGGATCTGAGCGCTGTTCACCTAGATTGGGCGCAGATCTGAGCTATCTGGGGAAGGGTTAATTGTGGGGGTTCTGTGTAATATAATAAGAATTATGTATTTTTATGTACTTTTATGTATTTTTGCTGTTAGTGTTAAATGTAGATATTTTCTGTACCTGGAGATAATTGAGTTTACTGCAGTGCCTTAAGCCAATTATCTCCAGGATGGAGAGGAGGGATTTCATTGTGTATGTGGGAGTGTTATTATGTTAATTAGTGTTCCCATTGGTTTGTGTCCCTTTTGTCACAGTTTACCACCAGGTCCAGGGGGTGTGCCTCTGACCTGAAAACTTGTATATAAGGAGTAATAAACGCTCATTGGAGGCAGATCATCTTGTACCTTCATGAAGTTTTGGCTCATGTTTGGGGGATTGGAGAAACTACACTCTGGGGATTGCTATAATCACTATACTCCCCAGGGTATAATCACTAAGCTCTGCTAAGAGCTTGTTCCTGTTCCTGCTCTCTGGAATTCGGAGAGAGGTCGACCTGCTGGAAGCTGGACCCTGGTCCTGGGTCCAGAGTGGGTGGAGACGGCGAGACCCCAACCAAGCTGCGGCGGTTCGTGGGGTCTGCAGTGGTTATGGTGTCAGGCAGAGTGCTTGGAGTCCTCGGAAAGCACTAGGAGCATCCGTCGGCGGAAGGTACCCGGTCGGGGTGCCAGCGGTTCCGTTACATATAGTTTTATTATAACTTGTGTCACATAGTGTATTTTAACAGTAATTCTTATTTTAGTATCCCCACATGCATAATGGCGATTTGCCTTTGTCCTGGGAGATAATTGAATTACTTCTCAATTATCTCCAGGGCAGAGGGGAGGAAGCCAGGATGCATTGTGGGAATATAATGTGACTGTGTGTCCTATTTTGCTGATTGTCTGTCTTTTGTCACAGTCTCCCATTTGGTCCCCTAGGGGAGTGTCCACCAGGTGGGAGACCTGCATAAATACTGGGCAGGTAGCCCTCATTAAACAGACCACTGCTTGGCCCACAACACGGAGCCTTGTCTCGTCTTTGGGGGGGATTTACTGAATGCTGATAAAGACTGATTGCTAGGAGTGTAAGCCGCTTGGGTGCTTTTCCTATTTGTCTGCTAGCAGCTATTCGTATGGTTCCAGTTTGGGAGTTTGGAGTGCTATATTGTATGCAGTTCGGGAGATTGGAGCATTCCCTTATTTGCAGTTCGGGAGTTTGGTGTCCTACTGTAGCTGTGCCTGCATCTCTGGAAGGGGAAGATCGCCTAAACGGTTTTAACCCCTTGTGTGCTGAAACGGTCCGTTACAGGGGGTAATTCTCATTCCTGGGCTACCACACCGTCTAACAATCTGGCAAATTTCAATTTGAAAATGGAACGTTCTATATTTGACCCTGTACTGTTATACTCGTGAGACATCGTTGATTACAAATATGTGCATTTTTTTGCAGTAAAACCAATCAGTATTATGAAATTTACAGCTAAAATGTGAGGCGGAACTACAAATTTTAAAAAAAAAAATTAATTTCTCACAGTTTTTTAAATTTTATTCATATTAAATTCTGTTTCATATATAAATATTTGATATGAAATGAAAGCCCCTTTTCTCCTGAACAAAATGATATATAATAAGTATGGGTGCATTTAATATGGAAGAGGTTAATTACGGTTGAACAGACATATAACGCAAATTCCAGTTTTTGTTTACGTTTTGTTTTGATCAGAACGTGCACTATTGACTCTGTCCTGAAGGGGTTAAACTAATAGCACACAAAGAATTAAATGTTGCCATGTTTTTATTGAACACACCATGTAAACATTCACAGTGCAGGTGGAAAAAGTATGTGAACCCTTGGATTTAATAACTGGTTGAACCTCCTTTGGCAGCAATAACTTCAACCAAACGTTTCCTGTAGTTGCAGATCAGACGTGCACAACAGTCAGGAGTAATTCTTGACCATTCCTCTTTACAGAACTGTTTCAGTTCAGCAATATTCTTGGGATGTCTGGTATGAATCGCTTTCTTGAGGTCATGCCACAGCATCTCAATCGGGTTGAGGTCAGGACTCTGATTGGGCCACTTCAGAAGGCGTATTTTCTTCTGTTTAAGCCATTCTGTTGTTGATTTACTTCTATGCTTTGGGTCATTGTCCTGTTGCAACACCCATCTTCTGTTGAGCTTCAGCTGGTAGACAGATGGCCTTAAGTTCTCCTGCAAAATGTCTTCATAAACTTGGGAATTCATTTTTCCTTTGATGATAGCAATCCGTCCAGGCCCTGACGCAGCAAAGCAGTCCCAAACCTTGATGCCCCCACCACCATACTTCACAGTTGGGATGAGGTTTTGATGTTGGTGTGCTGTGCCTTTTTTTCGCCACACATAGTGTTGTGTGTTTCTTCCAAATAACTCAACTTTGGTTTCATCTGTCCATAGAATATTTTGCCAGTACTGCTGTGGAACATCCAGGTGCTCTTGTGCAAACTGTAAACGTGCAATGTTTTGTTTGGACAGCAGTGGCTTCCTCTGTGGTATCCTCCCATGAAATCCATTCTTGTGTTTTAAGTATTGCGCTGTGCTCTTGCAGTCATCTTTACAGGACGGCCACTCCTAGGGAGAGTAGCAGCAGTGCTGAACTTTCTCCATTTATAGACAATTTGTCTTACCGTGGACTGATGAACAGCAAGGCTTTTGGAGATACTGTTATAACCCTTTCCAGCTTCATGCAAGTCAACAATTCTTAATCGTAGGTCTTCGGAGAGCTGTTTTGTGCGAGGCATCATTCACATGTGTGTTTTTTATAGGGCAGGGCAGCTGTAACCAACACCTCCAATCTCATCTCATTGATTGGATTCCAGTTGGCTGACATCTCACTCCAATTTGCTCTTGGAGATGTCATTAGTCTAGGGGTTCACATACATTTTCCACCTGCACTGTGAATGTTTACATGGTGTGTTCAATAAAAACATGGCAACATTTCATTCTGTGTGTTATTAGTTTAAGCAGACTGTGATTGTCTATTGTTGTGGCTTAGATGATGATCAGATCACATTTTATGACCAATTTGTGCAGAAATCCATATCATTCCAAAGGGTTCACATACTTTTTCTTGCAACTGTATAGTCTCAAATGAGTAAGGCTTACTCCACCAGTGACTTTCTTCGTGTCTCTATTTCCCTAAGGTGTCTCTTTAAGTCTCTAATGTCTATCTCCATGTTTATATATTTATCTACGGTATTTCTTTTTTTGCAAGTCTATTTTAACCCCAATTCTCTGTATCTTTCTCCATCTCCTCATCCTCCCATTTTTATGACACTTCCCCCTTTTTGACTTTCATCACTAACAATGTCTCTCTGTAAACCCTACTGTTTCTATTTTTCCCCCTTGCATGTCGCTCTTCTTTTTTCTGGTTTTCTTCTCTTAGAGTGTCTCTATCTTCCCTCCATTGTTCTCTTCATTTCCATGTTTATATATTTCTCCTTCCTAAATAAATATATTTAAAATCATAAATAAAAAAAAAAAAATGGAGATCAACTTTGAGAACAAAGGCTCAACTGAGCCCCACCAGCAACTAGGTCTCTTACTACATAGACATATCATACTAATGGTAATGCTGGCTGCAACGTCTCAGTTGAGTTAACCTACTCCATGTTTAATAAGAGATTCTAAGATTATTTTCCAACTACACTGGCATCACACAATGTGTAAATTACTGTTAGTATTTTTAAGTGCTTAGAGACACAGTTTTGAGATGTGCCAATTGGCACCGGAGAAACCTGAAAAGGAAACCGCTAAATGATTTTGTGGTCAATTAACCATTTCTTGTAAAATTGTTATGTGTCTAGCATCATTGTCTAAATAGAAGATGCAATGGTCAATCTCCTGGCAGATATATTTACATCCCAGAGCAATATTTTTCCAGAAAGTATAACTTTTTTGTTTTTCTTACTGCATATACATTTTTTTTTTCAACACAAAATCTACTTTGATCCATCTAACAGCAAGTGTAACATTCCATATAATGGCATGGACCACACAGTTGGTTGCTTCCATTAAATACTTTTTCTTGGAGATCCTCTGAAATTGGCTGTTGAGAGTGAGATGGGATTAAATTGTTGTATTGAGACATAGTGATCCAATGATTCTAAAACTGGCCTCGCTCCTTCTTTGCCTCATAAGCCATGTTCCTCACTTTCGTGGCAAGATGCACCTGGGTACTCTACCAGATAGTTTACCACTGCAGTTAATTATGGTCATTAACTACCTTAAGGTAGCAGATGAAACGGGAATTAATGGAAAGCTACGCTTTAACAAAGAGATGCTTTTAAACAAAATTACATATTTGTTAACATTTTACTGTTACAATTGTTTTCATATTAATCCTTAAGGAACCAATAACTAAGGAAAATACATTATGATTTGTGAAAAGTTAAGTGTCCCAAATCTTTGGCCAAAGTATGGTAAGAATGTAAATCCTGCCAAATTAAAATGGCAATATTTGTTTCCAATGCTACTAAAGCCCAGAGATGCCATGTATTTTAAATGTTTTTCTGACTTGTTATGTTGAGAAAACTACTTATCTCGAGAAAACAAAAAAGATTAACTTGTTTACCTGATATAACAAGCTGTTTTCGCAATATAACAAGTGGTTTTATGTAGAAGAATTCTTCAATTTGCCTGACATGATTTCAATCAGGTAGCACACACATTTAAATAGAAAATAGGTTCCGAGGCTAAAACCTGCTACCTAATATTTTCAGCAGTGTGCAGGCAAATGTAAGATTTTGAGTGGAAAAAAATATTCTTCATAAATCAAATTGTTATGTTTAGAAAACAAGCTTGTTGTGTTTTTTTTTTTTTGTTTTTAAGAAAACAATTAGTTTTTTCATCGAAAGTCAGAATATTAATAAAAATACATGGCCTTCCTGGGCTTTCGTACAACACTGATACTCTGGCATGAATTTGCAACAAATTTTTTAAGAAATAACTCAAACACACAAACATAACAACAAACAGAAACAAAAGCTTAATCACCACCAAATTTAGTCAGAAAACACTTCCTTTAATTAGTTATATGTAAATATTTTTTTGCATAGAAAATAGGTTACAAAGTAAAGAACAAATGAAACAACTAATTACTAGTGTACTGTATTTATAAAACAAATATTTTTAAAATATCGCTTGCATAATGTTTAACATTCTCAAAACATTTATTGCTTTCTCCACACAGCAGAGAAATTACATGTGCATAATTATACGTGCTGTGTTTTTAAATGTAAAAAAACAAACAAAATGAAACAAAAATAAAAACACAAACTCTGAGTAAAATAAACCATAGCTTGCTTGATTACTGCATCCACATCACCCAGGCATTTGGCAAACAGAGTCAAAGTGAATCTCCCTCTTAAGAGACCTTTCCAATAATCCGTAGAAAAAGCTCTAAAAATCTGTAGAAAAAGTTATTATCTTGTGGATTAGCAGATTTTAATACTTTACCTGTCCTGGTAGAAAAGAGTCCATGTGTTTGTCAATTATAAAATACAAGTTTCCTACTGCCCTCTAGTTCTTTTTGGGTTTAGCTATAGGATTATTTTTTTTATTTCAATTCCATCCCAGCATGTAATTAAGCATTGAATGGCGACCTGTGAACTACTAAGGACATCCTTTCCAGGTATACTCTACTGAACAAGGAACTTGGGGCAATTGATTAAATCATACATACAGGTACATCAGAATTTCATTAACAGTGTACATTTTATTGTATGTTTGTGATTTTTGTTGATTTCTTTTCTTTTTTTTTTTTTTTTAAGAACCAAGTCTGGATTACTCTACAATGAATGAAGAGACTGTAACATTGTAAGTGTAGTATATTTAATGAATTTGAACATTAGTTGCAGCGTATACCAGTGTCAGATGGTTATCTGCTTGGAAAATGTAGTTTTTTGCAAAGCATAATACAACAGGTACCATGGAAACAAGTGGAATTATCCCAAATTACTAGTCCATTATACCATTTTATCCCAGATTTACACTTGCTTACGGTCTTTGTGTTTAAGAAAATATAGTCTCACCTTCCTTTAATAGCAAACAGGAAAAATATTGTGATACCTTTTCTAAACCGTTGTCCCCTTAGATTGGGTAATGGTTTAACAATGGCTATTGGAAATGATCTCGACAACCATCCCAATTTGGTCTAGGAGCCATGCGATTGCACTAAGATTAGGAAGACCCAGGTCAGCATGTGAACTATAATAGAAAAAAATAATTATATATGTGCTATCCTACTTACACCTCAACCGAGGGCCGCCCATATCATCACATTATAGTCCTGAGAGACTCCACAAAAGCAAGTTTGCTTTCATTCCAGAGGCTAGTAACAAGGTTGTAAGCACGTTGTGACGAAATGCCTTTTGTCACTAGATTGTTAGGTGACAAGCTACCCTTTGCCCCCGGCTGTTGGAGGAGCTGGATTGCCAGCCTCCTTCCTCATGACTATGGCCCTGGGGTGTATTGTCATTTAAAAAGACTATTTCGGGCTTATTGGGTTCTAAAGACTGTTTCTGCCCATTTGAATCCATGGGAAGATGTGTTTCTTCCCCTCCCCCATTTCCTGTCTATTGTTCTCCAGCAGGGCGTTGTCCCAGGCACACTGCCAAACCAGTTGGAACTGACTGCTTTTGCCCCTCCTTGGTTTCTCAACAGCCCTTGCTATGCTTTACCCCATGGCAAATTTACTCTGTTCATGGGATTTGAGCGCTGTTCACCTGCGCTGTTGGGCGCAGATCTGAGCTATCTGGGGAAGGGTTAATTGTGGGGTTCTGTGTAATATAATAAGAATTATGTATTTTTATGTACTTTTATGTATTTTTGCTGTTAGTGTAAAACATAGATATTTTCTGTACCTGGAGATAATTGAGTTTACTGCCGTGCCTTAAGCCAATTATCTCCAGGATGGAGAGGAGGGATTTCATTGTGTATGTGGGAGTGTTATTATGTTAATTAGTGTTCCCATTGGTTTGTGTTCCTTTTGTCACAGTTTACCACCAGGTCCAGGGGGTGTGCCTCTGGCCTACAATCTTGTATATAAGGAGTAATAAACGCTCATTGGAGGCAGATCATCTTGTACCTTCATGAAGTTTTGGCTCATGTTTGGGGGATTGGAGAACTACACTGGGGATTGCTATAATCACTATACTCCCCAGGGTATAATCACTAAGCTCTGCTAAGAGCTTGTTCCTGTTCCTGCTCTCTGGAATTCGGAGAGCTCGACCTACTGGAAGCTGGACCTGGGTCTTGGGTCCAGAGTGGGTGGAGACGGCGAAACCCCAACCAAGCTGTGGCGGTTTGTGGGGTCTGCAGTGGTTATGGTGTCGGGCAGAGTGCTTGGAGTCCTCGGAAAGCACTAGGAGCATCCATCAGCGGAAGGTACCTGGTCGGGGTGCCAGCAGTTCCGTTACACACGTAGCAGGAAAAACAAAACAGAAAAAGACACACATTTGCCAAACTAAAGGACAATTTACTCAAGTTAAAAATAACAACTAAAGTTAATTGACCCCCAAGCCTGCTGGCTAGCATATTAAGGGAATAAGTTATATATTTAATTTATATGATAGTGGGACAAACACGTATATTAAACGATGTAATAAAGAAGTTAAGAAACAAGTCAATTACATAATTCAAGATGCCAATGTATCTATTTAATGGCTATAAATTAGTTTTCCAGTGTAAAGGGGACAGGCACAGCCATAGATGCGTGTACATACTAATCCTAGGTTGCAATTAGTATATTTAGGATGGCTGTTGGTGTAATTACAATGACTATTTGTAGATCTAAGCAAATGTAGGGTAATAACATGTCTTCTGACACTCCAGTGGCATTGGCAACATTGAAATAACTGGAGAGAAAAAGGACTTTTGGTACTGCCGGGTAGATGTGTTAGATGGTAAAAATAAAGTGAATAACAATATTTTATAGAATCTGGCACTGATTTGAAACAGAATGAAACAGACACCATTTAAAGCTGTGTTTTACATAAATAGAAGAGGACTGATTCTCTAGAATGCAAAATTGCTTCCAAATGTATAGATCACAAGTTATGCTTTTAAGTATTCTGTTGGGGGGCATTGCATGATATACATGCCAACGCACCAAGATCATCTGCAATGCAGTTTGGATGAGATTAGTGCAAAACCTTAAGACTATGACAACTTTAAAAAAAAACCTTATGTACAGTTTTGTGTACCACAAAGTTTAGAGCAAAGAACCATGAGTTCTATCTGTAGGAACGTTCCATTTGTTTCTACGTTGATCACTCTGCTTTTTTTTAGCTTTGTCCAGGAATTGCACTTTATACATAAGCCCTCTGTGCCCAAACTACAGATAACAGACTGTGGCCGTATCCAGCTTCTCATAAACAGTAGGAAATCTTGACAATCTATGTAGTCTACATCAAACCATTAACTTATCATAGACTACCAAAAAAATCACCCAATTAAGGAAGTTTTTTGTTTTTTTTAAACAAACACTTGAGAAAACCAAAACAATATAGAACTTTAAATAAAAGTGGGTTGGCAAAATCTTAGGGAGTATCTCCTTAAGTTTGGCCACCATATCAATCGATAGACCATTGCCCATCAAATTTCTTTGATGCGCACACATATAAGAGTCAAGTATAACTCGGTTAATACTGGTCTGCGTACATCCTTATCAAACTGCAGAAACGTTAACATGTCAAAGAGAGATCGCACCAGAAGTCGTGTTATTTCAGTTGTAACTAGGTCTCACCGTGGATCTTTTCAGGCATGAATATTACATTTGTTCAACTGAAGCTTGCCAAAGGTGACTGTAGATGCATCCATATATTCTGTATACTTTAGCATGGATGCAGTGATCTGACACCCCACGTGTACAAACAATATAATTAAAGATAGAGTTCTGACATTCTCAAAATCCACTTGTATATGTTTCAGCATGAAGTTTTATATATCTTTACAAGGTATGCACGTCCCGCACACCGATTAAAAACAGACAACAAATAAAATGAGTTCACTTAAAGACAGCAGCTTAGAATGCTCCTACTTCAGTTCCCCATGGCCTGTAAGGCTTACTGTTTGCACCACTGCCAGCCTGCCGAGGACTGGAAGAGACGGACATAGGAGATGCAATGGCTGTGGCTGCAGATGCTGCCATTGCTGCTGCTGCCCCTGGTGGTATGACTGGGAAAGCTCCAGCAAAGGATAAGGGAAAGCTCTGTGCAGCGGCAGCAGCTGCAGCATGTACTGTGGCTGAAAGGGAGAGCAAAGAGGTAGAGAGAGGTGGAACAGCAGGAGCAATGCTACCAGCTGAGGGCACTCTAAGTGCAGCATCTGCATGAGCAAACGTAGCAGTGAGCAAGGCTGAGCCATGCTGTGGTGGCAATTCTGTAGCAGTGGAAAGTCTGCAAGGAATGCTGTCAGAGGATGTAAGTCCATTCTGCTGCAGCAATGCTGTAGGTAGATGGTGGAAAGCGGCTGCCCAGTGATGAGGATGCAGAGAATGTTGATGTTGAGCCACCGAAGAGGTCATAGCTACTGCTTCCCTTTGTGAGGCACATGTGCTAAGGTGCGAAACCAGGCGCACCCGCAGAGGATCTGATGTGTCCATGCCTTCAACGGAACTGAGGTATCTGGCAACTTCTGTTAAACACTCGCGGAAACCAATGCTCATGAAATCCATAGCTAGAGCATGTGCATCAAAATAACCTTCAAAAGAAAGACAGAAAAACTGTGGTTAATACCAACCAGAATCTTTTGTATTCAAGGATACTTAAAAAAACACAATTACAGCTATGAATGCAGCCATGTACTTTTAGTTACAAAGGATGCTATAGAGAATAAGTGGTAGCCATTTAAAGTAAAGCAGAGGGGCAAAATGTCAAAGAACGTTACCAAATTAACTAATTTGTGACTAAAATCTTCATCTTAGCTTTCCCTTTAATAAACGCTATTTTGTTTCGGTAAAATATTACTAAAACTATATATTTGATTATTTATACAACTAACATGGAATGTCCCACTTCTATAATCAAGTTCAAGTGTTCATACTAGCACAATACTGTAATAGTACAGTCATTTGTCTATGTTGTGTTTTTTGCTCAATTATAAGAAAGAATTATGAATAAGTGCTTCATTGACACTCTCATCTCTAATTAGCCTTTACTGCCTTCTTTTTTAGATTTTTTTTTATTTCTAATGAGCTTCTTGCCCATTTCCTGTCATTCTTCAACAACGTGGCCATTTTATTCTCTGCTAATTCTCTTTTACTTTCGGTTGGATGCTGGGTCCCTCAAAAATGAGTTCATGTAAAACTAATGGTCTCCCTTTATAATTATTTTGTTGGCAAACATATAGCAGCATTTTTTCCAACACCATGCTTTTCATTACACACTTTGACACCACCAATCCTTATAGTTTGTAGTAACAACAAAGTCTTCTCTGCTGATCACCCATATTGCGTTCCCAATCCTGAATATCGTAAAGCTGCATGAACTTTAACTGGGTTTATCACCCATTTTCATTACTCTATTTCTAAAATTCTATAGGCATAATGCCATCAGTATATAATGGCATTATAACCATTTCAACTTATAGAATTGGTTGTATTGTTTGGAGTCCTTTTGCACTGTTCCTCCATTCAGTGTTAAACAATTTTCAAGCAGTTTAACGGTGCATGACAGTCCCTGGCTGCCCACATTGAATAACTCTGATAGTGTAGTTTAAGTTAAATTTAAGCACGACTTTCCACCTCTTGGTTTCTAATCTTCTTCTGTTATGTTTTTGTAAGTTTCTTTTTCATTTTTTCTCTAATGAATTTCAATTTAATCTGGGACAAGATGGAAACACAAGCAGCAACTGATACTAGCCTCATAGGCTGCCCAATATCCCTATGAGGCTAGTGCAGAGACCGCTGTCCCATCCACACCCGTAAGTGGGGCAAGAGTCCCAGCAGTCTCCTCTCCCCTAGGTATCTCTGCTGCCACTGGGGCATAGGACTGACTGTCCTCCCTCCTGGTACTTCCAGCTGGGGGTGGGCCGTGGGACCGGTTGTCCTCCCCCTCCAGTATTGTTAGCTGCAATTGGGGATCCCTGCTCTGCTATTACCGGGCGCTCTCCGTGCTGGTGGTCAGAGCCGTATCTGCCAGACATTCTGTTCCATAAGCCCAGACAAGTTTTCCTGCGAGTCTAGACACAGGGTTTACTGAGCATCATGGGAAACGTAGTCCGTAACTGTTGCTGTGTCCACACCTTGACCCCTGGCAGCCATTAACCAACCCCTCCCCCTTACCCTGGGCTTTATTAGGGGAGATCCTGCTAGGCCCAAGCTCTCCTCACTCACTGCGTAATGCTAGTGCCCAGGGGCTCCGTGTATTAGCATGTATCACTCATGCTTGTTAGTCAGCATGTAGCACTGCTGCATTGGGAGCTGCTATTTACGGGGGTCTCGGTGACCACTCAGGTAGCAGTCCCAATAAAGCCAGCTCGGCAGCTGCTAGGTTACTGTAATGTGCAGCTCTGGGAAACTAGAGAATGGGCAGATATAATTTTATCTTAACTTTCTTGTCCAGTCTTTTTTAGAATCCACTTGGTCACAAACACTGGCCAAAATTGGAGTTCAAATTAGTTTTTTGCATTTTTCACACAGAAACAAATATTAAAACTAACTTTGGCCAGTGTTTGTGACTAAGTGGCTACTAAAAAAGACTGGATATACCCGATTTGCAATACCTTGGGTTGTCTACTATTGCAAATGGTATGCCATCATGGGGATAATTCTCATTCCTGGGCTACCATACGGTCTCAAAGGCAACGTAACCAATCTGGCGAATTTCAATGTGAAAAAACTGAAAAATGTAACATGCTAGATTTAACACTGTAACTTTCCAAAACACCATAAAACCTGTACATAGGGCGTACTGTTTTACACGTGAGACATTGCTGAATACAAATATGTGAATTTCATTGCAATAAAAGCAAACAGTATTATGACATTCACAGTTAAATGTCATGTAGAACAAAAAAAATTAACAACATTTCTTATTTTCTCCCTTTTAAAAATATTTTATTTATATTAAATTATGTTTCATAGCTAAATATTTGTTAAATGAAAGTGCTGTTTCCCCTGAATAAAATGATATATAATAAGTGTGGGTGCACTTAATATGAAAGAGGTGAATTACGGTTGAACAGACAAATAGTCAAATTCCAGGTTTTGTTTACATTTTGTTTTGATCACATTGTGTACATTTGGCTCAGTCCTTAAAGGGTTAAAGGGATACTCTTAGTAAAAATAACAACAAAGTATTTAAGGTACATTCTGATTACTCTGGTTTCTAAGTACATCCTGGGGATGTTACTTTTGCCCAACATCCAGGTGATGTTACTTTTACCCAGTTTAATGGTACTCATTTTATCTACCTCAGAAGGATGAAGGGTTGTGTGTGGATGTATGTGTAGATGTGCATGTACATATATTTGGGCATCTGGTTGTATTTATATGTATATTGTATGTACAATATCGACTGTGCCCCGCAGCGATGAATCAGCGCTCACTCGTACCGACCAGTCAGGAGAATGGCGCAAACCCAGTTTGAATGGGCGCTCCTTCTCCCATTGGTCAGCACGAACTTCCAGGTGGCCAGCGCGTAGCCAACTCACAGTTCCAGGCATTCAGCTGGGGTTCGCGCCTCTCTCCGTGGCTACCTCCACTTAGGTAGCACCGGAGAGAGCGCTCCTTGGGCATCTCTGAGCGTGGCCTTGCAGCTCCCAAGGGAGTTGTGATTACAGCTCCGTTAGGAGCAGACAGGATGATCCGAACGACCAGTACTCCAACAGTGTCCCACCCAACTTCAGGGATCTGTTCGTGGAGTTTCTGTGTGAAGACCCTGCAAGGGAAGCGTATCCTTTCGGGATACAAATGCTCCCCCGGGTGGCGTGCGCCTATACAAAATGGCAGCCACCCAGGGGAGCACTCAATAATTACTTCCCTTGCGGTTTTACACTTATGTTGCAGATGCGAATGTTCTGATGGATTGGTGTGAACATTCTAATGTGATACCAGGGTGATCCACATTCGGGAGATGAACGGTTTCTGTTCGCATGAGCACCGAATGGTCAACAGGGCAAAATACATGAAATACAAGGGGAAACGTACAATACACAGAAGAAAACACATGAATGAGCAGTGGACATGGTGCTCAGTGACGGCGGCCCGCCACGGTATCTAGGGCTGCATAAACAGAAACAAAAGAGGTTTAAATCCTAAATTGCAGAGAACTGAGCAGTGATACTGCAGGGGCATAATCTATACACAAAAACTGCTTTATTAAGCTAAAGTTGCTTTGATGCCTATAGTATCCCCTTTAGCAGCCTCTATCCAATAATATTGCATAGGAGACAGAGCAGAAGAAGGGGCACACACACCAAAATTATTTATCTATTGCAGGACAAGATTGCGAATTCTGAAGTGTCAATTTCTGAGCTAGTTAGCACCAAATAATGGATTATTTTGATCAAGTCTAAATTTCTTTTTTCCAGTTTAAATGAACTCAAAGTGTATGGTAGTGTGAATTTTAAGGAAAGGCTCTGAAGTTCCCAAAACGTAGTACTGCAAATTCTACTTTTAATCTAACCTTTAAAAATATCACCCTTAGTGTCTGATTGAATAACATAGAACATATGAAGATTCTATTCAAAGAAATACCACTTGCGAGAATACACCTAGCAACTCCTACTTAATCTATGACTACGTGTCAAAATGTCAATCATTGAGACATGTCCTTCACACATTTAAGTGTTTCTGACTAAATAGCATGGCAGGTTTTACCAGGTGTTACATTATAGTCATTATTCTTATATTATTATATGTAAAACCGAGCAACGATAATCCAAGTATAAAAATTAATTATTAACTCATTACAGATCAAGGACTGCTCATTTAGACATAGTACTATTTCTCCAAGAACCTACTGTGACATAGAATTGTATAACCATTCTGCAATAGCAAGGCTTCATGTGACTGCTGAAGGTAAGCCAAACATTTCATGGTGTTATAGGGTCTGTATGGAACAGGCTCTAATGACTACATGCACTGCCTTTGGTTTTAAGTTTTTTTTCTCATTTCTGAAAATAATAAGCACAGTAGAAAAATTGCATCTAATGTGGTTATTTATGAAAACCAACACAATTAAAAGCGGCACTGTCAGTGTTTGGGGACTTCGTTGAATTTGCAAAGACTCCCGACTGTGAACCGAGGGTTGTATGGAGTATATTCAAAGCATGGGCTTGTCACCAGTGGGGAATGTCAGAGATCTGTACTTGGACCCATTCTCTTTAATATTTTAATTAGTGATATTGCAGAAGGTCTTGATGGTAAGGTATGTCTTTTTGCTGATGATACTAAGACATGTAACAGGGTTGATGTTTCCTGTATACAAAAGCTTTGAAACACAACTCAGGAAGAGATGCAAAGTCAGCGAACCACTCATGGATAGCTGTTTCGTTGTTAATGCAACTCATCAGCATGAGGTGGGTTACTGGCACACAGAAGGTTGAAAGTGTGGATTTGAAAGAAAAGTCAGGAGATACGCACAAAGGGATGAGTGAGTGCGGAGTGACACACAATATTTTAAAATTCAGGTGATGGATGCCAACATACATATCTACCACAGGTGCCAAGTGACCAAGCTGCCCTGTGGCGTAGTGGTGAGCTTCACACAATATGGCCATATGGTATAACCAAATCGCAATATTTGTTGGTAAAAACAGGAAAATTGTTTTTTTGTGTGTGTGTGCTGTTCCTTCATCTGTATGTTGTAGATATTTTTATCTTTACAGCAGCACCACAGCTGAGAAGAGCATTTTATGAGTTTAATTTCTAATTTGGGAATTGTGGATAGTAAATGAACTGCAAATTTTAGGCCAAAATAGTAAAAAACAAACAAAAACAACAACAACAATTCTACAAGTTAGCTATTCTTTATCTCAGCTATTGTGGTCTAAAACTTACAATCCACATTCAATTAAATAAGAGTGACAATTAAGCTAATAAATGCATTTATCTTTTTCTAATGTAGGTCGTTTGCAAAAAGCCTTTTGTGCTAGTCTTAGCTAGTGTCAGTGTACTGTTGAAAGTCAATGTGTGAGTGCCTCTGGTATGGTAATGTAATACTGTACAAGTCTTGAAACCAGATAATCCAGTGGGGAAAAAATTAAGAACATCAGTTCTCCAAACTGTTAAAAAAAAAAATATCCAGGACAATGCCTCTCATGTTGTACTGTGGGGTGATGACATGCCTGAGAATCTTTCCCATGGTAATAGTCCATCCGTGTGTGTCCCTCCTTGCTTCGCACACAAACATACACACGCACCAAGATTAAAGGCTCTGACCAAAGTTCTACCCCCACTTCTCCCCTGCACTCTCTACTGACATTTACAGCGTGGTCTTGATTTCTAATTCCTGACAGTCTGGGGGATTTGAATGTATGATCTGCTTACTGGTATAATGCAGAATCATTTGACATGCCATGTCACTTAAAAGAAAACTATCAACATCCTTTGTTGGCATTTGTTCATTTAAAAAAAAAAAGACTTAATGAGAAAAATACATTGACATCTAAAAACACACTTTGAAGATTTATTTGTCGACTTATACTTCTGGGACTGGATGTGAGCACATAAATGAACCATATAGTGCAACTGGCATGGCGTGACTCACAAGGTAGATCGGAACATTCGAAAATAATGGTGTTACAGATGAGTCCTAAAAGGCCCCAGAAGGTGATACGTAGCTCCATATAGGTTATGTTGTACAGGACGAGAAATTAGAAAAATAAACTGTACATCTAATAAGATTCACCCTTAATTTAACATAGTGTATCACTGAAACAACATTTGAGTAGGTCACATTATTCCCAGTGACCGTATCTATTAAAGTACTATCCATAAAAGAGTGGATTTGCTCTGGCATTCATAATTAGAAGCCAGTCTTGCATGGCAGACCATTGAAATGACTCGCAAGACATTGCTGTGTATTATTATAATAAATCTAAATATGAAGTGCAGACATTCTGAAGTGCTGTACAGTGGACAGGCACAAACTACTAAGAGCACTGTTCACTTGGATAAGCTTACACTCTTTATATGTATAAACTTTACTAGGCAGGGACATGAAAGGTACATTATAGGACTGTGAGTGAGCTAATTTGTGCTTTTAGATTATGAGCTCATTTGAGCATTGCCCTCTCACCTCGTCTCTGTCCTCACTAATTTGAATGTGAATACTTGTTTTATATCCCCAAAGTATTATTGCAAAGCGCTACATAATATTTTAGTGCTCTATAAATACTAATAACAATAATAGCGCATGGGATTTATCGATGGCCATGGATACACACTGAGATTTTTTCCTCTTTTCACCAACTCATTCAGATCAACTCTCAATGCTGTCAGGCACCAGTTGCGACCTAACAAAAACAAATTTATATCAGCACGGGTCTGATCCGTTTCTATAATCTGTGCAAATGAACAGTAAATGAGATCAACCTCTTCCCCCTCCTACAGGATTAATATGGCAATTATGGCATTTTATGGTAATGTATAAAATGTAGAGCCTGCAGTAGGTAGCAATGGCCTGAATAATACAGAGGCGCGTTTTAATAACCAAACTGTATTTACTGTATGTGAACATTCATGCTGGAAATTAGTACATAAGTTACATGCTCACAGTCATAATGTTTACATTCTCCTTGCACTGTGACCATGCTCACCGAAGAGCAGCACATTCCTTTTACCCATAATCCCCTTCAGGACAGAGTCAATAGTACACGTTCTGATCAAAACAAAATATAAACAAAACCTGGAATTTGAGCTATGTCTGTTCAACCGTAAATCACCTCTTTCATATTAAGTGCTCCCACACTTATTATATATCATTTTGTTCAGGAGAAACAGGGCTTTAATTTCTCATGAACTATTCATATATGAAACATAATTTATTCTGAATAAAATTAAAAAAACTGAGAAATTAAGATTTTTAAAATAATGTATAGCTTGACATTTTAGCTGTACATATCATAATACTATTAGCTTTTACTGCAATAAAATGCACATATTTGTATTCAGCAATGTCTCACGAGTACAACAGTACCCCCCATTAACAGGTTTTATGGTGTTTTGGAAAGTTACAGGGTCAAATATAGCACATTCCATTTTTCAGTTTTTTTCACATTGAAATTTGCCAGATTAGTAATGTTACCTTTGAGAGCGTATGGTAGCCCAGGAATGAGAAGTATCCCCATGACGGCATACTATTTGCAAAAGAAGACAACCCAAGGTATTGCAAGTGGGATATATCCAGGTTTATATAGTAGACACTTAGTCACAAACACTGGCCAAAGTTAGTGTTCATATTTGTTTGTGTGTGAAATAAGCAAAAAACTAATATTTGGCTACTAAAAAGACTGGACATACTCCACTTGCAATACCATGGGTTGTCTACTCTTGCAAATGGTATGCCAAGAGACTGAGCTTTCCCTCAAACATGTACATTCCTGTTTAGATGTTCTGTATATGATTGACACTTAATGATAAACAGGGGGATTTACCAGCTTACACCAAACAACTTAAGTCATGTTGTGTATAAGTTGCAGACTTCTGTTGCGAACAAAGTGTGTTATAATTTTTTATGGCCTAGAATCCAGCAAGACATTAACGAATAATGTAGGTGAAAAGAAGAGTTAAGAAAATGTGTACATGCAACTCAAAGGATAAAAGATTTGGAAGTTAAAAAGAAGAAGCTTTCTCAGTGACAGAAAAGTCATCAGGAAGTTAATTCCAAGCTGCGGTAAGCACAGGAACAATTATTCTTTCAATTTCCTTTATAAGCATTGTGCATGCATCATGAATCATTGTTCCTTTTTTTTTTTTTGTGAACACCGTGTGGGTTATAATAAATGAATAGTCTCCCTCCTGTACTTCCTTTGCTAAAAGCAGACATTACGTCGGGGTTCTGCACAACTTCATTGTGGGTTCCTGTCCTGTTTATTTTTTCCTGAATGTTTGTGTGTTTGTTTTGTCTCCTTGTAAAAACCCCAAACAAATCCATGGCTGGACTGTCTGTGAATGAAGCTTTTACTCTCCCAGTGTTGTGAAAGCAAACACAAGCCCAGGGTCAAGTGCTCCTTTTGTGAATATGGTTTTTTCCCACGAGTTCAATCCTACCATTAGCATTGATTTCCACTCCTTTTATCTGCATCAGCCTACCAGTATTTCTTAAATGAGATGTTTACTTAGTTTTCCGTGCAGCATTACAGACCATTAAAGCCTTACCTTTACCCCCGGTTGCCTGCAGCATCTTCAGATGATCTACCGTCATTTGAAGAATTTCAGCCTTTTCCAACTTTGCTGATCCCTGTAATATAAGATATAGGGCTTTTCTGTAAGATATACGATGTGGATTTTCATTATGCTTTTTGTTTTCATTTCATTATGCTGAATTTTCTTCGTAGATGCAATATTTACATTAATAATCTCAGGATACAGTCTGCGTGTTAATGTATATATTCCAATAGTGTCTCAATTAAAAATTATTAATAATGTAGCAGTAATTATGCTACAATGCAAATTTAACAATTAGTTTTAACCCCATCAAGACCAATTAGATGTTAGGACAGTCACAAATACACATTTTTAATATTTAATTATGAATTAAAAGTACTGTAGCACGTGTGAGAATTATTTATCAATCTAGTGAATTTCTGTATATACCTTTTTACATGTTTATAGCTATTTATGTAATTAAGCCATTAAGAACCATGTCAAATAATGATGTACACCTTCATAATTAAATATACATTAAAGGTAAAGAGAAATCTATCTCTTCCACCACTAATTGACAACAAGTGAGAAACTTTGCTTCACCACTTTGTCAATCGGTTTGAACCCCGTAATTGTACTAACAAAATAAATTAGTGTGGTGTGAGCACTTTAAAATATAACTTTTATTGATTGACATTAAAATATCCCCAAAAAGGGGGGTATTGAACTGTAGTCTGTAGATAAATACATAGAAAGAAATAGTATGTAAAGTTGAACAAGGGAGTGAATAAAATAATACACTGGAGCTTTCCGAGTGGGGGGGGGGGGGGGGTCTTTTCACACTGATGACTTACATTTAACTTCACTACTCCCCCCTCCTGGGGTTCCTTCTATATTTGATCTCTCTAAGAATTAGACATATTTGGGAACGGAGGCATTTTTCACTAATTTGTACACCAACTTTTATTTGGGAACATGGAGGGGACATGTGCCGGTTGCAAAATATGTACGGATTAGAAATCTATATTTAACGAGACTAGGGATCAACCGGTGCATGCACTCTAACTGTTAATCCCATTTTGATATTCACAGATATTATTCTGCAAGTTTAACCATTTCTGCCTATATCACTATTACTATTAGTCTGCGGCAAATATTCTAAACTTGTTGGTCTATCTGCAAGTTTAACCATTTCTGCCTATATTACTATTACTCTGCGGCAAATACTCTAAACTTGTTGGACACATTACTATTAGCTTTCTGCATAGAGCTATGTGATACACAGTTGCAACAGTTAACTGTGCGGTATAAGTGGTATACTTGATACTTTATTATCCACTATCCTACAAGGAAATATATGTGCCTAAATGTGTAGTGTACTATTAATTTATGAATCCTTTGTATCCCATCTACTTAGAGAGATACTTAGATTTTTATCATCATTTTATATTATTATTTTTTTACTACTACTTTATATACTATTTCTTTCTATGTATTTATCTACACACTACACTGTACAATACCCCACTTTTTTTGGATATTCTAACGTCAATCAATAAAAGTTATATTTTAAAGTGCTCACACCACATTCATTTTTTTTGGTTATACATAAAAGGCACTTCAAACTGCCTTTCCGATCTTTCAGAAGAATAGAAAGGCAGTGGCAGAGTGAGGGATTAAAATCCAAAGTAACATGTCCCATTAGAATAGACAGACACTTGAATTTTTTAACAATTGTACCCAGGGGCAGCTAAGCTTGGTGCAAAGCGTGCCATGAACCTTTTCATTTTCTCTCTCAAGGTAGGCCCCACAGACGAGAACTGTTCAGTCTATGGCTTTATATTATTTGTCATTCTCAATCGCTTTTTATTGCAGGCTCTAGCTGCTTACAAGTATGGGAAGTGGGTGACTGCTTCAGGCAGGCTGGGGGAGGGTGAGCCTCACATTCACACATTGCATATGATACGACACATATTATAAACACAGAATTTCATGGAGGGGGCTATTCACTAAAAAAAACTAATTGTATTGAATTGAAAACTGAATTGCAAAATATAGGCAAAAACAGACAAGCTTTGATTATACAGTTGTAACATTTTGGCAAAAGAAAATATTCCCCCCACAATTTTGACAATTCAGCATATGGTTTAAAAATACGGTTATATATAATCAGTACACATACATACACAGTCACTGGGATGAAGACAGAAACATGTCAGGTGAGAGAACGAAGAGAACATTTGTGAACTACATTCCTGTGATTCTCAGCCAATCAGTAGCCTAGCTGACAAACAATAGTCCACAAACATCTCCTATGCCTGGTTAGCCTTTATTTGTGCACTCAGATCATGTAACTTTTGTTGGTTCGGCATGTTGGGATACAGGGTCCACAAATATCAGACATGCTATGGTTAGTCATCATTATTATTGACAAGATTTCCTTTAATGTCCATGGACTATATTTCCCACGATTCTCATATAGCAGTCAGAAATGTTGTGCACTTAAAAGGAGTGTGTAAAAGAGAGTGACTTATTAAACCACACCCAGATGGGCAACAATAAAATCTCTCACCTAGAAACCGCTGACTCTTGGCTTACCCACATATATCCTACAGTCTATGAATCTATCAAATATTTCAGTTTCATTGCCAAATCTAAATGGTAGACAGAAAAATTGAACAGCACGTGCTACCACAAATGTCCTGTTATGCATGTCATTTATTTTAGATAAAATACAGGAATATCCAATTTTTTACAGTTGCCACTGTTTGACATTTAAGGGTTAAATACCTGTAGCTTATAACAGTGTCGATTCTCAGCAGCAGGAAAATTAGTGGAGATCCTTTTGATTAAAAAAAATATTCAATCATTCTCTCAAAATAACCCTTTTACATCTAAGCATAACCTTATATAGTTTGGGATTATTGTATTACACTAAGTGCATTTGCACATTAGAGGCTAGATTGAGGTGGTAGTTTAACTTACTCTTTTGCTCCCTGTGTGATATACTAGATATAATAATGTTAATACTGCAGTAGCATATTGAGCCAGATTAATTAAAGGTCACAGTAGCTGTCTGCGGTCTTTTTGATTATAATAGTGGTATATGTATATCATCCAGGGTTTATGCTCTTTCTATCTACTTTTTTTAATTTACTTTATATAGGGATATTTTGACCTTTGTACATAATGTATATAATAGACTTCTCCTAGACTACAGTGTCTTTCCAGGTATACACAGCTCGCTACATTTGTCTTTTGACATTTGTATATAGCGTTCTGTGTTCTCTTTTTGTTTTCTCCACTTAGTGCTTTGGGGTTAAGCCCCTGGAGACCCCTGGAGTCTCCTCTTGGTACTGCAGGTTTTTTTTTTCTACTGGAACACCAACTTTGTTGGTTGATGTACAGCGGAGATTAACCATCCATATATATATATTTTTTTTCATAACATTATTAACAGCCTCATTACTTCTGCAGGTCCTGAACAGGTTTAGAAGCATAATAGGGTTATTTTCACCAGGTATCATTAACTCTATCTTATAACCTTTCAACATGCAGAAAGTATTAAAAAGTTGAATTACCTTTTAGCAGAAGAAACTATGAATAACAAACACCTTTTTGATTGTAGACTGTTTTTTCACTCACGTGCCAATAGACAAAAATTCAAAGTAAAGTCAGCTAGATATGTCTATTCGGACTTTTAAATTTTGTCTATTTTGTACCTAAATTTAGACATTTTAAGTTACTTACAATTCACACTTTAGAGCAGCTTTTCACAATTGGGGTTCCGCCAAAATTTATAAAAACAGTGAGGGCGGCGAGGGAGCAGTGGGCAGTGATCTCCCTGCTCAGCTCTCTTGTGCGCACAGCAGTGATGCCGGAGTCGGAATATGACATAGCTCTGGCATCACTACGAAGCGCATAAGGGAGCTGAGCAGGGAGATATAAAAACAGTGAGGGCGGCGAGGGAGCAGTGGGCAGTGATCTCCCTGCTCAGCTCTCTTGTGCGCACAGCAGTGATGCCGGAGTTGGAATATGACATAGCTCTGGCATCACTACGAAGCGCATAAGGGAGCTGAGCAGGGAGATCACTGCTCCCCCGCCGCCCGCACGCCAGCCACTCATCAGCCCCACTGGACCCCAGGGACTGCACGCCAGCCACTCAGCAGCAACACTGGACCCAAGGGACCACACACAAGCTGCCCAGCAGCCCCACTTGACCCCAGGGACCGCACACTCAGCCCAGCAGCCCCACTGGATCACAGGGACATAGACTCCATGCCTGCACTCCCAAAGGTAGGAAGGCTGGGTGGAGTAAAATGTAAAAAAAATAATCAATTGTATGTGTGTCTGTTAGGAAGTTTGTATGTGTTTGTGTGTCTATGTATATGTGTGTTTGTCAGTGAGAGTGTAAGTGTACTTTTCAGTGAGTGCGTATGTGTTTGTCAGTGAGAATGTATGTGTGCTTGTTAGTGAGAGTGTGTATGTGTTTGTATGTGTGTCTGTAAAATAGTATGTGTATTTGTCAGTGAGAGTGTATGTGTGTCTGTCAAAGAGTATGCCTGTTTGTCAGAGAGCGTGTAAGTGTGATTGTCAGTGAGTGTGTATGTGTATGTCAGTGAGAATGTATGTGTGCTTGTCAGTGAGAGTGTATATGTGTTTGTATGTTTGTCTGTAAAAGAGTATGTGTGTTTGTCAGTGTGAGTGTATGTGTGTCTGTCAAAGAGTATGCATGTTTGTCAGTGAGAGTGTAGGTGTGTCTGTCAAAGAGTATGTGTGTCTGAGTGTGTCAGTGTGTGTATCTGTGTGTCAAGGTTTGTGTATGTGTCACTGTGTGTATCTGAGTGTATGTGTGTGTATGTGCCAGTGTATATCAGTGTGTTTGTATGTGCCTATGTGTGTGTGTGTGTGTGTGTGTATCTGAGGGTGTCAGTGTGTGTATATGACACTGTGTGTATGTGTCAATATGTGTATCTGAGTGTGTGTATGTGCCAGTGTGTGTATCTGTGGGTGCAAGTGTGTGAATATGTCACTGTGTGTTTTTGAGTGTGTGTGTATTTGTGAGTCAAGATGTGTGTATCTGTGTGTCAAGGTGTGTGTGTCAGTGTGTATCTGTGTGCCACTATGTGCCAGTGTGTATGTGTGTATCTGTGTGTCACATACAAACACAGATACACATACTTTGACATATAGATACACACACATTGACACACACTGTGTCAGTGTGTGTATCTGTGTGCCACTATGTGCCACCTTGATACACAGACAGATACAAACACACACTTTGACACACAGATGCACACACAGACACACTGTGTGTCAAGGTGTGTATATCTGTGTGTCAGTGTGTGTGTGTGTGTATCTGTGTGTCAGATACATACACACACACAGATACACATTGACACACAATACACACACCTTGACACACAGACACACACAGGCACATAAAAAAACTGTGCAATTTTGTCTTTTTTTCTTTCCAAATGATTTAAAACTGTTAGAAAAACTTGCCTGATGATTTAACTACATATTCTATGGGAATTTTCTTTATAGATGAATCATTTTTAAAGTTTTGCTAGCAGTATTAAACTATTTTAAAAGCTTAGTAAATTGATGCCTAATTCCCTCGTTTGTGTCAAAATATTACTTACTGCCCCTCTTGTATAATTTTATTTATATTTATTCAAATTTGTTGCTTCCGATGTATAAAAAATGGTGCAAACTTTTTTTTGGCTAAATATTTCTACCACCATTAGAGTGGTGGATTTTCTGAGACAGGTAAGCAGTTTTCAAATTTTTTCTGTTTGCTTAAAAGACCACTGTAGCGTTAAGAATATAAATGTGCATTTCAAACACTATAGTTTCTATACATAGTAGGTGACCCCCCCTTCAAGGGTGAGGTGACAAAGTTAGTTTACTTATGTTTTCTCCCATGCTTTGTGCTTGGTTAACCTGCCTCTCAATTTTGATAATAATGCTTGTAATAGACGTGTTTCAATTGGCTATTTCGGTGGAAGCACCTCTAATGGAAGGCATTTAAACCCTGCAATGTAGATTTCCTTTAATATCCACTGGACAAAAGTGTTTTTCTAGACAGCCACTAGAGGAGGACTTAACCCTGCAAGGTAATTATTGCAGTTTATAAAAACTGCAATAATTACACTTGCAGGATTAAGGGTGATGGGAGATGGCACCCAGACAACTCCAATTGGCATAAGGGTGCCTGGCGTGTCCCTTTAATTGAGATTAAGTGGTCTGTGTGCCTTTTATGTACCTTTAAGGACTAAATCCTTCCGTTTCTGAATGTGTCTTTTTTTTTTCCCTAATAAACATTTGTCTTATTTTGTAAATATGATCAATGGTAAAATCATCAATTAAAAAAAAAAATCCAAAGGAATAAAAATTGGCAAGAAATTCTTTTTCTTTGTCATATTACAAAAAAAAGTCAAAAAAGAAAGTATCCTATGTAAAAAGGTGGAGCTTTAGTATCTGTATCTGCTCTTGTTACTAATTCTTTGTAACCGATATCAGGAATAAAGGGACTCCAGAGATGCCTTCACTCCAACTCAAAACCATTACACTGATACTCGCCATCTAATAATGACACGTGCAATAAGGTGAGAAGTCCAACAAGACTTTTTACTCCAAATACATATTTTTAAGAACAGACAAAAAATAGTTGTGAACAGGCCAAGGTCAAGGAGGACAGATTGACACAAAATCGAGGGACTAGCCAAAATCAGGAGTACAGAGGACAAGAGTAGTCAAACAAGCAGAAGTCAGTACCCAAACAATAAGAGAACACAAGGAACACACTGTTAGATATACAGGAATCACAATAGGGCACATGACTTCTAGTGGAGTGACTTTACATTACTCTAGCGCCTGACATCACCAAAGCGACACCAAAAAGTAATTGGCCTGTGAATTCAAAATCATGCCGAGCTTGCATCATTATTGAAAGAAGATTGATGCTGGGATTTTAAATAAATTATTTCACCTTGCGTTGATTTTGATGCAGGATCAGAGTATAGTATTGGGCATTAGAACGACACTGCGAGGAGAAAATTTGACAGTAATACGCTAAGCTGTGCTACATAGAAGTTTTTTAATTGAACAGAAGTCACTTCCTTTTTGGGAAAGCTTGGCACACATGATGCACTTTTTGAGGATCTGTGAAACAATACATGTAGAACCCTCAAAAAGAGAAAATACAGACAATTCAAATGTATAATTTTTTTTTTAAAGATTTTTTAAGTGTGAATCTAGTCTGCAGTGTTTCATCAGGAAAAAATGTGACCTATAGTGTTTTTTACTTTACTTGTTTACTTAAGTGTCCCATGGTGCACAGCTTAGCCGCATACCTCCCAAATCTGGTGTCCATAGAAGCAGCACACTGGTGGGAGAGGTGTAAAGGGAGTGTGCCAATAATGCAGTTGTGTCACTAGATCCATCCAAAGGCTACTTGCCAATCAATTATGGAATAACCTCAGGGACGCAGTCAAATCTTCATTCAATCTAAAATCTTTTAAGAGATTTATGGCAATAAACCTCAGCACATAATGCACCTGTCATGGTTGAATATATTTATTACCTGTTATGTATTAAATTTATATATGTGTGTGTGTATATATATACATAGTTTGTATATTGTATTTTTGTAATATTGTATCCTATTGTAACAATGCAATGTTTTGTGGACAATAGGCATGTGCATGGGAAAAAATTTCGGTTTGGTTCGGCATTCCGAAATTCGGGACTTCGGCAATTCGGATCTTCGGAACTTGGCCACTTCGGAATTTCGGTAACTTCGGCACTTCGGCAACTTCGGGATGTTAACACTTCGGAATTTCTCTTGCAGCCGCTTGGAAGATAAGTCCCTAATTGCCACGGTATTAGGGAGTTATCTACCAAAAGGCTGAAAGACCTAAATTGGTCTTTCAGCCAAATTTACTAATACTAAGTAAAGTTTACTTAGTATTGTTAAATTATGCCCCTACACGCTATACTGCGAGTAGGGGCATGTCTATTAAACATTTAGTCATTTAGCCACTGGTTGCTCACTGAGCAGCGGGTGGGGGCCCTAAAGTAAAATATTGGGGGGGCACCTATTGTCCTCCCCCCAGACCCCCACCCCTGAGTGGTGGGTTGGGGCCCTAAATTAGAATGAGGGGGAAGGACCTAATGTCCTCCACCCTGGCTCCCACCCCTGAGCGGTGGGTCGGGGACCCTAAATACTAATCCCCCCCTCATTCTAATTTAGGGCCCCCACCCACCGCTCAGGGGTGGGGGCCAGAGGGAGGACATTAGGTCCCCCCCAATTGGTAGTTAGGGCCCCTACCCACCGCTATGGGGTGGGGGCCGGGTGGGGGAGGACAATAGGTCCCCCCCCCATTACTTTACTTTAGGGCCCCCCTTTAGGTTAGGAGGGGGATGTGTTTTTTTTTCATGCGGTATAGCGAGTAGGGGCATAATTTACTAATATTAAGTAATGTTTACTAAATTGGTCTTTCAGCCTTTTAGTAGATAGATCCCTAATACCTTGGGAATTAGGGAGTTATCTACTTATTTATTCCTGTCATTACATAACTGGCCAAGTAACTTACATTTTATTTGAATGTTGTAAGTGTTGCAAAGGCTTACAGCTGAATCCTGGCTTTGTTTGTATACTTTTTATTTAAAATACTATACAGTGTAACATTCTTCTTCTTCCACTGGATAAGTATATTAGTACTTAGGAAATACTGTGCTTCGGAACTTCGGCACTTCAGCAATTTCGGAACTTAGGCTATTCGGACATTCGGAAATGTCCAAATTGCCCAAAATTCGTCCAAATTCATATTCGGCCCGAAACGAATTGCACATGTCTAGTGGACAAAGACCCAGGACATACTTGAAAACGAGAGAAATCTCAATGTATCCATCCTGGTAAAATATTTTATAAATAAATAAATGAATATGGGAACTTACTGAAACACCATCAAAGGATAGCTTTTCCGTAAAATGAAAAAGACATCAGATCCCTTTTTGACAAATGACACGAAAGGCATTTACCTTAAACAGATTTACCTTACACATTGTGCTCACATACTCTATTGCAAAACTACACAGGAAGGATTCCTTGTACATTGATTATATAAATGCTTAGCTGGTTACTTAACATTGTAAAATTGTATACAAAAGATAATTTCCTGCCCTGATCATAAAACATATGCTACTGTTATGTTTACAGAACTATGACCAATATTAGGGACCATATCTCATGGCAATCTAACTTCATCTTGGTTGTACACTGGAATAATTTTGCTGGCACAACTCAGCAGATTAAGTAATCAGCGGGTATCAGAGTCCCTGCAACCTTTTACCAAGAAGTTCATATTATTATTATTATTATTTTATTATTTATATAGTGCCAACAAATTCTGTAGCGCTGTACAATGGGTGGACTAACAGACACATAATTGAGATCAGACCACTGGACATACAGGAACAGAGACTGTTATGTGTTTTCCAACGAAATGCTTTTAGAACACGCTAACAAATTTTCTTTGCTGTCATTACAAACTATAGCTACTCTAGATAAAATACCAAACATGTTCCAGTAAATTGGTGTTAATTTAGTTCTGAAGGCATTTTCACACCAATGTATTCAGTTGTCAGCGACAACTATGAAACAGCACCCTTGAAAACAAACTGGAATGAGCAAACTGAATTTTCAATCTATGGCACCTGATCAATAATTTGAGACTGAGTTTCCTTACACTTACGTTAAGCCTTTTAGATGTTTATGTCAGTGTATGTCATTGTATATCTTCTATGGGGGAATGACAAGCTCAAAAATCTGCATCCATCATAGGAACAGATGTTTCTGATATAACTGTGCATAGTTAAATTAATAAAGTGCTAATATACGGACATATCTCTTACACAAGAAATCTGTAAAAATATTCATAAGTGATGCAACGTTTACAGTAAACAATGTATTTTTAATAACAAAATGGAGAAATAAAGTAAACAGAGTGCAGGTCAGGAGTCCGGATACAAGTCAAGGGCTCATGAGCTGCACCACTGTAACCACCTAATAGGGAGCTCCAAAGAGGGGGTAACCCTCCAAAATATGTAGGTAATATGAGTAGGTGATGTGTAGAGTCCCACAAGGGGAAACCAACATCAGGAGAGCTCCACTGTATAAGAAATGAGGAAGGGAGGCCCTAACTTTAATCAATCTGAGGATAAAAAGGCATATGCAAACAAAAAGTATAAATTGAAAAAAAGAGAGATCTGTGCCTCCGGGGACCCGTGCCTCTTCTCTCTCCCTAACCTCGTTTACACTACCTTCCTGTCAGTCGGACACTAGGGGAACTGGAACTTAGATGCTAGCTAGTACTCCAGACAATTGATCCCCTGGGCACCGTTTAGTAGAACTCCCTTTTTTTCAAGTTATACTTTTTGTTTGCATATCCCTTTTTATCCTTAGATTGATTAAAGGTAGGGCCTCCCTTCCTCATTTATTATACTCATTTCTTATACAGTGGAGCTCTCCTGATGTTGGTTTCCCCTTGTGGGACTCTACACATCACCTACTCCTATTTTTAATAAAAGTGTGTGTAATATTAGGACAAATTCATGTAACACTTGATCTAAAGTAGAAGTCCACAAAGCGCTACAACAATAAAGTTTATCTCGAAGGTGGAACGCACATGCGTTCCGAATACAGACCGAAACCGGAAGTACAGCTTTAGAGTGAAGACGGCGGAGTGACACGTCATAGGAGGGAGACGGAAGTCACTCACTGCTATCACAGGGGATCCGGATCGATAATCAAAAGGTAAGCTATATAAGACTGGCGCCAGGACAAGACGTCTATGCAACTGAGGAAGCCTTTCTAGGTGAAACGCGTTTTGCAAGTATTTAACTCCCTAGAGACTTAGCAGTATTTACTGCTTGTTATTTTATTTCTATTTTTATGTGTCAAATGAATTGGATTTTTACCATTATTTAATACCCTGGAGCATTATTAAGGGAAGATCTTTGACCCTGGGAAGTTACTAAGCGGAAGATCCTTGACACAGCACGGATTCTGCTCAGCCAGGGAGTGGGATCCCTCCAAATATTCCCACCAGCTTACTCATTGAGCCTAGTGTAATTGGCTCTGTGTTTGTGAGTATAATATCTGTTGATTACTATACATATAATTGTATCAGACTATATTGCACTAGGCTGTGTTCTCTTTATTTTCAGCTGTCTGTGATACCTGAAGTCAAGGTCCACCTTACACTCCACCTGATTTGTAAGTATATACACACAGACACTGCCACATACAGATACACACACTACAACCACACATTCAGATACACACTATACACACAGATATACATTACACACATACAGTATACACACATGCAGACACACGCACTACACATACACAAACTCACACACACTACACATACACAGAGACACACAAACACACACTACACCATCAAAACCAGATGGCAACTTAAACACAAAGAAACGATACACTATCCAAGTTCTTACATTACCGTTGGGTTGTTCTTTTTATTTATGTTTATGTTTGTCTATGTACAATTCTGGTAAACCAATGGCAGCCAGATCCTGAATGCAAATGATGTACATGCAATGTTATGAATACCGTATGTACCTCCTATTGGCAACATTTGCTCTTTTTTGTATTCACAATGCGGCTTCTGCGCAAGCCATATGACTGCATAGTACAATTTTTCTCTGTCATTGAAAAAATAAAGAATTATAAAAAAAAAAAACACACACTACAAACATTACACACATACAAACACACAGATACCAACACTACATACACACACACACACACACATTCAAAAAAGTAAGCCACCAAACATACCCACTACCAGACACAAACATACCCACTCCCAAACACACGTATACAAACATACCCACTACCAGACAGAAGCATACCTACTCCCACTCACACATAAAAACATACCAACTCCCAAGCACACATACAAATGTACCCACTTCCAGACAGAAACATACCCACTCCCACTCACACATACAAACAAACAAACCCATATCAGACAAACACGTGCAAACAAGCCCACTCCAAGACACAAACATAGAAAAATACCCCATCCCTCAGGCACACATACAAACATACCCCATGATCAGATACACATTTCCAGATACATAGAGATATAAATACTTCCAGGTTAATAAATTAAATGAGAATAAAATATATACGACCCATATATAGTATTTAAGCCACTCTCATGTTTTGCCTAACTTTAGGCTTTAGAATGGGATCTTCCCTGGTGTCTGGTGGAATTCTTTTTTTACTCCTGTAGTGGTCTTAGACCCCAGGAGGAAGCCATAACACATAAAGGGTTTACACTTTACTCTGATTCATTGATTCAATGCAATCTAGTAATGGGCAATACTTCCATCTCCCCACGCGGACCACATGCTCCATATTCCAGCCAGGCTGACACATTGTAGGTATTTCTACCCAAGACCCCAGTCCCAATTATTGGGAGGGATAGTAACATATCATACTGACACAAAATAAATCAATCATAAGGCGACAAGAGTGTTCTATGATTTGCACGAATTTGCAAGAATAACAATTCAAAATGTTTTCAACGTGGTGTGATAATTTTTTAGTTATCATTTTAATTGTTATAGTCCAGCTGTGGAATAAAACAAGACTCACATAACCAAAGTTCTTTTTTTGCAAGATGCTTTCTGGATTTTCTGTAAATGGGAATAAAATATACAGATGCCTGTGACCCAGCAGGTTCTTACCTTCTACTGGCTGTGGCTGGTGGTAGTTAGGGGCCTGCTATGCCGATCCGGCCCCATCCTCGCGGCTCCCTCCTCCTTCTCCCGCACGGCTGGCTCTGTGTGAGCTGGGAGAAAGTGATACGCTGTCACTTCCTCCCAGCTCTCTTTGCGGATAGAATGGGCCCGGTCGTGCTGTTAAAGCGCCACAACGCACGACTGGTCCCCTCACTGCATATGTCCATCGGGTGGCCCTAAGGGCATGGGCCACCCGATGGACCCTCACACAGGTTCCCAACCCGTGCGGTGCTGCTGCCGCCATAGGTTGGGAAATCCTGTTTTAGATTATGACAGGGGCGGCAAAATGCCGCCCCTGTCAGAGTGCTGCCTGGAGCCATGGCTCCACCGGGGCCTATGGACAGGCCGGCCCTGAATATATTCTGTAGTGCTGTACAATTGTTGACAAGCAACAAGGGTCTCATGATCACTGCATACAACAGTAATGGTTTATTCTGAAACACAAGCCTATTCTGTAGCACTTTGCAATGTGTAAACAAAAAGGCATGTAATTGCAAACTAACAAATTAAGTCAAACGTTGAAATGTTGAAGAGGGCAATGCTCAAACAAGATTTCTGCCTTAAAGCGGCACTGTCATGCCAAACTTATCTTTCCCTTGATAATGCAACTTGTACTAATAATGACAAAAAATAAAGTCATAGGAAGAAAAACCAAAATAATATTAATTTTAATTTTGTTAACAATTAAGGATCATATAGATAAAAAGGGGTAGGTTAGCGCTAATAATATAGTGTATAGGCAGCAACCTTACAGAGCGTAGCAATCTCACCCTCTCTATTTAAAACGTGCAACAAGGAGAAAAAAGGCTGCGCCGTGATAAATAGTACTAAAAATACAATAAAGGATAAAAAAATAATAATATATATATGTAAAAGAAAGTCCAATAAGAATATCTGAAGTTCAATAGACTTGGTCACTGTATTTGCTGGTAGAGTGTCTTCTATATTTCTAGTAGTCCAAATCGTCTTGTGATATGGAAGACACACAAGGACCAATCGTGCAGAGTGTATAGGATGAATAATAAATAAGTTAAAATATAAATGAAACACTCACATTTAAATGAGCTATGGCCAGCTCAAGTGTAACAGGCATACAGCGGAATGATCCCCGCTTATGGGATATGTGGGTGCTTATCCTCCAGTCGACAGTGGTGTCCAATTCTCAGGAAAAGGGGAGAATAAAAACAGCAAATAGTGCTCTCTGATGATGTGATGTAATATAGAAAAAAAATAAAATAAAATATACTCACAAATAGAGTGCAGATGTCACTGCACTCTAATAGTAGGATTGGTGGTATAATCCCCACCTCAGGATAAGTGGTTAAAATGAGTAAAATGCCAGGAAAGTAAAATAGTGTGTAAAAAGGTAATGGCGCAGAAATCTAGCCAAAAATCTTTTATTATATAAATTACACAATATTTAAAACCATTAATGCGTTTCACCACTAGGGTTTTATCAAAATGGAATAGTATTAGAACCTGGAAAATAAAGGGTCAATCTATCATGTACTGTACAAATAAATAGTGCAGATTCTGCATGGAAGATTATCATATAGAAGTTCCTGTTTGGGTTTAAAAAAAAACTATCAAATTTGATGATCTCAGCCAAGGAGACGGAGCGAGGTGCAGCAAGCCATGGTGAGACCGGCGGGGACTTAAACAGTGATTTTAAAACTTTTGTGTCAGGAATACATGTTTGCATTCCTGACACTATAGTGTTCCTTTAAAGTCGCCTTGTCACTATTGGCATGTCCTAAATCCCTCCCCCCCCGCCCCTTTTTGAAAAATAAATGACTAAAATGCTTAAAAGCATGCATGTGAATTTTCTTGTAGTCATGTTTTGTGTCTTTGCTATTTCCATGTGCTGTGTTGGTTGTGTAGAACTCTGGGTAACCACATCAAGCATGCTCAGCTAGAAACAGACTTCCTATGTGCATTAGATGAGCTTTTAACTTGTGGCTTCTAAAGACTTTCATTGTACGTGTCATGTTGTATATCGTTGATTTCTATGTGTCACCAGAGGGAATATACATCTTATACTGGAGTTCCTATTTATACTTGAAGTGTGGTATTGAAGTTTAATGGTGATCATATGTCTCTTTGGCAAACATACAGTGTATTAACAAAAATGGAAAAAATACCGCTGAATTAAAACAGCACAAGAAGGATTTGTGTAATTTGTGTGGTTTTATGAAGAACAATCTAACTTGCAATATAGAAATTATTACATAGACTATTTTTATACTTCTAAGGAACATTGTTTTTTATTTTTCAATTAAGGGCCTGTATGCTGTTTTCCAAAATTGTGAGTATTCCATATATTTAAATAGATCTGTGCCATGAATGAATGCTATTATTCCAGGATTTCAGCAGATTGCACAGCATACCGTATTTAAAACCTCAATAAGAAACCTTTCTATCCAAATATTCCCAAGACAACGTATAGATAAGCATGTTTAAGCTTCAGAGTGGCAAAACCCCCCTTGGCAGTGACATAGCTACAAAGAAATCTTGCAAATTATGTACTACTCCGTATACAGAAGACTGTTTAGTCTGGGTTACACTGTGCCCCTGCTATGCTAAAATATGAAATCTTTACAATTGTCAAAATAAAAAGCCACTTTCAAAAAGCCTTTGGGATACTAGACAAGACAATAATTATATGAACTATACCTGGAAACCTGAGCTATTCTGACAGCATGCTGCAACAGACACACACAGTGCTGTAAGTAAGGGACACATTTCGACAGACCTGCTGTCCTGGTATTGGAGGACACATTTTCAAACAGACGCACAGTGCTGATATACAATGTGAACGGTAGTGGTTATGGTGCTTGGAGTCTTCCTTTAAGATTTGTAATGCAGGTATATAAGAATGCATTCTAATGCATGGAGAAAATCTATTTCAAAGCCCTGTTGCCCATGCATTAATGCGCTATAAATCAAGCCTTTAGAAGAGGCAGTATTCCACTGCTAAAAATAGATGTACATATGTTTGATGGATATGATCGGTTAAAATATAACTTAATTTGCAATGTTAATGTCTTTCTATAAATTCCCTAGATGCAAACACCTAGAATATTGCATAACATGCAATGGCCACAATCTACAGCTTTACACATAGCTGTAATCAAAAGTATTCAACCCCCATTGAAAACAAGTGTTGTCAAATTTACAGACTTTTAACTGATATTCTTTCCATTTCCAAGTGCACAAAAAAGAAAAATGTACAACAACCAATTGAGTAGACACATGACTGCCAATATCACTATTGTAAAGATGAACATTTTCTTACACCTTCTGGCCTCCTTTTCCATATTGCATTTGATACATTTAAAATTTGACTTTTTGTTTCAACACAAGACAAGGTTGCGTGTTGAAGGTGAAGAGAACAGACTTTAATGGTGCCACACTTGGCCTTTTATGACAATCCCCATGCAAGGGGTACCTTGTGGGGAACTAAAATATAAAGTCACAGACCAATTACAACAGTGTTTAAATGCATGACACTCCCATATACAAACATACAATCCCTCCCCTCTGCCTAGTAGATAATGGAGTCAGATACTGTATGAACTTAATTAATAATTGCAAAATGGTTTCTCCCATGCCAGGAGAGGCCACCAGGATACACCTAACATCATAACCACTACAGTGGGTTGTAGTGGATATGATGCTTGCAGTAACCCTTTCATTTAGAACTTCAATATCTATCAAATAATTTCAAATAACTCTGGTAACAGTTAAAGAACCACTAAAGTGGCAGGAAAACAAACTCGTTTTCCTGGCACTTTAGGTCCACCCAACCTCATGGCCCCCTCCCGTCGGGCTGATTTTCACAGTGAGAAGCACGCAAGCGCCTCTAGCGCTGTCCGTGAGACAGCCACTAGAGGCTCGATTAACCCTAGTGTAAACATTGCAGTTTCTCTGAAACTGCTATGTTTACAGCTGCAGGGTTAACACTAGGTGGACCTGGCACCCAGACCACTTCATTGAGCTGAAGTGGTCTGGGTGCGTATAGTGGTCCTTTAATGGTTTGGACAAATAGTCGATCTACCAGAAGACCTGTGAGAACACACTGTTTTATCGCACGTGTGTAGCTGGCACATTCTGTATACATGCAGCCATGGTCTTCATGATTTCTACTGGGTGTGGTGAGGAGGTGGGGGAAGTATGGTCGGTCCATTCACTAAGAGCTGTGGGAGGGTTGGCTGTTCTCTCTGGCTGTGTCAGGAGTACAGGTTGATCCAGCACGCAGTACTGTGTCACACCTAGGACTAAGGATAATGTATAACCGGACCTTAGAATGGCCAGACTTAACGTCTCCAAGAATAGTCAAAATACTTGGCGAGGTCAGGGACACAGAATCAGACACAAAGATGAGGGAAAGACAAAAGTCAAGGATTCTAGATATCAGTGAAGTCAAACCAAAGCCAAAGTCAAATACCAGAAAATCAAGATCAGGAACACACTCTGTGATAACCATAGGCATGAAACCACGACAGCGCAATGAGCAAGAGGAGAATTGGGTTTAAATACCCCTCCTGTGGATCCGATTGGCTGTAACCGGACTTTGACCCCAAAGGCAATTACCAGGTTTCCATGTGCATGATTGCTGCTCGGCACAACTTTTCCTGTCAGGACGGTAATGTTGCTCGGCACAACTTTTCATGTCAAGATAGTAAACGCCATTAACCACATTTTAATGTGCGGATGAATACGTGACAGGCTGTATTCAAATGCCAGCTTTAAGCTAGAGTGCTGTGTGAGAGGTGGGGACAAATATGCCATATCCTACATTTGTATTGAGCACACAGCAGCTTGCACCACAACTACATAGTGTAAAGAGATCACACAGCCATGGGAGGGAAATCAGAGGATAATCAGAGGAGGTTCCAGCACTCTGCAGTCATGGGATGGAACCTCAGTGATGGGGCTGGTCCTAACTGAGATGAACTTTACAGAAAAAGCGCTGGAAGTAGTATTGAGAGAAGCATTCTGCTACAACCTACAAACACTTGCTGTTTCCATAATGTACAAAGGGTTATTAGAAAATAAGCACTTGCAGGTGTTATTACTCTCTCAGCATGTTATACTGGACATGTTATAATGTGACAACTATAATAGGGCCGGACTTAAAACTACACTAAAGTCGGCAAAACAACTTTGGCTTAATGAAGCGGTTTTCGTGTGTAGACCACTCGCTTGCAGTCTCACTGCTCAATTCTTTGCCATTAAGGAGTTAAATCACTTTGTTTATGCAGCCCTAGGCACACCTTCCTTCATGTGACTTACGCAGCCTTTCTAAACACTTCCAGTTAATAATCGTCTTATGTTTACACTTCCTTTATTGCAAATCCTTTTTAATTTAGAATTTCTTATCTCCTGCTCTACTAATAGCTTGCCAGCACCTGCAGGAACCTCTTGTTTGTAGTTAAAGGACCACTCTAGGCACCCAGACAACTTCAGCTTAATGAAGTGGTCTGGGTGCCAGGTCCAGCTAGGGTTAACCCATTTTTTTTATAAACTACTATGTTTATAAATGGGTTAAGCCTTCCCCCAAAGCCTCTAGCGGCTGTCTCATTGACAGCCGCTAGAGGCGCTTGCGTGATTCTCACTGAGAAAATCACAGTGAGAGCACGCAAGCGTCCATAGGAAAGCATTGATAATGCTTTCCTATGCGACTGGCTGAATGCGCGCGCAGCTCTTGCCGCGCGTGTGCATTCAGCCGACGGGGAGGAACGGAGGAGGATAGGAGGCAGAGAGCTCCCTGCCCAGCTCTGGAAAAAGTTAAGTTTTACCCCTGTTCCCCTTTCCAGAGCCGGGTGGGAGGGGGACCCTGAGGGTGGGGGCACCCTCAGGGCACTATAGTGCCAGGAAAATGAGTATGTTTTCCTGGCACTATAGTGGTCCTTTAATGCCTAATTTACAGAGCAGGAGATAAAAACTTTTAAAGTAATTTACATCTGATTGAAAATGAAATCATTTTGTTTTCATGCAGGCTGTGTCAATCACAGCCAGGGGTGGTGTGGCTAGGGCTGCATAAACAGAAACAAAATTATTTAACTCCTAAATGGCAGAGAATTGAGCGGTGAGACTGCAGGGGCATAATCTTTACACCAAAACTGCTTCATTAAGCTAAAGTTATTTTCGTGTCTAAAGTGTCCCTTTAAGTAAATACATAACCACACAATCTTACATTTACTTACCATATGTTTTATAGAATAATTTATTAAATAAATTATTGACATCATTTTGTCGCCAAATTTAAAATTTGCCATGCTTATATTTCCTATAAAACCCTTGTCAGGTTAGATGTTTTATTTCCACTTGATAAAGCCTTGATGGTGAAATGCGTTGTGGATATTTTATATTGTTTATTTTAATATTGTTCATGAATAAAGGTATTTTTTCTACTTTCAATTGTCAGTGTGCCATTTTACTTTTTATTTGTTATCATTTTATTTTTTTATCTTCTACCTGGCATCCGTTTTCACTGTTCCAGTGAGGACTATTCCTAAGGAATCCAAGGTGGGGATTATACCACTTACACCTTATACTTTGAGCAGTCTGTCTGCTTAATCAAATGTGAGTAACCTATCATTATTTTATACTCCTGGCATCTTTTATACGGTGACCACTATTGCTGTTTCTTTTAACCCTTTATGGTCTTCATATTGAGCAAACACCTGCCTATCAACATCTCCTCACGTATCTTATAAATGGGTATTATACCACTGTACGCTATTCATACTAGAGCTGGTTTTAATCTCTAAAAAACATGAGTAGGACTATATAGGACTTGTTTTATTGATATTGTCTTCTTCTGGGATATATAGCACTATTAGTCTTTTTTCTCTGTTTTTATATACAGCTTCTAAGACTACCTTGATCTGTCTCTCTATAGAATAATTTCCCTGACAGAACTGAGGCTATATCTAGAGGCAAGTTTTTATGGGAACTTTAAATTGGAAATTTTATTACTATTACTTTTTAAACCTATTTTGTTTTTTATCCTTTGGTTTTGTATCCTTTTGTTGTTATCTCTACTCATATACTGGTTTTCACTTCTTGGCGCAACCTCCATTCCCCCTTTTGTTTGTTTGAAGGTACACTCCAGGCACCCAGACCACTTCTGCCCATATGAGTGGTCTGGGTGCCAACTCCCACCACCCTTAACCCTGCAAGTATTATTATTGCAGTTTTATAAACTGCAATAATTACCTTGCAGGGTTAAGTCCTACTCTAGTGGCTGTCTATCAGCCACTAGAGGGACTTCCTTGTTCACAGAACACGAAAAGTGTTTAAACAACGCTGAACGTCTTCACGCTATGTGAGGACCTCCAGCACTGCCGAAATCCCCATAGGACAGCATTGAATAATGCTTTCCTATGGGGAAGTCTAATGCACATTAGGTCTCCCCCACTGGCTGATATTGGCAGGGGAAGAGAGTAGGCGGAGCCTGACCCAGTGCCGAGGGACATCAGCGCTGGACTCAGGTAAGTCACTGAAGCTGTTTTAACCCCTTCAGCAACATGGGATGGGGGTGAGAGGGAGGGGGGCACTGCAGGGTCCTGCATTGCCAGGAAAACTAATATGTTTTCCTGGCACTGGAGAGTCCCTTTAAGTCAATATATGTCTAATGGCCCACAAAATTCACTCTCGGGTTGAAACACCTAGTCATTTTGCTACATAGCAAGTTCCATTCATATAGGTACACCAACACATTCCCATACATCTTAAACTGTATGTCTTATACAGCATACGATGAGAGGATGTGAGTATGACCATCCGTATGTATCAGAGAATGTGGGATGACTAAATAGGCACGTAAAGTGTAGATATGCCTGTATTCGTGTATGCATAGGAGAGTTTGGACATAGCTGTATATATTTATCTTTGTACCAGAGTGTATATATATGGGGTCATTTATGTAGTGTTAATAATGGTAGATCATGGTAACCTGACTACCAAAAAGTAGATCCCTTGTCACTAAATTTGACCCCTATTTGAATGTATACACCTGAAGTGGATCTATATCTTTTGTGAATCTTTGCATATTTAGACAAATCCCCTGATTAGGACATCTTTGCTTAGGTAGCGGGGCTGAGGAATGCACAGGAAGATACGTTTTACTTACCTGAAGCTGTCCTATCTTCTTCCTCTTGGTCTTCTTCAGCTCCTGAAGCTTAATTTGCATGCAGGAGAGTACAACACTGAGGTCTATGGAGGATACCGTGAGAACTTGTGAGTTTCCACAGATGACATCTTGTGTTGAACGAGATCATAAATGAATCCCACAGCCATTACTGGTCAGCTCTGCTTTTTTGTCAACTTATTTAAACGTCCAATTTGCTATCATACAAAGATGTGCCTACTATGTCTTATGGTATTTTTGGAATGGGTTGTAATTTTAATGAAATTCCAACGTAGTCAAGAATAGTATTATAAAATAGTGAAAAGTGCTCTGTGCAGAATTCTAAACAAAAACTAAATGTGGGCCTTAAAAGACAAGGACAAGGTAAACAGGAAATATGTCATTGTCATCTATTTGCTTATTTTACCTGGATGGATAGGAAGGGAGCTGTGTATCGACTCCACAGACTTCTAAAATGCATACCCGAACCATCCTTGTGTAACTTAATGAAGCTGAGTACTAGAACATGACATCATAATCCAGTGCCCTGTTCAAGGGCTGAGAGGAAGCACATTATCAATTTCTGGACTTTAATTGACTGTTCTTCATTCCAAGCAGCAGAAAACATTCCCTCTTGCCCCAACACATGGAAGACCATGATTAAAGAGTCTGCAAGCATTTCTTTCACTGGAATAAAATCTCTCCTATTTTTCTTATTTTAATATTTTTTGCCCATTATGTTTCTTTCTGTTACAAAGCAGCCATAACATTTCTTTAAGATGATCTGAGACAAAATGAATGACTATGTCCCTAGGGGAAAAGCACAGGCAACCAAAATGGAATTTTTTTTTTTACCCACTTTCATGATCAGGTTACATATTAACAGTTTTGCCACAACAAAGCATTTAATTGAAAAGCATATTCAGTGCCAGATAAGGCCACATGCAATATTACTTTAATGAGCCTAGAAGAGAACCAGCAATTCCCAGATCCTAGGCGTAGAGAATAAAAATGATTTAGTGAAAACGTACTTGTTTTTCAAAAGCGGTCGGCACAAGTCGTCTTAATTCAGACAGGCTGTTATTGATACGATCACGCCGGCGTTTTTCTATGATCTGTTGAGAGAGAAACAATCAGTGACAAACTTAACCGGATCAACCTTAACTCATTACACATTTATAGCGGAAAGCATCTTAAATGGTATGCGCCAGTCTCACATACATGCACGTACCACAGAACAGAGCTGTAATTAAAAGGGAAAATAGACTGAAAGAAAAAAAAGGCCAAGCTTCATTTCCTCACATCATTTGTTGCCAACTATTGTTTTTGCAGTGATGAGCTGCAATTTTGTCATATTTGAGACGTTGGGGTGCACTCACAACAGTTTATTGTGAGTTGTTGACAACTAATTTACAAAAACATAGGCTGATGTAGCTTGAATTAGGAAAGTTGGCATTTCTATTTTGTCATTCATCTCTTAACTATTTTAATGGATAATCCCCTAAATTTCTGCTTGTTTCAAGTAAGGGTTACTTATATGATATATTTTTTTAAATGTTGTGTGAATGGCTAAATCAGACATTAGAATGAAACGTTTAAACAACTGGTAAACAGAAAATCTCAGACATTTATTTTAGCACAAATAGATCAGAAAACGTATGTTATATGCTTATCTCCATGGTTAAAATTTAAACTGTTGGTGGTAGGAGACACTATACATTTAATAAATAAAATAAACTTTTTCAAAAGGTTTTTAGCTTTACAACGTTTTAATTTGATTATTGTATACTGTGAATTGGTCTTGTTGAACTACAGGTTGCATCACCCACAGAAGGACAGGTTTGACAAATTGCGGGACATTAAAACCTCTACAGAGCATTCAATAAGTCATCCCTTATTAAATGTGAACTCTTCAGTCATTTTAATTCAATTCAAGATTAATTAAACACAGTGCATTTTGTAACTTTGCTGATATACAGATCTTTACAGATATGACAAATTTAATGCAACCATTTAAAAAATATATTTCTTGTTAAGGACTATCCTCTGAAACAAGTGTTTAGTAAAAAAACTCCACATTTCACCACACTCATATTACACTTTTTTGGTTTTTGGTTTCTATACGCACTGAGTTTCAAACTCTGCACTGATGCACTGATGAGATGATCTGTTGAAATCTTCTATCACAGGACTGTGTTCACTAAACCGGGAGTTGGGGTATGTAATACACAGCATTTAGACTAGAACAGTTTGGAAAAAAAGTCACAGTTCTCAGTCCCTGTGGTGTACTTATTGGACAGACTATTGTGGTTAGCTGAAAGCAATTTCTGCGAACCTTTAGAAAAGCAGAAGAAGAGAAATTGTAAAAAAAAATCGGTCACGCTTTAGATGTTTTCAGTATCTGACATTTAATATTTTGGAGTAAATTTTTAAAAATGTTTTAGATCTTTTAAAAGATACCATCATTTTTTGTTTCAATGCATAGACCTGGCTATCATAATAATTATACAATTAGCATTTTTAAAAATGTATGTTATTGCATTGTAAATAAACTTGGCTAAGGAATTATGAAACTGAAACAGAAATATCTCTTAAACATGATGTAAAGACAATTTTATTAAGGATGAAGTGAAATGCAATTTTTCCCATTTCGTCCACCTACTTTTTTTATGCAGTACAGGCTCTATGGAAGTTGTAATGCATTAAAGTAACAGAAATTAATGTGTCTTTTTTATTACATTCTAATCAGGCTATTTTAGAAGGGGGAATATGATTATACACATATAAAAAATATAAATATAAAATATTGCCATATTATTGTATTTGTTATGGAAGTGCATTCATGTTTAATATTAATTACTCTGTAAAAACTTTAAATAAATGAAGAAATTGTTAAAATATTTTTAAATCTGGTTTTCAAGCAAAAAAAATATTAATTAAAGCACTTTGAAAAAAACATGAATTTAATTTTTATTTTGCACATTACATCATTCTGGGAGATATTTTATAAAAAGGACAGTACTAAAATCACTTTAAGGATTTTTTCACTTTTTTGACACAAATGCTGCTTTGGTGCTGCAAATAGTGCTGTGTCTAAAAAACAGAATTGTTTGCATTTCGCAATTTCCCCACCTACTAGTGCTGCCAGACAGCCATTAGGAACTTTTGACTAGAGCCAGTTACTGAATCTATTTCATGTCTGGTGTCAGCATGCAAAGTATGACGATGCCATTCTCTGTGTGAAGTCAATGATTTTCTATGAGAATCATCTGACTGGGCAAATGTCATCAGCCTTGACTTCATCAGAGGAGAATCGGCAAGCAGTGAGGAGACAGACTTATTTTAGTTATTAATTGGGGGTTAGTTTATGGCTTCTTTTATGATTTAAAAAAAAACAAAACAACAAGTTAGCCTAGTGTGTTAAAAAAGTATAAAAAATTATTTATTTCTAGTATTCCTTTAAACCATGCTTAAAGGCTTAAGCCTGCCACCTTGAACAAATTCTGCTTCCATTTGTGTCTAGCAAAGAATGTCGATAAATGAGAAATTAAAATAAACAAAAATAATTTGTTCAAGCATCCAATAATACACTGCCCGCAAATAACATTAGTAGAAAAACAAGTTCAACAATACACTACATAAATATAGACTATCCTATAATCTAGATTGAAAATGCTAATTTAAGAGAAGTGTCAAGAATGAAGTCTCATTGAGTATATGAAACCAGATGTTACCATCTGAACTCTAACTCTAATCCACCATTCCCTCTATGTTAGGTAAGATAGCACTGGGAACACCACAATATAATGACTGGATATATTACAACTAACCAATCAGTTTTAATTTTTGGATATTTTTTCTTTTCATTGGACAGTAACAGATCAAGATGGGCAATTTCACAATTATAAATATTGTCTAAATCTAGAGCAAGTCAAAAACTTTCTCTGTTCACGCTCCTATTTAGTTAATAGGCAGGGCAAAAAGTTCTTCAAGGTTAACATTTTAGTTTTTGCGCAATCCTTCATCATATAAATATACATGTGAAATGTAATACTGTAGGCATCATTGAGCAAGGCCCCAGCTAAATGTAGCATTTGGTTTGGATAAACATCAATAGAAGTTTACATTAACCCGTTCACTAGTACATTTTCCAATAATAAATAATGCACAACAAAAATGTAGATTAGTGCTCAAGGAGCTGTTAAACCCGTTGCTACCAATATTGAACATAGATGAGATATTACTAATACACCAACATTGTATAGATTTTATTGAAGTAACACAGCAGCACTTGGGACATGATGTGAGCACAAACTCAGAAAGCAAAAAGTACATGTATGAATTCCAACACTTGCCTGATTGCTGGACTAACAGACACTTATTCAATATGTCCAGCATGCTTCTGGACATTCTGCTTGCGGGGTGCCCAGCACTCAGACATCTACAGGGGTATGCAGTTAGATTGCTGCTTGTTTGAATGAGTAAGTGTGTGAGTGGGTGGGTGGGTGAGTGAGAGAGAATGAGTGAGATTGTGTGTGTGTTTGTGTGTTTATGGCAGAATATGTAGACAATGGAGCTAATAAATATCGGATGGCATAGGGAGGTGGAAGGGCTACAATGAAGGAGGGTGGAAGGGGTAGCAATCTTCTCCTTGCAGGCACTCTGCCTGCAAGGGGAAGATTACCACGTCTGTCGGCAGCGTGCAGTGTGTGCTGATAACAGTTGTATTTTATGACCAGAATTGACATTGGCAGCCTGGAACAGAGTTGCTGGGTTTGCAAATAGTCCACATACAATTAACAACAAATCAGCATGAGTAGGTGTTTGAAACAGTAACACTGAAGGTACTGACTTACCATGATCCAATCACTAATGTTTAACCCCTTAACGCCGTTACGGCGTTCTGTGCCGTCCCCATTATAATGGGCTTTAAAGCCGTTACGGTGGCATGGAACGCCGTAACGACTTTCAGCCCCTGGTGGTCCGCGGTACTTACCTTCACAGCGATCCTCTTCGGGAGGACTGTCCAGGCAGCCCTGCCATGGCAAATCAGGCCCCTGGGGGCCATGTGATCGCTCAAAGCGATCACATGGCCCCCTATAGCTGGCTGTGGATCTGCCTGCAGGGGGATTTTCTGTGCTGTCAGGCAGTCCCCCTGCTGGTGGGAAAGTAAAAAAAAAAATAATATTATTACACATGTTAAAATAAATTAATATATATATATATATATATATATATATATATATATAACTAATATAAGTACATATATTAGTATTAAAATACACTAAGAATGAAGTTACATATATATATATAATGTTTATATATATATATATATATATATACACACGTGTAATTACAATATTAAATAAAATAAACTAAATAAATAAAATATTTGTTAAAAATTTTTAATAAATTATTTATACATATGTAATTTCATTCTAACTGTATTTTTTATTAATATATATTGGTAACAAAATACACTTAGAATGACATTCTATATATATATATATATATATATATATATCTATATATATAAAATACGAATAACTGCAAATAATTATATAGATATATATATATAATTACATAAATGTTTGCATAAGTATACACGTAGAATTTAAATACATATATATGTATATATATATTAAAATTCTACGTGTATATTTAAAAAAATTTTCTAACATAATTGATTGAATTCATTAAAATTTGATTGATGTGCCTGACAACCCAAGCAGAAAGTGCAGAGAATTTAATTCGCAAGCACTGTATTTAACTCTGTAACTTTCCAAGACACCATAAAACCTGCACATGTGGGGGTACTATTTTACTCGGGAGACTTCGCTGAACACAAATATTAGTGTTTCAAAATGAGAAATTTTATTACAACGATGATATTTTCAGTAAAAGTGAAGCTGTTTGCATTTTTCACACACAAATGGCACTTTTACTGACAATATTATTGTTGTAGTATGTTTGACTGTTTTGAAACACTAATGTTTGTGTTCAGTGAAGTCTCCCAAGTATAATAGTACCCCACATGTACAGGTTTTATGGTATTTTGGAAAGTTAGAGAGTCAAATATAAGGCTTGCATTTCATTTTTTTCACACTGAAATTTGCCAGTTTGGTAATGTTGCCTTTGAGACCGAATTACTCCCATGATTGCATACCATTTGCAAAAGTAGACAACCAAAGGTATTGCAAATGGGGTATGTCCAGTCATTTTTAGTAGCCACTTAGTCACAAACACTGGTAAATATTAGTTTTTTCCTTTTTCACACAAAAACAAATACGAACGCTAAATTTGGCCAGGGGAGCGATCACCCAGCGGCCCGGCAGTGAGAGGGGGTATTGCACGATGCCTCGACATCAAGCCATCCCTGCAATACCATCAGAGCGGCTGTAAGTGATCATGATTGCTTCCAGCATGCTAATTTGCCGTGGACGTATTAGGTACATGCGCGGTCCTTAAGGACCGTTTTAGTAAGGCTGTGCAAGATACATGCAGGGAGGTGTCACTTGGGCTGTATAAACAAAGTGATTTAACTCCTAAATGGCATAGTAAACTGTGAAATGGCACCAAACTGCTTCATTAAACTAGTTGCTTTGGTGACTATAGTGTCCCTCTAAAAGGAACATAATGGCGAATGTGGTAGTGTAAGTGCTCGTTCACATAATTCAGTTGGCAATACATGTGCCTGAGAATGTGCTAAGACATACGAGGAGGAAATTAAACGTTTTGTGTATTAGCCACAATCACCTCTGCATATACTTCGGAGTGGTAAATCACTTGTATATAAAACTTTCTAAAATTGTATTATTCTGCTTAACAAAAATCGATATTATTTAAATCTTACTGCGTTTTATTGAAAAGTGAATAGCCACTCAGAGAGACCTAAAGCAAGACCCATTACAGTATTATTTTAGGCTGGAGTAGACCGTTTTAAAATATATATATATATATAAAATTTCTGGATATTATTATATCTTTTGCATTCTAAACAATATAAAACATTATGGAAATAAAAAATTACTCTCCAACTCTCCATACACTGTCCCTCAATGCAGCTTTTACAAATTACCTGATTCATCTCCTCTCCAGGCTGAGGATTGGCCAAGAATGACTTTAGTGTTTAGTCTCTAATGAAATCCTAAAGACTTTAGAGGACATGTGTGCTCATGGCTGTTCAGAGAAGCGCTATTACAGTTGCATGTGTGCAATTTGTCTGTGAACTGGCATTGACATTTATTGAATGAGTAACCTGTAATTTAAGTGGAGATAGCCACAGATTCGGCTCATGCATATAAGTGGCATTGTTGATTTTTTTTATTGAAGGTAAATGCTGGGTACTAAGTGATCTACTCATTTTGAGCATCACATACATTCAAATTTGGGATGTTAGACAATGGGATGGTGGGACTGTAGCAAATTACCACATTCCTATTCAGTTTCTATTACATCCCCTTGGAAGCGAGAGAGCAAGGGATTAGAGTTAGGGTTAAAACAAATTATGTTCACTCAGCAGGACCCTGGCAATTCAGACCAGGCATAATCAGCTCAGGTACTTCATTTTATTGTGTGCTCTATCAAAGATAGTAAAAAGAAAGAAATACCCTCCTCCCCCAAAAAAGCATTTGAAATAATATTTATTTTCATTTAGTGAGATTCTGGCTGCTCCTGTTCTGTTCTCAGATGTGCTGCAGTGTTTTGGGCTTTATGAGAAATTAAGAGAAGGAGATTATGAACCTAAATTGCTTTAGGTTAAAAGAGTGTCCCTTTTAAGTCACTTTATAAAGGTGGAGACTATCTAAAGTGACAAGATTGCACCCTATTAGATGCCAATCCCAGAACTGATAGGAAAATGGAAGGTTCTGCTTCTAATAGAGAAACATTGTAAGCACAATACTGTGATTGCTGTGCATGTTCCTTGCTTCCCATTGCTTCTCTGTGGAGGGCCACACTCCAGCTTTGCAAGTAGACATATTGTAGAGTTCTTTTAAAAGTGGTTCCAGTGCCTTGAGTTTCCTTTATGACCCTTGACCCTTATCCTATATCTATCTATAAGGTGAATATATACATTTTACAATGCTGAACTATATCACATGTATCTGAAGTTTGTTTTAAATGTTGAAACCACAAATGTTCTAACAAATGTTCAAAAAACAACACACATATACTCACACACACACACACACCATGCAATATCCATATTAAAGGGACACTATAGTCACCTGAACAACTTTAACTTAATGAAGCAGTTTTGGTGTATAGAACATGCCCCTGCAGCCTCACTGCTCAATTCTCTGCCATTTAGGAGTTAAATCCCTTTGTTTATGAACCCTAGTCACACCTCCCTGCATGTGACTTGCACAGCCTTCCATAAACACTTCCTGTAAAGAGAGCCATATTTAGGCTTTCTTTATTGCAAGTTCTGTTTAATTAAGATTTTCTTATCCCCTGCTATGTTAATAGCTTGCTAGACCCTGCAAGAGCCTCCTGTATGTGATTAAAGTTCAATTTAGAGATTGAGATACAATTATTTAAGGTAAATTACATCTGTTTGAAAGTGAAACCAGGTTTTTTTTCATGCAGGCTCTGTCAATCATAGCCAGGGGAGGTGTGGCTAGGGCTGCATAAACAGAAACAAAGTGATTTAACTCCTAAATGACAGTGAATTGAGCAGTGAAATTGCAGGGGAATGATCTATACACTAAAACTGCTTTATTTAGCTAAAGTAATTTAGGTGACTATAATGTTCCTTTAACTTAAAGGAGCATCCATGCAACAAAACAACTTAATCTAAAGGTGGCATATATATAAAGGGACACTGTAGTCTCCCAGGACACTTCATCTTAATGACATGGTCTGGGTACAGTATTCCTGTCCTTTTAACCCTGCAATTGTAATACACTGCTATTTTTAGAAACTGCAATGCCTGCATTGTACGGTTAAGTCCACCTCCAGTGACTGTCATACTGATAGCCAGTAGAGGCACTTCAGCAAAACTGAAGTGGTAAAAAAATGATATGCGGTAGCCCATAGGAAAGCATTGAAAAAAATCTTCCTACGGGAAAGCTTGTGCCACATAGGCTCATCAGGTCCCCAGTGCTCCTGTATGAGGAGCATTGGATTGAATGATAGTGGAGGAGGCCATCCATCCTCAATGACGTTGCAAAAGGCAGAGAGGTGAGCAACGCTGAGGTGAAAAAACATAAGTAAATAATTTATTACAGTGACACTATATCCACCAAAACAACTACAGCTTAATACCATGTCCATGAGAAAAGGCAGTGTTTACATTACAGTCTAGGGATAACTTCAGTGGCCACTTCTCAGATGACTACTAAAGGTGCTTCCTGGGGCAGTGCTGACATTCAATGTCTCCACTCTCTGCATGGAAACACTGAACTTCCCCCATAGAGATTCAATACATCTCTATAAGGAGATACTGACTGGCCAGGGTGACATTTGGTCACGCCCCCGCCCTGCCTCCTTGGCTGAGATCATCAGGGAAAGTATTGTATTTGGCTGAGATCATCATTTCTGATTATGTCAGCCAAGGAGGCAGATGAGGGGCGGAGCTATATTGGCTTACTGGAATAAAGGTAAGATTTTGCAATTTTTTTTGAGGGAGGGTGGGGGGGCAGGGGCGCTAAATGTTTTATTTAACACTGTAGGGTCAGGAATACATGTTTGTGTTCCTGACCTTATACAGTTCCTTTAATTTTTATGGCAACCGGGCAGACAGGACACCATAATATAACTAGGAAGGGACATTATAGCGCTAGGAATACATGCTTTTATTCCTAAGGCTAAAGTGTTCCTTTAAATAAATACAATTTGACAGTGGATTTTTTTTTTTAACATTAGGACCACTGCTGAAATAGTTTAGGGCCACTTTAACAACTGTAACAATGTTATATTATCAGATTATAATACAGAGAATTCACTGCACCCTGTATCACAGTACTGTTTGACTTATAAATGTAGTCTTGCAAAAATAATTCCAGTTTTAATTCTGCCACTAGGAGCAGTGGTGTCAAAAAAGGAAAAGTACTTCTTCCTCTGCTGTCCAACTATCATCCAGATGCAATGGGAGACATGAGAGATGTCTGCATGCTGTCTGGCTCACAAAACTTTGAACCACGTTACCGCTGCTATCAACTTATTTTGCAGTTCCACTCATCTTGTGTGACGAGTGGAAGTGTGACTTAAGGCTAAGCTACAAATCCTATAAACATTTAGTTGGTAAGGATGATTTTCTTTTATGTTTTGAATGTATTTTTAAATCGTTGTCTATACAACACATTAAATATGGAGAGGGAGGTCCCCTTTTGCATATTGTGTTGCTAAATCTGTAAACCAAGTTCATTTTCAGGTGTAAATCTCCACCATACTCTTAGAAGAGTTTATAGGATATATCCTGGGACAAATAATGTGTCTGAAAAATCTATTTGTAAACATGATTATTTTAAATTATTTATTTTGGGATTAAGAAAAGGTGATACAGTCCAAGTAAGTTTCGAAATTGGTGATTCTGCATACATAGTAGCTAAACACAATAGCTGCTTAGAATGTTTGAATCATGCTGTACCAAAAATACATATATGCAACTTAACATTGTAATGAAACGCAAGATAGTATTAACATAAATATTGTTTTGTTTTTTTAAGAAAAAAAAAAGTGGAGGGGCGGTGAGATGGGGTTTACACAATAGAAAATGAGGTTAAGATAAAATAAAAAATATATTGTTCAATATGTATGTGTATATATAAATATTTACATAAAAAATATAAACTTACCCCTCTTCTTTTCTTCCTGGCCATGATTTGTGAGGTTGTAGTAGGGGAATTTGAACGAATTAGTGATCCACTACTGTGCCTGTCATACAAAAAAAGCAACTTGTCAGGTGTGCCAGAATAAAAAGTTATAGATATGTGTCCAAATTTGCACAAATCTATTATTCCCAGCTCAACTGTGCATGTATCAGCTCATCTGATATCATGCCTTAAACATAAAAGAAAAAAACATTTTAGTACTGATTTCTGATGGATGGCAGACAAAGATGAACCTCTGGGAATTTAATCCTTAACACTGAGGTATGTCAGACAATTAATTTAAAGTACCAGATATAAATCTGAACACAGTGGGATAAGTTGCTAATACTTTGCTGTATATAAAAACAATGTGATTATATGCAGCTATCAACTTTATAATGTGGCTCTACATAATAACACTGGAATTGTTGTACTCTAAGCTGATATGAAAACTAATAAGTAAAAAAAGCAATGTACTACACTTTTGTATTGTTTTATGCTTTGTGTGCCATGTGATGTCGAACAATTACATCAATTTTATCATTTTATCCTAGCACAGAGTTCGGAAATCTTTTTAATGTAATAGTTATGAAACGCATCCTGGCATTACATGGTAAAATAATTATATGCATTTTAAAGCTAGTCTTAAATATATTCAGCATTCAAGTGCCCTGTTACTCCGAAATATTGTGCATTACACAAAAATGTATTCAACAAGGGATATTTGTCTGAGATATCTTTTCGTGGATGCCTAAAATACTTAATATTGCACAGATACTTTCAAAGAAAAAGCAAAATTACAAAAAGTATAAATTAAATTCATAGATCTCATCTCTAGTGCAAAAAACTTTATCATCAATATTTTGGTCCTCAAAAGTGACTTTGCACTTGATAAATGCCTTTTTGAGGGCTGAAACAATTTGCCATTATCAATCATTAATTAATTCCTTTCCCTGTTGAAGTAAAGTGCCACGTCTCCTTAATATCCATCTATAATAGAGGTGTTTAGGAAATACTAAAGTTTACTAAGTGGTATAAAAGTTACTAATCAATAAAGAAAAGTTGTAAGTACACTCAATGATATGTAAAAAGAACGTAAAAAATTATTTTGCAGTTATTAGAATGATCACAATCATTAAAGAAATAGTGTTATTACTCAGACCATAATGTAAGAGTAGGCGTATCAGAAAATAAATTAATTTCACTATGTGCATTAAAAATGAGATATTAATTTGTTGTAACACCAGGGATTGTTTATTACTGTTTGTTAGAAAAAAAGGAGGCCAATTATAAATTACATTTATTTTTATTCTATTCATCATACAAGCGAAAACTTATTATCAACTAAACGTAACTGTATTATCAACTAAACTTTACTTAAAAATACAAGCAGAAAAATTAGACACAAATTAGAAAATTCTTTGTGTAGTAATAATGATAATAATCTATAAAATAGATACATAGACAAAGATCGTTTTCATGACCATCATTTTCTATCATATTATGAGCATCAAATACTGATACAAATATGCAGGTAAGGATCTAAATGGGGGTCAGGAAGGACATAAGAGCCCAGCGTTCGTGTGCGTCCCGAATCATCTGAAACACTTCATGCACTATTATCATTTTGACCCGACATCTCAAGTTCATGCATTATTGACAATAGGGAGCTCAGTGCATATGCTTACATTTATCAGGGCAGTGTTAATGACTATTGACTGGCATACCTGAATTGGGAAAACATTTTTTATTTTTTACTATTTTGGCTAGCATGCTGCAATCCACTAATCTGCAACAATTCATTGTCTTTGGAGATTCAGGCATAATAGGATTACTTTATCTTAAGATAAAACATTAATAATGCATAGGTTTATTGTCTTAGTATATATAATATATAAGGAGCACCTAATGATCATTTAATACTAATATCGGTATTGGAACAAAAGTGGCTAATACTCTTATAATTACATATTACCTAGAAGCTATTATGAGCCTTGATAATTATTTCAACTAATTTAAGATAATAATTGGGTTTAATCACCAAACTTGGAACGCGAGGAATTCACAGGAGAATTGCAAAATTAAGGCCAAAATAGCCAAATGGTAACAGTTTTCCAATGTAAGTAAACTGCAATTTCCTTGTCAGTTACCCACAACAATACATTACTGGCTGAATAAGCCCTAATGCAGAAAAACAAGTCTTATTATTCATTCCTAGTTATGTCAGAACCACTTGTCAGTCTCTTGTTAAATAATTAAATATTTAAGTGCATTAGAGCCTGCAATAACCTATTTGCAGAAATCAGCATTTAGAATTTACATTCACATTGTCTGTATTCTTTACAGATTGAACAGAATGTCTACAAAACTTGCCTTCAACGCTTTGAGTACCACTGGTTGATGAGCAAACAACTGTTTCTTGAAAAAGGCCAGACAGATTCTAACGGTGTAAGGCCATGCATAGCAATGTATATGATGTATAAAGACTTGGAAACAAATGCTCCTGTCAATAGGGTTTGTTTTTTTCTACTTCAAAAAGGGAAAGAAGGGGATTTGATGATTTGCAAGCACATATTTAGAAATAATTTACACATCTTGTGGTGGAAGACGAGGTGACACTAGGAATTTCTCCACTGGGCATGTTAACACAATCTGACAGGCACAAATCACAACAATGATAAAATCCTACTTTTATGCAACAGAAAGAGACACTTTTCTGTCACAATGTGAAGGAAGATGACAACAGATTCAACACATAAAGGACTCAACAAAAATGACAGTTTATTAACAGGCTTTGACTATAAACTTCCATCATGAAAATGTGGTTAGGTTTAACACATAACTCTAGATTATTCTATCCAGACAATTCAGACAATCAGGTAACATTGATACAAATAATAGAACCTGATTGTATTTGAGTGTGGAAACCCATACAGTTATGTAGCATGTGCTTTTGTAGTCTGTTTAGGATTGGAAATACTCCTGTTTGTTGGTGTCCCAGTATACAGTCTTTTAAATAACTCAGTTGATTAGAGCTCTAGCTGTAATGCCTCTATTGCCTGTTCCAACCTCAAGGATGCAGGTACAAATTAGCTTTTCATCATTTCAAGGTGGCTAAAATGAGTTTCATTGAACTAGGTAATATTAACATAAAATCCTCAAGGTCCTTAAATCATAAGGATCTGCATGAAAATTGATATTGATAGTGTATGTTAGTTAGTAACTTGTTACAGGACAAAGAACATGGGATTGCCAAATGTTTAAGATATGTATAATTTAATGGTTATAATTCAGTAAGGGCAATGAAAATACAGTGCTAAATGACAACGTCAATCAGGCATCATAAGTAAGCTCATTGAGCAGGGCCATCAACCCCTCTGTTCCTGTGCGTCCAACGTGTCTGGATACAATTACGTGTTTGTTAGTCCACCCATTGTGCAGCGCTGTGGAATTTGTTGGCGCTCCATAAATATTAATAATTAATCATGTAGGGAATATAGCATTTCTTCAGTTTGTAATTTAACAATTGTATTGATAATACAAAGGCGAGTGTGACATTTTTAACAGTATATCAAACCAGGCAGATCTCAGTCTTATTGTCTAAAGCTAAGTAACCGATCAATGAAGCAACCCCTGTGACAATAATTCCCTATGGAACAAGAGGGTAAAAGATGCACTTACAAAAACACCAGAACAAGGAAGTATTTATCTTTAAAACAAACAGGTTTCAGAATAGAGACTACATATTGTGCTAGATCTGCGGTGTCATTTAACACTTCAACAGCCAAAGCTATTCAATATTAGGCTTAGTTGCGGATTTGCTAAAGAGTTGGGGTGAAATGACACAATTTAGGCCAAAATAGTCAAGATGGAAAAATTCTCTAGCTGGGTTATTTATCCAACTTGACTATTTGAGCCTAAATTTTGCAATTACAATTCAAATTAGCTCACTTTTAAGTGAACAATCCACAGGTATTGTACAGCACTGCAAATATGTTGGCTCTATATAAATAATTGAAATTGTAACAATGTTAATTGCAAATTTGGAGTGATAGCCACAACACACCGCTTTTTGCATTGTTTCACAATAACTCTGTCTGTATATTACCATTTTGGAATTATTCAAGTTCGGGATTGCATGTCTTATAATTTCTGCTCGACCAGCGCGTAGACGTGTATATTAATACTAAGTAAGTTAAAATACTTTTCTTCTATTTAAGCACCAGAGACGCATAAAACGCTAAATAGGTAGTAGTATACTACATACAGGCAGAATTTAGGCAAACATTGTTATTTTAAAGAATTCTCAAACTCCACTATAGTCACAGCCTGGCTGCAATTTACTATTCAATCCACTGCAATTTAGTGCTTAGCAAGTAAACCTCATAATGTCTGACGCATTGTACATGTTGTAATGATCATTGCAGTAGAGAAAGTAGAGCTATCTTTTAATCCTCTTTTATCACATTTGTAAACCCAATGTCAACATCAACTGTCCACAATTACTTGAGAATGGAAATTATTTTCCACAATAATCTCATCAACTATAAAAGGCTTGTAATTTGCTAAGAGGATCACAGGCAAATCTCTATCAGAGAGTTGATACAAATCTCTACATCAAAACCAGGAAGGTCTCTAACCAGTCTCCAGCAAATATACAATAGAATAAAACTTTATTCACATTACTAACTGCCATTTAGGCTTACACACTCCACATAAGATATCATTATAGAAAAATCATTCTCTTTAAAGCGTTAGGATTTGACCAGGGCAAAATGTTTATGAGGTACAAAAAAAAAAATAATTAATTACATATAGGAGATATTAACTAAAGGGTAAATAATATAATGCTTTAGAAAACATCCCTCAATATACCCCTCAACACAAGATGATCCAAAATACCTATTAAATGCATATCAGTGTGTCCAAATATGTACTAATGTTAGTGCACGGAGTTCCTATGGTTTGATTCTGTATTGACATACATTCTGCTAAAAAAAAGTCACTCTAAAAATATGTATCTTTTGATGGCAAATTGGAACTATGGAACTAACTTCTTTAAGAGTAATTCAGGTGCAAGGTTCTAAGAGTGAATCATGTAGCAGTAACATTCCATTGGTTTCCAAGGTTACTGCTTCACTTTTAGCAAGTTATCCTAGAATTACAGTATAATGCAAAACTCCATTAAAGTAATGCAGCTCTGTAGGAGGAATGGTTAGTAAAGTTCACAAATTAAAGAGACACCTTGCATAATGTTTCTGATAAGATTGTGCCAGTCTATAGTAAGAACTGCAGTTATTTCAGTCTCAATAAAGGATTTATGAATGTTTAACACTGACGAATAAATATACTTTTGGCTTTTATATTGTTACAGACTGTAACTTAGAAACATAGAATGTGACGGCAGATAACCATTCGGCCCATCTAGTCTGCCCAATTTTCTAAATACTTTCATTAGTCCCTAGCCTTCTTATAGTTAGGATAGCCTTATGCCTATCCCACGCATGCTTAACCCCTTAAGGACACGACATGTGTGACATGTCAAGATTCCCTTTTATTCCAGAAGTTTGGTCCTTAAGGGGTTAAACTCCTTTACTGTGTTAACCTCTACCACTTCAGCTGGAAGGATATTCCATGCATCCACTATCCTCTCAGTAAAGTAATACTTCCTGATATTTTTAAACCTTTGCCCCTCTAATTTAAGACTTTGTCCTCTTGTTGTGGTAGTTTTTCTTCTTTTAAATATGGTCTCCTCCTTTACTGTGTTGATTCCCTTTATGTATTTAAATGTTTCTATAATATGCATTTAAAGAAAATATTTAAAGAAAATCAGCCACATGCATTTCAGTATTTCCAAAATTAAATATTTGAGCTACCATTTTTTTTGTATAGCGCCAACATATTCTGTAGCACTTTACAATTATATAAAGAGGATAATTTGAAAGCCCTGCTTAATCGCGCGGACACTGTGTATGTTTCACACTGTTTCTTGTTTAGTGTCTCAAGAATTATTGCCATATCAATTAATTTAACTCAATAGTTAATGGCACTGTTTCAGTGTCTATAAGTCACTATTACTTGATCAGGCCACTTAGAATGACACCCCAGATTTCAGTGTCAGTGTAAATATATATTGAGCAATGTCGAAAAAAAAGCGAGAGTAGGTTCCCCAATTCAGCTCCCAAGCTTTAAAACGTGACGTGGAGACATTAAAACACATTACAGTAAGGTTAATTCATCCAGCTCCAGGGGAAGATTTTCACTTCTACCCCTGAGAAACTTTGCTTCCAACCTTTTGATCTACATGAAATGACAAAACTCACCCAGAATAATTATTCTCACTTCCTACATCAATGGTCTCATCCATGTCACTGTCAGAACTGGTGTCATCACAGGGTCTCTTCATCGTTACAGGTGGCAGATAGTCAGATCCCAACAAATCAATAAACTGTTAAATACCCTCCTCCAGCCCCAGAGCAATCACAGAGCAAGGCAGATTCCACCAGGATAAGAGATTTGGCATCCAGATGATGAGCAATGCAGTGTCCATAGAGTGAGGATTGCAAGTTCCAGAGGTTTCAGTCTGTGCGTTGGACGTACATTCACAACAGCATCTATTCCTCAGGTCTGCAATGCTTTCCCACGCTGCAGTTCACAGGCTCTATCCAGCTCGGAGAAAGGCACTCCTCCTCCCAAACACACCCACCCCTTCCTCAAACTCAGCAGGGCAATCCTTCTATAAACTAATAAACTACCAGAGACACTCCTTCCCCGCTCACTGAATCCTACTTGGTAAACTGTCCAGGAAGAAATTGTGTCAAGAGTGGGTGACTTACTCTGCCACAATATCAAGAGGGCTGCTGTCTAAAATAGAACATTCTAGATATTATTAATTATTCCACACCACTGCTAAATAGTTTTAACCCCTCAGGTAACTGGCCCTTAAATGGCTGAAGAAAACGAATATCATCATTATTTTCATATAAATGTCTCATTTTATTTATATTGCTTGACATTATTACATGTATTGATTTAGAACTATGTTACTCATGAAGGAAGTGAGTAGCGAAATGAAGACACCATTTTATAAAGACAGTCTGTGTTAGGAATGTATCTATCATAATAAATTGTTTGCCTAACTCTCTTATAATTCTAGAACTTTTTGCAATAAACTGCAGTGTTTGTGCCGATTGCGTAAACCGAAGGTCTCTGAAAGTACTTTGCAGAGTCAGGAAGAGGAGTTATCACTAAACTGGTGTTTGCATTTTTTGCAAAGACCCCCTCTGGGGACATATCTGCTGCATTGGAGAATGTGTTGGTAGATATGCTTACCTGAAGTTCTTCCTCAGCGACAGCATTTTTATTATGTTATATTATTAACCAAGGCCAATGCTCTGTCAGTTATATGATTAGTAACAATCCAAAAAGACAGTAAGCTGCAGATTAACCCCTTAAGGACTGAGCCAAATGTACACGTTTTGATCAAATCAAAACGTAAACAAAAACTTGAATTTGCGCTATATGTCTGTTCAGGCGTAATTCGCCTCTTTCATATTATATGCACCCACACTTATTATTTATCATTTTATTCAGGGGAAACAGGGCTTATATTTAACATCAAATATTTAGGTATGAAACATAATTTAACATGAATAAAATATAAAAAAATTGGAGAAAATAAGAATTGTAAAAATTTTTTTAGTTCTACATGACATTTTAACTGTGAGTGTCATAATACTGTTTGATTTTACTGCAATAAAATACACATTTGTATTCAGCGATGTCTCATGTGTAAAACCTATGTATAGGTTTTATGGTGTTTTGGGAAGTTACAAGATCAACTATAGCATGTTAAATTTTTCGTTTTTTTCATATTGAAATTCGCCAGATTGGTTACGTTGCCTTTGAAACAGTATGGTAGCCCAGGAATGAGAATTACTCCCATGATGGCATATCATTTGCAAAAGTAGACAACCCAAGGTATTGCAAATGGGGTATGTCCAGTCTTTTTAAGTTGCCACTTGGTCACAAACACTAGCCAAAGTTAGCGTTAATATTTGTTTGTGTGTGAAAAATGCAAAAAACTAATCTGAACGCCAATTTTGGCCAGTGTTTGTGATTAAGTGGCTATTAAAAAAGACTAGACATACCCAATTTGCAATACCTTGGGTTGTCTACTATTGCAAATGGTATGCCATCATGGGGGTAATTTTCATTCCTGGGCTACCATACGGTTTCAAAGGCAACGTAACCAATCTGGCATCAAAATGTAGGTCTGGGTCTTGTGATTCTCACAATATAAAGCTCTTCGCTGTAGGATGTATAGCTTTTAAAATACGACTGTTTGAAGATGGCAACTGCCAAAATACTCTGACCTGTGCCAGGCTGGAGCAGCAAGTGATGTCATAGACAGGGCCTTTTGTACACCTGCTAATGTTTTTATAAATGTATGTTTTAATGTAACTGTGAAGCACTTTGGGCAACAACGTTGCAATTAAATGTGCTATATAAATAACTAATAACAGTTACTCCGCCCACTCCAGTTGTAGACTACTGCTGGAGGCAAGAACACTTCACACAATTTCCCCAGAAATTGTAGCTTTTCTAGTTTGTAACCTATTCTTTTAGCACGTCTTTGAAATAATACACAGATTATAAGAGGACAATGATGCTGTGGGGGCGGAGTCAAGTCAGCAGATCAGCTCACACTGATCTCTCATTGGCTGAGCTGAGTAGGTACCCAAAATATAAAAGTAGCTTTGTGAAAAGAGGGAGCCTGGCTAAATGTACAGCAGGATGCTTCTAATACCTGCAATTTTTTAAAAGTAAAACTAAAAACATTTCTACAAACACTCTTATTTAATCAGCATAGACAGGGGTCTTTAAGACCCCTGATGTGTGTCCCTATAGGCTTAGATCTCTACAAATCATGGAGGGGGTTAGAGGGTATTAGTGTTTCTTTTATTTTTAATTGTACAACCGACAACTGATGGAACAGAGAGACAGGGATAGATCACCCATTGCACAACGCTACGGAATTTGATGGCGCTATATAAATAATAAAATAATAATAACTAATCCGCACCTCTTTGTTAGTGTATGGGTCATCAAGATTTTCTTTGAGTCAATCCCAAGATGTTTCTGGTACCAAGCAATGGCCCTGGCTCCTAGTGCTAATTTACCTAAATACATATAACTTGTAAGAGAAGGAATAAACACAAATTAAGGCAACTTGGAACAGTAGACATGTCAGTCTGGACAGCAAACAAGGGATAAACCAGAAATACAGTCAGAAATCAGAATGTTCAGAATTAAACAATGCAACATCAAGAACTCATAAGTACAACAGATTCAGAAAGGATAAAGCATAACTGGGTACCGAGACATCAGCTATCTGACTATTTATACCTCTTCCTCAAGGGTACCTAATGATCTACTAGATAACCTGGGAATAATGATGAATAAATTACCGCCATATTCGGATGCTCCAAAAGTCACAACAGACCATTAAGGTCTTTTAGGGGTCTATTCCTAGTATATTATATATTTTTTTATATTTCCTTTGAAGTCCCTCTTCAAAACAGCTTTCCATATCTAACTCCACAATATCTAATCAGTATGGACAGTAAATGCTGAATTCATATGTTTCTGTAGAAAAACTTTAAATGTTTAACATTGATTTATATGTTATTAGTTTAAAACATAGATATTAACTTAGGAAAATACTGTAAGCAGGAGATTTTCATCTGTGCATTTCATAGAATTGCTGATGCAACAGTTACTTTTGTTATTTTCGTCTGAAACATCATCCTTTCTCAATATAATGAACTCTCTGTGTTAAGCTTACCAAAATGTGGAAATACAGCTCTTTTTCTTTTTAAGAAATAAAGCAAGCCAGATCCCTATCGAAAATGCCAACAAAAGGAGCCACATTCAGTGCAATAGTTTTAGCAAGAGGCTTTATTATATCATTAAAAGCTAGAAGAAGTAGTGAGAGGTCATGACAAAAAAGGCCAACTGTCTAACACATTTTGTGCCCATAGGCACTCTATGAAAGGCTTCACCAAAATACCTACATGAACAAAGCGGATTGGAAAGTTGGTCTTTTAGCTTGTTTTATTTCTCAACTACTAAGGAGGAGAACCTATCCGTGTACCCCTCAGATCTCCAGTTTGCATTCAGGTATGACCCAAACAACACTGTATGCTATGCTGAGTCTAACTATGTTTCCATTAGAATAAGGTGGCTTGTTGTGTCTTGGAGTGGCTTCTGGTAATAGGATAAAAGTCCAAATTAAAATTGGATTTCCTTGTAACAATGCAGTTATTTCATTCATAACACAATGTCATTAAACTGCTGTTATCAACTTTGGTATTTATAATGATACAGATAATGTACATTATAGTGTTAGGGTAAGGCTGAGTTTTGGGTAGTTTGGGTTTAGAGGTAGTTAATGTTAGAATTCGGGGTCTTAATATTAAGTGGTCTTTATGGCCTGGGGCTTAGAAAAGTTTTGTTTAGAATGATAGAACTTACAGTTCACAGTATCATAAAGGAAGGTATCCTCTAAACATAAGTCCCTCTTAACCCCAACAGTCCTCTCTGACCCAAAAACTCTTAAAAATCTCTACTATGGGGTATTCTGATGTGCACTATATCTGTATCAATAGATCACCAGCATTGCACCCAGTGCTGTATGGATCCAATACCAATGCTCAGCAATGATATAAAATGAATTTGAAGGAAAACATTGCACATTGTAAAGTTCTTGTTGTTCAATTGTCGTGACAAATGACACATCGATTTCCATTTTAAGGTACATATGTACATATGAGAACTTTATCTTTTTTAGCTAGTCTCTCTTCAATACTTTAACAAGAACATATTTTTGGCAAAATTTCGCTTTGCTGTGCAACAAACAATGTTTTAAAATTCTTCACACCAATAGTGTGATGACGATATGTTTCACGTTAAACAGCAACATCCTACAGATGAAGAATAGATCTACATCACTTCCTTTGCTAAGGATGTTCTTCCAGAGAAATTGAATATTTACTTGGCATCAGCTTCCCTACTCTTTTTTTGGCTGTCCTTTATAGGAAGACAACATAAGATGAACCAGTCATCTAGAGTGTCATATGAACCACAGAAGGAAGATGCTTTTAAACAACTTCCTGTAACATTGTTGTTTATGATTTTTCCCCATTGTAGACATTCATTGCAATTAGTGCACATCCTACTCGCGACCTTCCATCAGCATAAACTACCAGTGTTTGTACTTCAACTAATTTCGATATGCTTACTAACAAGTGATGCCCTTACTGATATAGGCTTGTGAATAGCTGACAAAAAAAATGATATGATTTTTCATTCAAGAAATCTCTTTTCCTAATTACGTATTTTTAACGATATGCTCAACTATAGAGGTATTCAGATTTATATTTTCTACTGCTATAGCATGGATAAAGTAGAAATATATACAACAAATGTAGCTTATATATGTGCAAATAAGTTAACTAGAACTAGAATTATAGTGTGCATTTAATTCTTTATATCATTACACCATAACAATGCATGAAAAATACATTGTAAATGTGATTAGATTGCCCTCCTGCCTCCTAAGCCCTTGCTATTTGCATGACAGAACATATTGTTTTGCAGTACAACTCACATAATTTATACATGTTGAGGGTCATGTATTAAGAACAACTCTGAGACAAAAGTATAAAAATGTAAGAATTTTATGAAATATTGTCACCAGCCACAGAAATTGGAAGCAGTACTCTAAATCCAAACTAACTTAAATGATGTAACTGGAAACATTGCATCATCTATAATTTAGCTCATTGTCTCTATTGGAGGAGTGCAATTTTATTGTAAACGTGTTGCTTGGACCTGAGCCTCTATAAACTATTTTCATCATTGGCCTAGTGACCTTTCATGTTTTCCTGACTCCAGTATACCTCACCCAGCTAGTTTTAACTCTGAGTTACTATGAGTTATTTTATTATACCCTTTACCTGACCTGGCTAGCCCTGACTATGAGTTTAGTTTATTCCTGTCCTACCATTGACAGACCCAACTTCGTCTTTGACACTCTCTAGTTCCTGACAATATCTTGTGTACGGATTTAGCTTTTCCTGGCTCTGATTTTGGATTATCCTTTGTTTTTGAGCCCTTTGGTCCATTTTGATTGTCTGGCCTATTTAGTTAGGGTAGTTATATTATTTCCTGTTTCCATCTAAGTTTTAAGCCTGGCCACTGTAAGGTCTGGCAATACTATAAAGCAATGCCTTATATCTTGCTGAGGATCCTTAGCACTCATGAAATTACGAAAGGGCTATTATGGATCCTGTGGGTGTATGCACCATAGTTACATAAGCTGAAAAGAGCCATGTGTCCATCAATTTCAGTCTTGCTCACAAATGTGTTTGCTATGCATAGGATGAGGTAGAGGCAAATTCTTAGAAAAATTTACCAAATAGAGCAGTGCTGCAAAAACCTCCACACTGTAGTTCCACTTGTATCTACTACTGTGCATCTGTTTTTGCTGTTGAGCCAAAAGCAGGAAAAAAACAACAAAAAAAAACAGTTTTAAGCGCTTTCCAATTTTGCAACAAACTTGGAAAAATGTCCTTTCCTGGCTAATCATGGCAGCATCACTTATGGGGTAGCTCCTCCCTTAGCAGTCACAGGACAGGAATTAATTAGATTAATTAATCAGACGGATAGGTATAAGGAGTCCCTCCTTCCCCTACACCTCAGTCTTTTTTTCTGTCCTTAGCAAGTTCTACAGGACTTTTTACATTTTATTTTATGGCCACCTTCCTGCGTTTGTCGTGGGTTCGTTCCAAATGAAGTTCAGCCTCTCTTCATTTGAAGGACCCAGTAAACAGCCTGCATGAGCAGGACTAACTGGGTCAGGTTCAGTGTAAGTACTGAACTGCAGCGTGGGAAGTAAGTGTTTGAAGGAGACACTGTTTTCTGTTTAATTGTGGGGTTGGTTAGCCTTAAAAATTCCCCTTGTTTTCAGCCTGCCCCTACTAATTGGGGTTATATATCCCCCCCATACCTTGTTGGCAGTATTTGAATCCATACTTAGAGGTCTTGTTCTCTAGGATGTGTTTTCTTACCTCTTGCTCGGTACCTCTCTGTTTCCAGCTGCTAATGGGAAATATGTGGGGCTGTGAAGGCTTCCCTGCTCCCTGGGGCTCCCTGTGCGCCCGGGCATTGGGGGCTGGAACACATTATGCGTTCCAGCCGACTGTATGCTGCTCGCGGCCGTTTTCGGTGAAACCGGAAGTGAATTACACGCCGGCCGTTTATTAAATTTATTAAATTTATGGGGGGTTGTTAAAAGAGTGCCATACTAAGCCTGTAATATATGTCATATATGGCTTTATTCCAGCCCCAGCATTCATTTGGATTCTCCATCAAGAAAATCACGGGAAAAGTCAAATAAATGCATTAATTGTTCATCGCCTGCTCCGAATGGAAGGAACCTTTGCAGGGATTGCTTGTTGGAAGTCGCAGACGCCCCCGTTGGGGTTCTCCACAGGACAACCCTAAACTCTGGATTTCCCAGGGTATTGCTGAGGGCTTTAAGGCTACCACGGGCTCTAGTGGTCAGAGTAAGAGACGCAGAGCGGAACCTCAGTCTTCCAGCTCTGATGAAGACCCTGATGTGTGGGAGGTCCCGGATGAAGGTGAGGAGGAAACTGAATATACCTCCAGGTCTCTTGACTCCAGGTCTGTTGATAGACTTATTACCCTTCTCAGAGACACTCTTAGTCTCACTGAAGAAAGGTCTGAATTAAAAGAGGCTGACAGGTTCTTTGAGGACCTAAAACCTAACAGACCGACTTTCCCAGTGCATACATCAATCAGAGATATGATCCTTCAGGAGTGGAATAAGCCGGAAAAGAAGTCCACCTTGAAAAATAAGTTCACGAGGGTTTATCCGTACTCTTCAGTGGACTGCTGCCTGTGGAACTCAGTTCCTAAAATTGACGCTGCAGTGATCCATATGGCTAAGAAAACGACACTGCATATTGACTCCATGGCATATCTAAGAGAGAGTATGGATGGAGACCTGATTAAAGCCTATTTGGCCCTAAGGTCCGCCCTTCATCCGGCAGTGGCACTAACTACTCTCACTAGAGCCTTGAAAGTGTGGCTCGCTAATCTGAGGGAGGACATTGATCAAGGTGTCCGTAGGGAACATCTGTTGGAGAGCCTCAAGGACTTTAGTATGGCCACGGAATTCTGTTCAGAGGCCTCTCTGGACATCACTCGCATGATTGCCAAAAGCATGGCCCTATCTGAGGCTTCTAGAAGGGCTCTGTGGCTTCATTCGTGGGGTGCTGATTATGCTTCTAAGGCTTCCCTGTGTGCACTTCCGTTCCAAGGGGATCTCCTTTTTGGGAAAATTCTGGAAGATGCTATTCAAAAAGCTGCTGATGGGGAAAAAGGCGTTTTTACCTCAAGCCGGCAGGAAGAGTTTTTCTCCCTCCTGGAAGACCAAGCGCTTCAAAGATAGGTCCTTTTGGGACAGCAGGAGCTATAAACCTGGAAGGGAATTTTCCAGGAATTCTTCATGGAAGTCCTTCTCGCATTCTTCTTCCAATAAGCCCTCCAGAGGAAGGGGTGCTAGGATGCAAGGGAAGAACTTCTGAAGGTCTCCAGGCCCGTTCGGGGACAGTGGGAGGAAGACTGAAGTTCTTCTACCCTGTATGGGCCAGCAATGTCTCGGACCTATGGGTCACTTCCATCGTAAAGGAAGGTTACAAAATAGAATTCACATCTTACCCGAAAACTGCATTCTTCCGAAAATCAAGGGTGCCGGTAGGCATCAAGCGGAGGGCCATGAGGTCCTGCATTTCGGTACTCCTGGAACAAAAAGTGGTGGAAGAAGTTCCAAAACGGGAATGGTCCCAGGGAATTTACTCCACGGTCTTCTTGGCCCCAAAACCACAGGGAAAGTGGCGTCTCATCTTGAATTTGAAAAGCGTGAACTCCTTGCTCGACGTAAGGACATTCAAAATGGAATCCTTGAGGATCATCTTGAAGTGTGTCAAAAAAGGAGACTGGATGACCTCAATAGACTTAAGGGACGCCTACTATCATATCACGATACATCAAGATCATGTACGATTTCTCAGGTTTTGGGCGCTAGGAAGGCACTTCCAGTTCCGGGGTCTACCGTTTGGCCTCAGCCTGGCTCCAAGAATGTTCTCAAAAGTTCTGGTCACCTTAATAGCCTTTATAAGGGAAAAGAGTATCGAGATATTCCATTACTTGGACGACATTCTTATCTTGGGTCCATCTCAAGGAATTGTAGATCAACATATGTCAGTGGCAATGTCCATTCTTCAAGACCATGGTTGGCTCCTGAACGTGGAAAAGAGCTCCCTCGTTCCTGCACAAACTATCATTTTCCTGGGTGCAGTGGTGAATACTGTGTCTGCACATGTGTTCCTGTCTCCAGAAAGGGTCACGAAGATCAGAGACAAAGTAAGGAAGCTGCAAGATCTCGAAACTGCACCTGCAAGAGAAGTCATGAGTCTCCTGGGTTCCTTGACTTCAACAAAAGGCTTGGTGAAGTGGGCCTAGTGGAAGTTCCGTCCGGCCCAGAACTGCTTCCTTCTCCAGCTCAACAGAGTGGAAGCGGATTGGGAACAGATGATATCTCTTCCCCTTCCTGTAAGGAAAGGCTTAAACTGGTGGAAGAGCGAGAGGAATTTAACAGGCTTCCCGTTGGAAGACCCCCCTTGGAAGGTTATTACAACAGATGCCAGTTCTTTTGGATGGGGTGCCCACTTCAGTTCTGTATGGACTCAAGGGAAGTGGACCCGAGAAGAGAGTTGCCTACACTCAAACTTAAGGGAACTGAGAGCGGTTTACAAGGCCATTTTGAGATTCCTGCCAAGGCTAAGGAATTCTTGGGTTCTAATCAAAACAGACAACCGAGCGGTGGCCTCATATGTGAACAACCAAGGTGGCACAAGGAGCAGGTTGCTCCTGGAAGAGCTGGCTCCCTTAATGGCTATAGCCATGACCTATCTTCAAGGCCTGAAGGCGATTTATCTCCCAGGTTCGGAGAACGTAACGGCAGACTTCCTTAGCAGAAAGGAAATTCTTCCAGGTGAATGGCAACTTCACCCGGCGATCTTTGCAGAAATTGCTCATCGGTGGGGCATGCCCCAGATCGACCTGATGGCATCATCTCAGAATCACCAGGTGGAGAATTACTTCTCTCTCCATCCGGACTGTCAGGCACTGGGCCAGGATGCTCTCTCTCTGCCTTGGTCGTTCGATCTGGGGTATGCTTTCCCTCCCCTACCCATGATACCCAGGTTCCTGCAGAAGGTTTGGTCGGAAGGCAAGAAAGTCATTGCCGTAATTCCAATTTGGCCTCAGAGGCCGTGGTTTCCCCTATTGGCCATGATGAGCCAGGAACAACCTTGGCCTCTTCCAGTGATGGAGGATCTGCTAATGCAGGGCCCTGTATTCCATCCTCATCTGGAACGCCTCAAACTTGGGGTATGGGTCTTGAGAGAGAAAGACTCCAATTACTAGGTCTCTCGGAGGCAGTGATCAATACCCTTCTGCTCTCCAGGAAGGCTTCCACTTCTTCATGCTACCATAGGATCTGGGATGTGTTCCAAACTTGGGCATCGTCTCATAATGTGGATTTTCTGCATCCTAGCAATACTGAAGTTTTGGAGTTTCTGCAAGAGGGCCTGGACAAGGGCCTTAGCCTCAGCACCTTGAAGGTTCAGTCTTCGGCACTTTCAGCTTTGTGCGACATCTCATGGGCTTCAGATCCTTTGATTTCCAGGTTCTTCAAAGGGGCCTTCAGGTTGAGGCCTCCTTCCAGATCTACTACCCCTCCTTGGGACCTTCCTATGGTGCTCAATTATCTCACTGAGGATCTGTTTGTTCCTCTTGAAAGTTTGGATGCTACTCTCCTGACGTATAAAACTTTGTTTTTGGTGGCAATTACTTCCGCAAGAAGGATTTCAGAAATTAAAGCATTTTCTACATCTTCTTCTTGTTTACGGTTCTACCAAGATAGGGTGTGTCTGAAAGTAAAACCAGAGTTTCTTCCTAAGGTAGTTTCTCAGTTTCACCTCTCTCAAGAAGTGGTTCTTCCATCATTTTACCCCAACCCCTCTTCTCAGGAGGAGGTTAGATGGCAACGTTTGGATGTCATAAACTGCTTGTCTGCATATCTTAAACGTTCTGAGTCTTTACGTAAAATGGACCAACTCTTCGTTTTGCCGATGAGAGCAAGGAGAGGTGAGGCGGCTTCTTTATCTATGTTGAAACGTTGGATTTCTCTGATAATTAAGAAGGCGTATATCTCTAAAGGTATATCACCACCTCGGGAGATAAGAACTCATTCTACTAGAGCATTATCAACTTCATGGGCTAGCTGGGCAGAGGTTCCATACGATGATATTTGCAGAGCAGCCACCTGGTCTTCTCCGATGACATTCATGAAGCACTACAAACTTGATGTGGAGTCTCCTTCCACCTCCTTTGGAAAGAGTGTCCTCTCTACGGTCTCTTTATCCCGTTGATATTAAACTTTTCTTTGCTGCATGAGTTTCAGTTTTGTGTAATTTCTTGGATTATTATTCCCACCCAATTTTTCTGTGAAGCTTGGGTATTACCCATAAGTGATGCTGCCATGATTAGCCAGGAATAGAGAAAATTTATGACAAACTTACCGTAATTTTCTTTTCCTGGCTATTTCTCATGGCAGCATCAGGGTTCCCGCCCATTCTTTATTTCAGCTTTATAATTGGACTGAGGTGTAGGGGGAGGAGGGACTCCTTATACCTATCAGTCTGATTAATTAATCTAATTAATTCCTGTCCTGTGACTGCTAAGGGAGGAGCTACCCCATAAGTGATGCTGCCATGAGAAATAGCCAGGAAAAGAAAATTACGGTAAGTTTGTCATAAATTTTCTCTATTTTGACCTCCGAATTGCAGTCAGATCTCTACTTGGATCAAGAAGCTGTTACCCCGCAAATTAAAAATTCTATCTCTGAATATTATGTTTTTGCAAGTATTCATTCAGTTGCTATTTAAATATCTGTATAGACTCTGATAGAACCACCTCTTCAGGCAGAAATCTCCACATCTTTATTATTCTTACTGTAAAAAAAAATAATAAAAAAAAATACATTAGACTACATCTTATTTCTTCCAGTCTAAATGTGTGAAATTGTGTCCCATGTGTAGTCCTGTTTATGAATAGATTTCCAGACAATGGTTTGCATTGGTCCCAAATATACAGTATTTGTATAATGCTATCATATCCCCTCTGGGCACCATTTTTCTAAACTAAACATATTTCAATTTATCTTTCTTCATAACTAAAATGCTCCATTCCTTTTATAAATGTTGTATCCGTTCTCTGAACTTTTTTTCTGGTACCATAATATTCTTCTTTAGAACAGGTGCCCAAAATTGCACAGCATATTCAAGGTGTGGTCTTATTATTGATTAATAAAGAGGCCAAATTATATTTTCATCCTGAGATTTAATGCCCCTATTTATACATGACGATACCTTACTGGCTTTAGTCACAGCTGATTGACATTGCACAATGTTGCCTAGTTTGTTACCTACAATAATTCCCAAGTCCTTTTCGTGTGTTATCTCTAATTCGCTTCCATTAAGGGTATACGTTGCTTGTGCATTCTTTATGCCGAAGTGCATAATTTTGCATTTTTCAACATTAAATTTAATCTGCCATTTGAGTGCCCAGTCCATCTAAATCCCTCTGCAGCAAAGTAATATCTACAATAATTCCCAAACAGAAACATAGAATTTGATGGCAGATAAAAACCATTTGGCCCATCTAGTCTGCTCAATTTTCTAAATACTTTTATTAGTCACTGGCCTTATCTTATAGTTAGGATAGCCTTATGCCTATCCCACGCATGCTTGAACTCCATTACTGTGTTAATCTCTTCTACTTCCGCTGGAAGGCTATTCCAAATCCTTCTCATTTGTTGTTATCCCTAATTCACTGCCATTTAGGGTGTAAATTGCTTGTGTATTCTTTACCCTGAAGTGCATAACTTTGCATTTATCAACAATTTAGATTTAAATCTAAATTAAGTTTTCCTTTTGAGTACCCAGTCCCCTAATCTACAGTATTTAAATCTCTCTGCAGCAAAGCAATATCTTGCTCATATTGTATTACTTTACAGAGTTTTGTGTCATCCGCAAACACTGAAGCATGACTTTCAATGTCTATACCAAGATAAGCAGTTAGCTCATTTTTAGTTCCAATTGGAGCAACAAGACCACAGGTTGGAACAAATTGCTCAAACCCTCTAGACATTGGCTTCAATTTAACAAGCTTTTTAAATAATTAAATACTCATAGAAAACTTTTCTAATGAGTTAACTGTGAGCTTATCAGAACCTATCAGCTTATCACAGTGCCCATTCAAGTATGAACTGGTATGGCTCGAGAGAAACATGTAATCTCTGCCTTAGCCACACCTCCAGTGGGGACGTCCCTTTAAGATTAAATGATTTGGGTACTGAGACTGTCCCTTTAGATGACACTATATGTGAAATGTTAAATGAACACAATAAAGTGTTATTTACTAAAATGTATTTATACACTTATTTTTAAATTTACTTTATTCACATATAAATTAATTTGTTTCAAGTAGCCAAACATTTGGTACATTTTAACATTGTTGCAGTTCTGAGTTGTGGTAATCTTCACATTCACAGTGCTGTGGTATCTCATTCATTCACAAATTACAAGTAATTCCTTAAGGTTCTACATCTGAAGAGTGATTGTGTGCATGACAGAATCCCCTCTAATAGCAGATATTTTGTTGCTAGTGATGTCCCGAACGGTTCGCCACGGACGGCGAACATATGCGCTGTTCGGTCCGACCCCTATGTCATCATTGAGTAAACTTTGACCCTGTACCTCACAGTCAGCAGACACATTCCAGCCAATCAGCAGCAGACCCTCCCTCCCAGACCCTCCCACCTCCTGGACAGCTCACTAAGAATGCAGCTTCACAATGAATGTAAAATGGATGCTGTCCAGGAGGTGGGAGGGTCTGGGAGGGAGGGTCTGCTGCTGATTGGCTGGAATGTGTCTGCTGACTGTGAGGTACAGGGTCAAAGTTTACTCAGTGATGACATAGGGGGCGGACCGAACAGCGCATATGTTCGCCGTCTGTGGCGAACCGTTCAGCGAACCGTTCGGGACATCACTATTTGTTGCACTTATTATGTCATAGCACCCATGAAAGAAGACCTATTACCTATACATGCAAACAACACTTAACTGTTCATATTTGGCCAGATTATTTGATGCATCAACCCCTTATTAATACATTTGTTCTATTATATTTTTCAGATTTATATAACTTCTCTGTTACAATTTACAGCTCTTGTTATGCAAGCAACATTTTATTCTTTATTTCTTTCATACATTTCTCACTGGTCTTATTCAATTGTATTTCTGTCCTTTTTTAATTATTTCCACTACTTCCCTCTTTTCCACACCATTCTTGGCACAAATGCTGAGCAGACAATGTGCTATGAATTACTTGCCATGTTAAGTCATGCTTCACGGGTTGAAATATATCTGTGAGGTCATTTCCCCACACATACAAATACTAGACATGGGAGCGCCTTCAGAACAATACCATGGGTGGTGCTTTGCAAGATAAAACACAAGTTTATCTGCAATATGTCTGAACGTAACTCCAAAATTCTTAAAATTAGGTAAATACAAACTCAGATGAACACATGACATATTACACATATTCCGTGTCATGATATAACATTTATTTATTGGACTTACATGATACTTAAAAGACAAGCTTTCGAGAGTTTTCCTCTCTTCCTCAGGTCTGATGAGGAAGAGAGGAAAACTTTTAAAAGCATGTCTTTTTAGTATTATGTTAGTCAAATAAAAACAATAATACTGTATTCAGCAATACTCTGATATCGTGGCATCTTGTCTACTGGACTAATAGGCTAATTCAAAATATATAGTCATGGGAAAAAACAAGGTACACCCTCTTTGAATGATAGGAACTCTACGTACATGTGTGTGAGTGTGTGTGGGGTAATTAAATCTTGGAATAAGTTTGGATAGTTGGCTAGATGGTTACAATTCTTTGAGGAAAGAAATGGCCTTTCTCTATAACAAAATTATTTAATATAACATTTCCCAAAGATAATATTAAAGTGTTTAGGGGCCTGTTTTTGATTCCAGTATCCTTATTTTGTTTTTCATCATGTTCTTCAAGTGCACTGGGTTCCAGCTTTGCATGTTAATGTTTGAATACAAAAATATCTTCATGTGAGGGAATCTCATAAAAGTTAAAATGTTATGAGCTAGAAGATTAAGCCTCCAATCGTTAAAAGAGTAAGACAACAAGGCTTGAATTCTTTCTCAGTATTTTAGAGTATTCATCAGTTCTAATGGGCAAGCATCCAACAAGTAGATGTTCAGAAGAAATCCATGAAAAGAAAAGATCTAAAAAGTCTAGATATATTTCTTCCTTTTCCCTACACAAAACTTTCTTCACTGGAGAGAAGAAATGTGGATTTAGAGAATTATTTCTTACAGCAGAGGTACCATTTTTATGGTAAATAGTTTTTCTTTGTGACTAAAATGCTTCTGGGGCCACTGTGGGCCAGGAGTGATGGAATGAGAGCTGTAGCACTATTAAGACAGCAAATAAACCAGTACAATCCTTTTTAAGAATTGCCTTAGTATAATAATATCTATTGATGTCCACATAAACTCAATTCCAGAAGACTCAACGTATGTCTTACCCACACTCCCTGAAAGTTTAGAACCTAGAGAGTTTGACTGTGAGGGTAACTATGAGGGTCACAGTAAAGGATTACATCTGTATTTTTATATGCTTATAAAACTTTATTTCTTGTTCTGTGTTTTAAAATTGGATTTTGACAGAGTACTATGTGTAAATTAAGCTATTCTTTAAACTGTTTGTGCAGATTAAGAGTACTCAGACCACCCAAGTCAATGATATCACATTGTGACCCACTCTCACTCTCAAGTCTCATGTTGTATAATTGAACAGAGCCTTTCTCTGTTACTCTGTTATCTTTGGCAAAAGCGGTTCTAGACGTGACTTCAGTGCAAGGGACTGACATCCATAGAATAGCTTACCATGGGTAAGTGTTTGATAAAGTAGAAACATTATTTTAAATGGGATTCAAATATTATACCTCGTCTTAACCTATCATACTTAATGTTTTAACATTTAAAAAAATACTTTTTTGTCAGTGCTTTTATTTTAATTTCCTGCTCCAGATGTCCTTAAACATACCCTACTATTTTTATTTTTCCTACTTTCCTTCTTCTTCTTGGATTTAATTTGTTGTATACACATCTAGTTCAGTTTCAATAACTACAGGGCCTTAGTAACAGCTGGTGGCTTCCATAGGAGTTAGCTTAAGATTATTCAAGTCATGCAAGATGCATTTTATTGTGAATATTATTTTTTTTACAATCTATAGTACGTTTTTACTTAGTTACAGAGCTGAAAAGAGACTTGCGTTCATCAAGTTCAGCCTTCCTCACATTTGTTTTTTGCTGTTGATCCAAAAGAAGTAAAAAAAAACACAAAAACAAAAACAAAAAACCCTGTTTGAAGCACTTCCAATTTTGCAACAAACTAGGAAAAAATATTTTGAATATAGGAACCACATCTGCCTTCCTCCAATTCTCCGGAACACTTCCTGAAAGAAAAGAATATTGAAAGATTAAAAACAGGTTCACTTATTTCTACACTTAGTTCCTTAAGTACTTGTGGATGAATACTGTCAGGCCCTGGAGCTTTGTTTATATTAAACTTTCTTTAGTTGCTGCAGCAACTTGTCTTGAGTTAACCAATTACAATTGTTCTGCAAGTTTTTAGCAGCAATCATTTGCACATCTATTGCCATGGGTTCTTCCTTAACATATGCAGAGGAGAAATAGTTATTTAAAATTCCGGCCTTTTCCTGTTTTTTTCTTTTAATTTATGTACTTAAAAATTGCTTTGGGGTTGGTTTTGCTCTCTTTGGCTATCATTTTTTCATTTAGCAAATCGAATTGCTGTTTTGTACCTTATTGGCTTTGTTATATCTTTTATAGGTTGCCTCTGATTTGTCTGATTTAAATAAATACTTTAAATGACATTTTCTTATTTTTAATCTCTTGTTTTACTTCTCTTCTAAGCCACATTGGTTTCAATGTGTTTCTTTTATATTTATTACCCAATGGTACATACTGAGAAATGCACCTTTCTAATATTTGTTGGAAGATGTTCCATTTATCCTCAGTGTTCTTTTTACTAAATAGTTTATGCCAGTCAATATATTGTCAAGCTGCCATTAACTTATAGAAATTGGCCTTTTTAAAATTATATGTTTTAGTATACCCCATCTGATTTTGTTTTTTTGAGTTTATTTCAAAGGACACTATATTCCAAGTGCTCACCTACTTGAGTGTTGGTCAAAAGATCAACATTGTTTGTTAAAACCAGGTCCAGACAAGCATCCTTTCTAGTTGGTGCTTGTACAAGTTGTGACATGAAGGTGTCATTAAACAAGTTTAAAAACCCAATTCCCTTTGCTGAGCTACTAGTCCCTCTGTCCCAATTTATGTCCGGGTAATTAAAATCTCCAATAATTAAAGTGTTACCCAGATTTGCAGCTTTCTCAATTTGCTCAAACTGCTGTTGTTCCTCGTCAATATTAACATTAGGTGGCTTATAACATATCCCAAACAATAGTTGATTTCCCTTCTTTTCCCCGAAGCAGATATTTACCCATAAAGCTTCCACATCTTGCTCACCACATTCCACTTGCTTAAGATTTGGCTTTAACTCATAGTTGACATACAAACATACCCCACCACCTTTCCTGTCCTTCCTAAATAGTGTGTTCCTATTTAAGTTAACTGTCCAGTCATGTGACTCATCCCACCATGTTTCAGTTATTCCTTTTATGTCCTATTATGTCATATTGTTTAGTGTATTCTATTGCCTCTAGTTCCCCCATTATGTTATTTAGGCTCCTTGCATTAGTAAGCATACATTTAATATTATCATGAATCACTTGTACTTTTTGTAAATGATCAAAATTACATACCTTCTCTGTTCTGAGTTTGCCCGTCCTCCCGTCTCCATCCCCCTTACACTGAGCTAAAGCCCATCTCCTTTCTGTCCTATCTTCATTTTGTAGATTGCTATGACCCTCCTCCCCCCCTACTACTAGTTTAAAATCTCCTCCAACCTTCTAGCCATCCTATCCCCCAGCCCTGCAGACCCTCTCCTGTTTAGGTGCAACCCATCACTGCTATAAAGGTTGTACCTAAGCACAAAGTCAGCCCAGTGCTCTAAAAACTCAAAACCCTCCTTCCTGCACCAAGACTTCAGCCACACATTGACCTCTCTAATCCCCCGCTGACTTTCCACTGTAGCGCTTGGCACAGGTAATATCTCAGAGAATACCACCTTGGAGGTCCTTTTCTTAAGTTTGCTACCTAATTCCCTGAAATCATTCTTTAGGACCTTCAATCTTCCTCATACTTTGTCATTGGTACCAACATGGACCATGAACGCTGAGTCAACCCCAGCCCCTCCCAATAATCCATCTACTCATCTACTTATTTAAATATTCTTTTCATCATTATTGTTTGTTGGGTTTTTTTCCTATTATAAAATCTTGCCCATTACTTGATTTGCAGTCCCAGCTTTTGACAATCTAGTACAAGCAGTCACAGTTACTTGGTATGCACAGCTTTTAAAAATATATTTTGAAGCATTTCCAGATAAAAATCTGTATATTTGCTTCATTTATCCACTCAGGTCAAGAGTAGGTCAAGTGGAGACAAAAATCTAGAGAGTCTTGTTGTCAGCACTATTTGGAAGTGAATGAAAGGTAGACCAGAGCTATTTTAGATGTTGCTTTTGCATCGCTTAACTTATTGAAAATTACAACTTTACTTGTAATTGTTTGGGATCATGTTTAAACATGAATATTAAATATTGCATAAATTAAAGCTAACACATATCACACACACATCTTCTGTATGTGAAGTAGTTTCAAAACCATGGATTTATTATATAAACTTTCTATTGCTATTTCATGAAAACTTCTCATGTTTTAAGGCTGGACTGATTAAGAGATCTAATTCTCTGATCTTCTACAGCAGAATTGATGGCATGCTTCTCTTCCACAGTTGGGTGCCAGGCAAATATCCATGGTTGCATAATGTGTGATTTGGTTGTCTTTAATTTAATAATTACTTAATTGAAGTTATTTTTTGAGATAGTAGAACAATCCTCACCGGATGGACAAGTGTTGTATGTATATCATCATATTCCATGTCTGAATGCTGTGATTCTCTAATAGTTGGATATGTTAGCCTAAACCAAATCAAAGAGAGTTTAGCCAAAGGGATTTATTTTTTATTGAACTGAAGATCCCTATCGAAAAATATAAGACCAAACAGCTATTTTACAAAATAAATATCCAACTTAGCAATAGATAGATATGGCTATCATAGCCTGAACTGCCCCACTCATTTTAAACTTCAGCACAGCTCACTTTTTAGTGAATAAATCTTTAAAGGGACATTCCAGACTCCTAACGCACTTTAGCTTGCTGAAAAGCTTTATGTGTAAAAAGTGTGTCCTATTTTTTCATTTTGGAAAAAATGCAGATGTCAATAGAAATTAACTTGGTTAGACCCCCCCTGGCTTTTCAAGCAGACAGTATGTACTGTTACTTCCTCGTTTGGTTTGTTAGTTAGTTAGTTGCACTGAACTCAACGGGCAGCAATTGCTCAGAGCATCTGCCTTGCAAAGACCTCTTATTGAGCTGCACTGGGAAGACTGTGATTGAACAGTCACATAAAGTCTGGTCTAGGTTAGAAGAGAAGGGCTTGCAAAGTCAGCAGACAAGAGATCTGCAGTTTATGCAAGCTGTTTTTAGATATACCCCCAATGAAAAAATGCATGCAAGTTTCATTTGGGGTATATATAGTAAATTGTGATTTATATTGTATTTGGGCAGTGGAGTGTTCCTTTAAGCAATTTTTTTTTTTTTTGCATAGTATATACTTTATAGTGAATTCCAGAATACAAACATGGATTTCCAACGCTATTGGGGCCTGTTCACTACTCACATACTCCACGCAGTGTTCTCTCCACAGCCCACTCTGCCTCCTTGGTTGAAGTCATGAATCTTGAGGATCTCAGTCAACCAAATGCTTTCCCTTAGGAAATCATTAAAAGGCTAGTGCACATGCATGGCAAAACTTAGTGATAAGACGATTAAATGGTTGCATCTGATTAATTAAAGGACCACTATAGTGCCAGGAAAACACTTGTTTTCCTGGCACTATAGTGCCCTGAGGGTGCCCCCACCCTCAGGGTCCCCCTCCCGCCGGGCTCTAGGGGGAGGAAGGGGTTAAACTTACCTCTTTCTCCAGTGCTGGGCGGGGAGCTCTCCTCCTCCTCGGCTGAATGTGCATGCTCGGCAAAAGCCGCACGCGCATTCAGCCAGCCAGTCTCATTGGAATGCATTCACAATGCTTTCCTATGGACGCTGGCGTCTTCTCACTGTGAAAATCACAGTGAGAAGCACGCAAGCGCCTCTAGCGGCTGTCAATGAGACAGCCACTGGAGGCTGGATTAACCCTAATATAAACATAGCAGTTTCTCAATGTTGTCAATGTGTGTATGGGTCACTTTATGTGTCTGTGTTGTTTCGGTGTTAAGGTCAAACCTTAACACCGAAACAACACAGACACATAAAGTGATATGCCCCTCAAATATTCTGTAAATAATATGCCCCTCAAATATTCTGTAAATAAAGTCAAACCTTAACACCGAAACAACACAGACACATAAAGTGACCCATACACACATTGACAAAAACACAGACACACACACACACACTGAGACATATTGACCAATCCACACATTAACACATTCAATGACCCAACACACATACACAAATCCATAAACAACCACAGACCCATAAACAAACACAGACATACTGACACACATACACTGACCCATAAACAAACACAGACACAATCCCAAACATATACTGACCCATAGACACACATACACTGACACAAACACAGACACTGATACATATACACTGACTCACAAGCAAACAGACACACATACACTGACTCAAACACAGACACCAGTGAAATTTGTGCACCAGTGAAATTTTCGTTTCGTACAAATGATTTCGTACTAAATAAAAATGTAATTAATCAATCCCGAATTTCATACGCAAACCATTTGTTTTCGAACAAAATTTGTTAAAAAATAATTCCCATGAACGGCGGGTGGGGACCACAAATAAAGTGCCAAGGAGTCCCCAAGCCCCTAGTCACTCCCCCTCACAATAAAAATACCCTACCTACCCCCCCTTCACCCTAATAATAGTGAGGGGGGGGCAGTAAACTAACCCTGTTTAATAAAATTTCATACTTACCATTTGAAATATTTTCTTTTCTTTCTTCAGCCCCAAAAAAGGCCAAATAAAAATCCATAAAATACACAGCAACTGTAGAAAGAAAAAAAAACAAAAAACAAAAACAAAACAAAACCAAACACAACAAAAAACAAACAAACCAGACGGCAAAAAATTTATACATCTTCACCCATGGAGGGCACAGAGCAGAATGAGCTCCATAGGATGAGGAAAGCCTTCTCACGCCCTGCAATTAGGCTCAGAGCATTCTGATTGGTTGGTAAATGAAGAGACTGACAGATAAGTCTGTACATTTACCCATCACAGCACTGATTGGTTGGCTTGGAATCCAACCAATCAGAATGCTCTGTGTCATTTTACACAGTGTGGGAAAGTTGTTTGGAATTTTCCCATGCGGTGTAATTTGGCTCATAACACTGATCAATTTGAAAAGCTACCAATCAGAGGGTTATGAGTCAAATTACACAGCATGGGAAAATACTAAAGAACTTTCCCCCGCTGTGTAAAATGACTCACACCAACCAGATCAGAGCATTCTGAACCCAATTTCAGGGTGTGTGAAGGCTTCATAAGTCCTTCCCCGCCCTACGGAGCTCATTCTGCGCTGTGCCCTCCATGGCTGAAGATGTATTATTTTTTTACCGTCTGGATTATTTTTTTTTGTAATTTATTTTTTGGTGCTCTGTTTTTTTTTTTTGTTTTATATACAGTTGCGACACATGTAATGGATTTTTATTTGGCTTTTTTGGGGTTTAGTTTATTGCCCACCCCCCACTATTATTAGGGTGAGCGGAGTAGGTAGGATATTTTTTATTGCGGCGGTGGGTGGGGGTGGGGGGGGAGAATTACTAGGGTATCACTAGTCACTTTATTATTTGTAGTCCCCACCCATCGGTCATGGGTGGGGACATTAGGTCCCCCATTATTTATTTATTTAGGGTCCCCACCCGTCGCTCATAGGTAGGGACCAGTGGGGCACTATGTCCCCTCTCATTTTAGGTATTTGTGTTCCCCACCTTGGGGTAATGGGAGGAGATGTGCCAGTAATTTTAAATTTGTTTAGGCGACATGCCCCTACTTGTGGCATGATGCGAGTAGGGGCACGCAGGAGGAATTAAACCTCCCTTTTATCAATATGGGGGTCAGGTTATTACTGTGGGGGAGGGGAGGGTAGGAAAAGTTATTTATTACAAGGAGGGAGCTGGTAGCAGCCGTCTCCCTCGTTTTTTCCCCGCGCATGCGCACTGCTTCTCCATGCTGTAGGGGTTAATTCCCTTGCGGCACGGAGTCTATTCAATGAATGAAATGAAACAGTAATGCATTTGGCTAGTGGCGTACACACAATCCATGGGGCCCCGGTGCAAAAACTGATTTTTATTTACCATCCTTTTGCCTTTGCCTCTACCATGACAATTATTGTACAACTGGACCAAGAAAAAAAAAAAATTAACTTTCAACTTACTGAAATTCTCCACTGGTTCAAAACAATATTTTATTTGCTAGTGCAAGATGGATGAATTTTGAACCTGCAGAAATAAGAAACAGCAATAACTTACCACTTTGTTCTAAATATTGCATATCACAGTATATATTAAACAACTCCTATCTAGTTCAGCCACAAAACAGAAGAAACTTACTCATATCTTCCATAACGAGGAATCTTATTCATGAAACAGGATTAAAGACAAACAATGGTAACTTCCAACTTGGTTCATTCAAACGTGATGCCTTCCAACTCCGTAACGTTCAATTCTTCTTTAATTAAAATTTTCAATAATAAAATCACGACACAACGAGAAGACATATATACAGAGAGTAACTAAAGAACAACCATGCATTAGCACTTTTTAGTAACGATACAGCAAGAAAGAAAGAATAAACTGTTAAATCACTTGGTTAGTACAACAATTTAAAACCATGCAACAAAAGTTAGTATAAACTCAGAACTGCAAGCCAAACGAAAGGCACAACTGAAAACTTACGAATCCCATTAAAATGGACACTGTCGTGCTTTCCTTTCAGCAAAGTTGTCCACAATGGTATCAATGTTAAGTTTTCTAGCTCTCTCATTTTCAATACTTAACAGAGCTAGGCCAGAAAGTCACTGTTGTGACATGGCGCTTATCAAGTAATTTTTTATTAACTGCAACTGGAATGGTGAGGAACAGTAGCAACGCTATGCTATCTTGTAGATTGGTTGACAAGGCACAGTTTTCAACAAATAGGAGGTGAGAAAGGTCCTTTACAGTGGAGCATCTCCGAATCTGTTCCTGAAACGTTGAACGGAAGCTCAGAAGCTGTTCTGGGAAAGCTGGTGATATGTCCTCTGGGTAGCATTCCTGTAGCTGTGAAGCAGCTTTGAACAAATCATCATCAATTTCAGAGGCAAGGACTGTAGGCTGAATTATATTAAATCTCTGCATGACATTCAAGCAAATCGGTTAGACAGCTTATTGGTCCCAATGTCTAAACACCTATAAAACAGTGGTTTTAAAGCATTGTTCAAGATCCTGAAACCTTTCATTTATTGAAAGTTCAAAGTGACGCTTCACTTTTCTTACTCTCTTATTTTCAAACTTAGTCTGGATGCCCCACTTTTCTTCCAGTTCTACCACTGTTTGTTTTGCTGCATCAAAATTATCCCTATATTTTGAAAGGGCTTGAGCTGCCTTTTGTATCAGACTGTGCTGCACTGGATAAATCCCGATTTTTCTGACTGCAACAATTTAGAGACCACATTTATGGTGTCCAAAATCTTGCTTTGCAGGACGAGACAAACAAATTAAAAATATCCTATTTTTGTTCTAAGGGGAGCAGAATTATCTCTTTCTTTAGGCTTGGGTGACATCAAGTTTATTTTTGTTAAAGCTTGTATAATGTCTACAAAACGAAAGCGTGAATCATGGCGAGATGACCACTGAGTGCAGCAAAGTTTTTTCAATGTAAGTGCAGACTCCGTAGAGAATGATGAAAGAATGTTCCATCTGTGTATGCTTTCCCCCAAAAAATATACAATTCCTGCACCACTAAAAAAAACAAAAAAAAAAACTAGAAATTTCTGGTATGTTCCCAACAGCATCCTGAAGTACCAGGTTCAGATTGTGAGCTGCACAATGTACATACAAGCCTTTTTGTTTGCAGAAAACATGTGTGTCTGTTACTGTTGCACACAAACTAACACACACACTTTTATTTTTTTAAATTGCATCCCCCAGCCTCCCTACCTTTGGGATTGCTGAGGGGATTCCCTGGGGTCCAGTGGGGCTGCCCAGCGGCCGGTCCTGCAGGCTGGCTGGTGGGCGCACGAGGGAGCACTGTCCCCTGAGTGCTTCCTCTTCAGCTCCCTCGCACGCCGCGTACTGATGCCGGAGCTGGAAGATGTCATCTTCCGGCTCCAGTATCAGTGCAGTGCGTGAGGGAGCTGAATAGGGAGCACTCAGGGGACAGTGCTCCCTCGTGCGCCCGCCAGCCTGCCCGCCGGGTGACAGCAGGGCCAGCCCCACTGGACCCCAGGGACCCCCAGGATAAGAGGCTGGCCACACTGGCATACATACCGGGTTGCAGGGCGGCCGGCCCCCCTGGTGGGCCGGGACCGGTCGCAGCCATGACCCCAGTATGTTACATTAACAATTCTATGTAATACTTGTCTCCAATAGTTTTTTTCCTGTCTAATTTGCTTTTCATTTTCCTCATAAATTGTTTTGTTCTTCCTCCACTGTTCATATACTACACAGGCTTCTATATGAGTTTGGGACTCATGAACCTTAATTCTGTCAGAAAGCCTTTGCCATTTCTGGATTCCTTTTGCCCATGCAGGTTCAAATCCTGCCTTTTTACGGTCCCCAAACAGCCAGCATGGTTCACAATATGCTACATTCAGTTTAGGTGAGTAGCATAGCCACATCACAGGGATCTTAAGGCCTGTTTTTGTAATTCGTTCATAATAGCTTTCAGAAAAGAACCTTCTTTCTTGATCTCGTGGAAAAGTCCTGGAGGTCGGCATGGGCCATGACCTATTATAAATCTCTTTATATTTGAATCCATTATTGTGATAGGGTAATGTCCCCCATCAGCTACATGTTTCTCTCCCACAACAATACTTTCTACGGCACTAATGGAAGCCTCTGTAGATTTCAACAATTCAAAATAATCACCTAATTTGGTGCTTCCTGTTGATTGCACTATTTCTTTAGTTGGTAGACTTGTGCTACTGCCTTCATCAGGGTTATCATCGCCCGCTATATCTAAAGAATGTGATTAAGTGCACTCGCTGATTTCCACCTCTGACATCATCAGCACTTTCCACAGACATTTCACTTTCAGTGTTACTCTGTACAGGAGGAACACTAGCAGTTGTTAGAGTGGAAAAGTAGCTGCTTAATTTTGGAAGTTTCCCAGTTCTCAAATTCTCTTCCCTTTTCTGTTTATGTTTCTGAGGACCATTCTTATGTTGATAGGATTACACTTGGAAAAAATAGTTTTCTGTAAAAAAATAAAGTAAAAAATAAATTTAAAAAAATTAACCTAACATTACATGCTAATTATTCTTATAATTCCACCATAAACTGCATCTCTGAATACATGTCCCCAGCTCCTCCATGTGTCTCTCCACCCTCCCCTCCACCTCTTTGTAGCATGGCCAAACAGACTGATGTACGCGGTCTAAAAGGAAGTGCTTGTTGCTCTCAGTGAGCACTTCCTGTCAGACAATGGTCTAATTGGCCAATCTACATGCAGTGACTAGCAAGAGGGGAGCATTGTGCCGTGTGGTCCCCTCCTGTCGGTCACCTGGCGACTGCTCATCGGCTGCGGTGCAGCTGTGCACCAGCCCTGAAGTTATGCAAGCCTACTGGGATTTCCTGTGCCAGTCTGGCCGTGTGCATCAGCAGGGGTCGACGGGGGAGCGACTGTGGTAGTTCCACCACTGTGTACAAATACACACACTAATACTGACACACATGCACAGATGCATACAATGACACTGTCTACTACAACTCATTATACTCGGTCATTATAGGTACCAATTTTGTCAGCCGAGTTACATACATAGCTATGGCCAGAGTGCAGCCTCAACGACTTATTCATTAAACTCTACATTTTAGTGCATTAAATGCCAATTGCAAATTGAAGATGGAATAAGCATGTGACTAGATCCAAGTTGGAGATTTTTTCCTAAGCTGCTACTTCTGCCTAAATGTTGCAATTCTGATTTAATACGCCAACAGAGTTAGTGAGAACTGTCAGGAATTCAAAGTGAATTTCAAATTTAATGCCACAAAAGCTGAACTGAAACATTTCGCCAAGTCAGGTATGGGCTTTAATTAGAAATACATTTTGAATTCAACAAGTCTCATGTTAGTGAATAACCCTGTTAAATACATAGTTTCCTAATTGACTGTAAGGTAGTTGTAAATAACATAGGTAGCAACATAAAACATAAATCACCAGCAAATGTGGTCAGAAACACCTACTATGCCCAGCCATACAACTGATATTGGCATCATTCTATCAGAGACACAAGTAGGAATGCAGTGAATGCGAGCTTTGAAGTACTAGAGGTGATATGTTTCCACTCCTTTCTGTAATATATCACAACAGTGGCGTACACACAACCCATGGGGCCCCGGTGCGAAAACTGATCCGTGGGCCCCCCCCACGCACTTTCTCTGCGTGGGCTGGGGCCGCAACACATGGCGGCGGGCACCTGGTCGCAGGGGTTGCAGCGCGATATGTACGCCAGTGCATGCAGATACACATACACTTAAAGGACCACTACAGACACCCAGATCACATCAGCTCAATGAAGTGGTCTGGGTGCCAGGTCCCTCTAGTTTTAACCCTGCAGCTGAAAACATAGCAGTTTTAGAGAAGCCCCACTGAACCCCAGGGATATATTACAGAAAGGAGTGGAAACATATCACCACTAGTACTTCAAAGCTCGCATTCACTGCATTCCTACTTGTGTCTCTGATAGAAGGGGGAAGGGATTGCACACAAAGGGGGGAAAGCTCAGGGGCTGCACACAAGGGGGAAAGGGGCAGGGGCGAAGGGGCTGCATAGATGTGTAGATGATTGCAAAGTAGGGAAAGGGGCTTGCACAGAGGGGGGATGGAGCAGGCCAGCAGCACACATGAGGACTATGGCAAGGGTAAGGAAGTTACAATACCATAACAATAATAATACAATACTGTCAATACATTTATATGTTGCCTCCTCCCTTTGGCTTACCTTGTTGGGCCAGAGAGGGGAGACAATGATCTGGACCCACGCAGAGTCGCGCACTCTGTCCCTTCTTGTGGAGGTTTTCCTATTTGCCGCCACGAGGCACCACATGCCCCACCCCCAGTTAAGAGCAGGCAGGTGTGCACTGCGGCAGCATTCGAATGGGGCCTGGCCCCAGCATACCAATGTAAGTTACCATTAATTTAACACAGACTGAGACACACATCACTACTGCAGGGGATAGGGGTCCACAGGTGGCCCCCTGGAGTGCCGGGCCTGATCACAACTGCAACCCCTGTATGTATGCCACTGCATTTGCCCTTTCGTTTAGTTTATATTGTGTTTGTAGGGCTTTAATTTATGTTTTAGTAAACAAACACGAAAAAAAACTGTTTTCAGACGAAATCGTATTCGTACGAAAACGAATGCACATGTCTAACATCGACACATACATAAACAAATTACAGATTCTCCCTCTGCACAGTACCATTACCTGCTGCTTCCCAATGATTTCCTGGGTCATCATTAGATCTGCATGTCTGGAGCTGGGTAAGAGCGGTCACTAGGCTTCTCTCCTGCTTGCACTGATTGCCGGCCGCCGGGATATGAGGTCATTGTGAACAGCGACCATGTGGTAGTGCTCCTCACAGCTACCCAGCAATTAAAAATAAATAAATAAATAAATAAAAATAAAACACCTTTTACAGCTGCTGCAGCCCCTGGCCAGCCCAAGCTTAATTGGCCCACCGGGAAATTTTCGGTCTCCCTGTGAGCCACTCCAGCCCTGGGTAGATACTCAGATTTTGAAGAACTACAACTCCCATGATGCTTTGCGGGTCTTTGCATGCCTTTATAATGACAAGGCATCATGGAAGTCATAGTTTTAAAACATCTGGGGATCTACCTTTTGGGCAACCGTGATTTAGATAATGTGGTGTGGGTGCCTATAGTGTCCCTTTAAGAAAGTATGAAGTGTCACAAAAGTGAATTCAAACTTTTAGGCTTTAGGCAAAAATAACAAATAGAAAAAAAAAAAAGCTCTTATTCCGTTTGGTTTGCTTGGTCTAAATCTTGAAATTCACTTTGAATTCTTAACAATTAAAGCCCCATTTAATATTTTTGCATAAGCTTTTCAAATGATTTTTTTGGCTAAACTTTTAAAATAGCTTTCTCTAAATATTAATATATATATATATATATATATATATATATATATATATATATTTTTTTTTTAAATAAATAATTATATTTCAATAGATCTATAAAAATAGCAATATGGTAAAATATTTTTTCAATATATGAAATTTTTTGAAAAGTTTATCTAAAGATACTAAATCATTTGAAAAGGTTATTCACAAATATTAAATTGTTGCAAAGACTTAACTGAATATACCAGTATGTATACTTTTCAATAACTAGATTAACGTTTCTCTGAACATATTTTTATTCTAGATTCTTTCATAATATTTGAATATAAGTATAATTTCCCTTAAAATACATGCATTTATAATCCTTACCTCACATGCTCTGAGATGTGCTAATATGTTCTGTACCCCCGTTCCTTGTACCTATATGGCATGCTCTTCCAGCTGTTTGGAACCAGTGCCAATCACCTACTAATTACCTTCACATGCAATCAGCTGCTGCAGTTATACCATTAACTCTCTATGCCATCTCATACAAATTCCTCTGCTATCTTTTGTCTCATGTCCGCAGTTTAACCTTTAGATTGAAAGATCACGGGCAGGACCCTCTCTACCTGTTGTATCGGACTGTTCTTATTGCATTGTCTTTTTCCCAATTGTACAGCACTGCGGAATATGTTTGGCGCTTTATACATACCAGTAATAAATACAAATAAATAAATGCGTTGTTACTAAATAGCCTGAGACTATGCTCCTACAGTTGTTCACATTAGCTGAAATTGTATTTTTCCCATTGTGTTTTTTCTTCCAATATTTCCTTTCTGTTCAGCATTATCTATTTATTATAGGGCATTGTAAGAAGTGTGACAATTTGTTTTCCTGGCATATGTTACGTTATGAGGTATATTGTTACCTAAAAAAATAAATAAAGTATTTTACCCCTTCACTACAGCACTTGTGTATGCACAGCTGCCAGGGTCTGCACCCAAACACCCCAATCGTGCAAACACAATTGCTCCTATTGCAAATGAAATGAGTTAATTGCAAACTGTTAAGACACCTCCAGTGTCTTTAGGCAAAACCGCCGTTTAGTAGACCTTCCCCGTCTGCAATATCAGTAACTCCGTTCGCCTAACCTGTAGTGCACGAACCAAATGCAGGGGAAGCGGCAATCTCCCGACTGGGATCCGTGAATGGCTCCAAACTCTCGAACGGCAATACACAAACTGCTGCTAGCCGCCGAACAATAACATCCACCAAGCGGCTTTCGTTTCCATCCAGCAGTCTCTAAACGTGAAGAAGAAATCCTCCCAATAACGAGACAGAAGCTCCGCATTGAGGGTCAAACAGGATCTGGCTTTACTGTGGGCTACCTGCCTGTATTTATGCAGGTCTCCCACTTGGTGGACACTCCCCTAGGGGACCAAATGGGAGACTTAAATGACAGACAGATATGGGTACATTCCAGACACATAGACACAGTTTTTACCCACAATGCACTATGATTCCCTCCCCTCTGCCCTGGAGATAATTACCAAGTAACTCAATTATCTCCAGGACAAAGCCAGTCGCCATTTTAAATATAAAATCATAAAAGACATAAAAATACATAACTTTAAAATAACCGAACATTTCCCATTCGCATCACATATTCCCAGATAGCCTGGATCTGAGTGCATATTATTAGCGAATAGCGCTCAGATCCCACACACATAGTTCAATCGCCACAGAGTCAAAGTTCTTACAGTCTTTCGGTATACGAATGACTCCATGGGAAGGCTATCTGGGTTAAGTCCTTTCGTATGCTTCAAACCTCCCGAACGGCCGGTATTCGTATGCTTTCGTGGAGGCAGCCAGGCGTTCCGTTGTTTCAGCGGTGTTCGGCAGAAAAAGTGTCAGTTTTTAGTTCCATAGAAATAGAGCCAAACACCGCTGGGCTTTCACGTGGTTTAAAATGGTTTAAAATGGCCGCTGCCTCGTGACATACGAATGACGACCACCCTGAATTCGGTTTAATTGAGAAGTGTCTGCGGTTAACCACAACGTTCTAATTGGGATCAATAGGTTAACCAGCAGCACACTTCTCTCTTGGGTGGCCGTCCGTTTGGTAGGTTTGTTCGGGAAAAACAGTCATTTGTATGGCTGGGCTATAGAAACAACCATTTACACGAAAGGGGGCAGAAATAGACGAATCCACCTGAAATAAGCAGACAGATGGTTCTGTCACACAAACAAATTTCACTTGTAATGATTTTATTGAGAGGAGAAGCCCCCCACAGCCCTCCCGTGCCTCACGGTCATTAGGGAGATCTTCATTCATGACACTGAGATGCTCACCATGCCAACTGCCCTCTGGCTGAGACCAGCACTCGGCACATGCTTCCTCCCAGTCTGAGACCAGAAGGAGCCACTCCGAAGATCTGCTCTAAGCCACAGGGTATATTTCACAGGCAGCCCACCGGACCACCAGAGAATAAGGATTCATGCCCCCTCACTACACAAAGGTGGGCAGAAGGGAGTGCACTTGATAATTTTTAAAAAGCGAATAGCCCTGAGTGGGGAGACTAAGGCAGAAAAAACACCCTCCCAACATTGAAACTACAACTCACAAATAGTCACCCTGTTACATTTCCCCATCCTCCACACACAGGCAATTTTTTCGCCCTGTCACAACAATCCCCTCCTGTAACGAGAATATACCCCTACACGCAGGATCCAGCTAAACAGAAGCCAATACAGAGGAGAGATACGTCTACCGGACCTTAGAATGGCCGGACTCGACGTATATGAGAGGAGACAGAGCCAGGAACAAACCGAGGTCAAGGGCACAGAGAGACAGCGTAAACTAGGACAAGCCGGGGTCTGGTACACGGAAAACAGCAAGCCGGCAAACAGTACAGATAAGGATAAAGCGAAAACGAAGTCAGAATACAAAGCCAAAGTCAATACGAGAAAACACAACTGAACACCACAAGCGCTAAAGGGAACTGAAACAGAAACCACGATAGGGCAACGAGCTAAGGGAAAAAGGTAAGTAACGCTACAGTACCCCCCCCTGAGGACACGCCCTCCGGGCGGGTAGGACCAGGCCTGGCAGGAAAACGAGAATGGAAAGAGCGCACAAGACGGGGAGCATGAACAGCATCAGCCGAAATCCAACTGCGCTCCTCAGGCCCATAACCCTTCCAATGTACCAAGTACTGAAGTCGACCCCTAAGGAAACGAGAGTCAAGAACAGCAGACACTTCAAACTCCTCATGACCCTCCACTGAGATAGGAGGGGGAGGAGGAGTATGCCGGGTATAGCGGTTGCGTACGAAAGGTTTCAACAATGAGGTGTGAAAAACATTAGGAATACGTAGATTCTTAGGCAGGCCTAAGGCATAAGAAACAGGATTAACCTTATGTATAATACGATAAGGTCCAATGAAGCGGGGAGCCAATTTCATAGAAGGCACCCGGAGACGAATATTCCGCGTGGAAAGCAAAACCCTGTCCCCCACAACATAGGACGGAGCTGCTCTGCGGTGCTTGTCAGCCTGAGCCTTCTGGCGAGTAGCAGAGTCCACCAAAGAATGCTGAACCTGCTCCCAAGTATTACGCAAACCAGCCAAATGCTCATCCAGAACTGGCATGCCCTGTGAGGAGAATGCAGCCGGAAGAACAACGGGATGCAGGCCATAGACAACGTAAAAAGGGCTCTTGCCGGAAGAATCATGAGTGGCGTTATTCCGAGCAAATTCAGCCCAAGGAAGCAGGTCAGACCAATTGTCCTGATGGTGAGACACAAAACAACGGAGGTACTGCTCCAGAGACTGGTTGGCACATTCAGCAGCCCCATTAGACTGGGGATGATAAGCGGAAGAAAATGAGAGAGAAATATCCATTTCTGAACAAAAGGCTCTCCAGAACCTGGAAATAAATTGGCTACCCCTATCGGATACAATAGATACGGGAATACCATGTAACCGAAATACTTCTCTAGCGAAGATATGAGCCAGTTCCTTGGATGTGGGCAACTTGTGAAGAGACACGAAGTGAGCCATCTTGGAAAACCGATCCACTATCATCAGGATTACTGTGTTACCATTTGAAGGGGGTAATTCAACAATAAAATCCATGGACAGGTTAGACCAAGGTCTCTCGGGAACGGGTAACGGATGCAACAGCCCACAAGGAACTCTACGGGAGGATTTCATACAGGCACAAGTAGTACAAGCACTTATATAGTCAGTGACATCCTTTCGTAAGGAATCCCACCAAAAATACCGAGAAACAGCTGACACCGTTTTGGAAATACCAGGATGTCCAGCAGTCTTAGTATCATGATATAATGACATAATATCCCGTCTCTCAGGAACATCAACGAACAGTTTATCATTAGGCCTCTCGCTAGGTGCCATGCTTTGTTTCGCTTGTATGGCCTGCAAGAGGGACGAGGAAATAGACAAAATAGTAGTAGCTATTATCCTGTCTGGGGGAATGACAGGAGTAACATCAATCTCCTGTTTGTCAGTAGTTTCGAACTGTCTGGACAGAGCGTCTGCTTTAGTGTTGCGATCACCTGGCCTATAGGTGATAATATAATTAAAATGAGATAAAAACAGTGACCACCTAGCCTGCCTGGAAGACAATCTTTTAGCTTCGCTAAGGTAGGATAGGTTCTTGTGATCCGTAAAAATGAGGATAGGATCCTTAGTTCTTTCTAACAAATGTCTCCACTCTTTAAGTGCTAAAATAATAGCAAGGAGTTCGCGATTACCCACATCATAATTTTTCTCTGCTTTGGACATTTGTTTAGAAAAGAAGCCGCATGGATGCAATGGCTTTTCAGGCGACTCTCTTTGGGATAAGACAGCACCTACCCCAATATCCGAAGCATCAACTTCAAGAATATAGGGCAGTGAGGGGACAGGATGCTGTAAAATAGGTGCAGAGGCGAACGTAGTTTTAAGAAATTCAAAAGCCTGAAGTGCCTCGGTAGACCAAACACGAGTATTGCCATCCTTTTTAGTCATACGGGTAATAGGTGCTACAATGGACGAGAAACCTTTGATAAAACGTCTATAATAATTGGAGAACCCAAGAAAACGCTGAATAGCTTTCAGACCTTGCGGTAGAGGCCATTCTATTACAGCAGCAAGCTTCTGGGGATCCATACGAAAACCTTTAGCGGAAATCAAATACCCCAAGAACTGGACTTCGGTTTGGTCAAACAGACATTTTTCTAGCTTGCAATAAAGACCATTAGCAAGAAGGGTCTTCAAAACTGTCGTAACATGTCTGTGATGAGTGTGTATGTCTGTAGAATATATTAAAATGTCGTCCAAGTACACGATAACAAATGTGTGAATAAAATCTCTTAAGACATCATTAATAAATTCTTGGAATACTGCTGGGGCATTGCAAAGCCCAAATGGCATAACAGTATATTCGTAATGACCGGATCTAGTGTTGAATGCAGTCTTCCATTCGTGACTTTCCTTTATACGTATCAAATTGTATGCACTCCTAAGGTCTAATTTAGTGAACAGAGTGGCATGTTTCAGCCTGTCAAATAATTCTGTAATTAAAGGTATAGGGTATGCATTTTTGATAGTGATTTTGTTTAGACCTCTATAATCTATACACGGTCTTAAATCACCTTCTTTCTTCGATACAAAGAAGAACCCTGCTCCAGCTGGAGAAGAGGATCTCCTAATAAACCCCTTTTCTAGTGATTCCTTAATATACTCCTCCATGACACGGTTTTCTTGAACCGATAAGGGGTACACCCTGCCCTTTGGAGGTATAGTGCCAGGCAACAAGTCAATAGCACAATCATAGGGTCTGTGAGGCGGTAATTTATCAGCCTCCCTTTTATCGAAAACAGTCTTTAGAGATAAATACTGAGGGGGTATAGCCGTAGACAAAGGAGGACTGGTAGGTACCTTAATAGAATTCAAAGGTGTGACTTCAATCGTACAAGACTCGTGGCAGGCCTCACTCCATGATTTTATTTGCCCTGTCTCCCAGTCAAAAATGGGATTGTGAGCACGTAACCATGGATACCCTAATACTAACTGTGAAGAGGGAGAGGTGATGACCTGGAATCGAATGGTTTCATAGTGTAAAACCCCTGTGTACATGTGTAATGGTACAGTCTCATGAGTAACAACTGGAGAACTTAATGGTCTACCATCTATGGCCTCAACGGCCAAGGGTATCTCCTTCTCTCTGATGGGAATGTTGTTTCTCTTTATAAAGCCAGAGTCTATAAAATTTTCAGCTGCCCCAGAGTCAACCAGAGCATATATGTTGTCAACTATACAAATCTCTCCCATATATAAAGAAACCGGGAGAAGCAAGCGGTTAGGAGGCAATTTAGGAGACTTAGATATCACACCCAAGGCCAGTCCCCTATAAGGTCTTAGGTGCGAGAGTTTTCCGGGAGTAAAGGACATTCCTTTACCATATGGTCTCTCCTACCACAGTATAGGCAGAGTCCCTCCCTTCTCCTATGTAATTTCTCAGTATCAGAGAGTTTGGCAACCCCTAATTGCATAGGTTCCTCCTCAGATACTTTAACACTCTCTGGTATATTAACTCTGGGGTTAATAGGTGTAACAAAACGTCTATTCCTGTTCTTGGTATAGAGCCTGTCACGAATTCTATTATCTATATCAATGAGGTAATCAATAAGGTCCTCTAAGGCAATAGGAAGCTCCTTAGCTGCTACCTCATCCAATATCGTATCTGATAAACCTTCCATGAAGGCAGTAGTTAACCCATTGTTGGTCCAATCTACCTGCGAAGCAAGAGTGCGAAACTTAATAGCATAATCAGCCACAGACCTAGAACCCTGTTTAATTCTCATTAATGCTCTCGCGGCATTCTTTGACCTTTTCATTGTGTCAAAAGTTCTACGAAAAGCCGTAAGAAAACTGTTGAAATCATGTACCATAGGTCCATTAGCTTCCCAAATAGGATTTGCCCACTCAAGTGCTTTATCGGTAAGTTGGTGCATAAAGAACCCAACCTTAGACCTCTCTGTGGGAAATGAACGTGGATACATTTCAAAGTGGAATTCAATTTGATTAATAAACCCTCTGCAAGTCTTAGAGTCCCCTCCATACCTAGGAGGAGGTGTTAAATGGGCCGAAGTATTAGGCAAAGTAGATACTTCAGGGAGAAGGGGCGTAGGAGGGTTAGGTGTGGTTGCTGGAACGGTTCTAGCTAGGAGCGTCTGGAGAGCCTGGGCTATCTGATCCATACGGTGATCCTGCTCTACAAATCTTGCCTCATGGGACGCCATCTGTTGAGCTAAATCTGCGGGGTCCATGGCCCTATCGTAATGTAACGAGAATATACCCCTACACGCAGGATCCAGCTAAACAGAAGCCAATACAGAGGAGAGATACGTCTACCGGACCTTAGAATGGCCGGACTCGACGTATATGAGAGGAGACAGAGCCAGGAACAAACCGAGGTCAAGGGCACAGAGAGACAGCGTAAACTAGGACAAGCCGGGGTCTGGTACACGGAAAACAGCAAGCCGGCAAACAGTACAGATAAGGATAAAGCGAAAACGAAGTCAGAATACAAAGCCAAAGTCAATACGAGAAAACACAACTGAACACCACAAGCGCTAAAGGGAACTGAAACAGAAACCACGATAGGGCAACGAGCTAAGGGAAAAAGGTAAGTAACGCTACACCTCCCCACACACTCTACCAGTCACCGTGTCACGTCACCCCATCCTCACACACATGCAGTCACTATGTCACAAAATCCCTTCCCACACAGACATACAGTCATCCTGTCACATCACCCCCTCCCCTCTCCACACATCTATACTCACCATGCCCCATCACACCCACATACAGTCACCTTGTCACATCATCCCTTCTCCCACACAAACATAGAGTCACCATGTCACATCACCTTCTCCCTCACACACATACAGTCACCCTGTAACATCAATCCCTACCCCACACAAACACCTTCAGTTGTGTCAATACCAGACATGCACACACAGGTACCAATACACACTGACAAACACACAGTGATTTTGTGACTGTATCTGTCAATGTATGTGTGTGCATTGTGTGTCCCTGTACATCAGTGTGTTTGTGTGAGCGTATATTGAGGGTATATGATTGCATGTATCAAAGTTTATATATGTGTGCGTATATCAGTGTGTGTATGAGTGTGCATATATTTGTGTGCAGGGCTGGTGCAAGGATTTTTGCCCCACCCGTATGATCTGCCATATGAACCAACACCAGTGCTGCACGCAGTGTCTTTTCTCTAAAACCACTACATTAAGATGTAGAGGGTTCTGTGAGGTAAATTAGGGATTAGTGCCACTAATAATATACTGGATTGCCTACTTACCACCAGATGAGGACAAGAGGATGATGATGGGCTCAGGCTGCAGTCTGGTGTTAAAACTGGCTCCCTGGAGGCATAGCTCACAAAATCAATGAACGTCAAGCAGCTCCATTTTTTTGGACCCCTTACACAAATCACGGTTTGGGCCCCCAGATCCTGACCGTGAGTATGCCTACAAGCCTGATGCCTACAAGGCCCACCAATGAGTTTGCTCACAGGGAGTGGAGTGTATGTGTGTAGGGGATGTGTTATGTGTTATTGTAGAGGATGTAATGTGTGTGTGTTCTTATAGAATGCAATGAATAGGGATACCAGTTTGTGTAAGGGATGTAGTGGGTGTGTATAGGGGATGCAGTGTGTGTTTGTATGTAAGGAATACATTGTGTATTTCTGTGTGTGGGTGTGTGTATAAGGGATGCATTGTGTGAATCTGTGTTTGTATTATGTGTAAGGGATGCAAGGTGTGTTTCTGTCTATGTAATGTAATGCAGTGTGTTCCTGTAAGGGGTGCATTGAGTGTGTGTAAGAGATGCATTAAGAGAAGCAGTGTGAGTGTGTAAGGGATGCATCGTGTGCTTCTGTGTATGTGTGCAAGGGCTGCATGTGTGGAGTGCAGTGTGTGTGGAGTGTGTAGATAGCACTTTATAGTGGTTATGGTGCCATAGTGCCCTTCCAGGGTAAGTAGTCAAACTGTTTCAAAGAACAACCTGGGATCTGCCAGGATAGGGGCTGTAGTCAAGTGTGTGAGTGGTGGAGTGTGTGTGTGTGGAGTGCAGTGTGTGTGTGTGTTTGTGAGGTATGCATTGTGTGTGTGTTTGTGTGAGGTATGCATTGTGTGTGTGTAAGGGATGCATTGTGTGTGTGTAATAGGATGCATTGTAGTGCTCTCCCATCCCCTCCTGTCCCTTAGTGCTCTCCTATCCCTTAGTGCTCTCCGATCCTTTAGTGATCTCCCCACCTGTCCCTTAGTGATCTCCCCTGCCCCCTTATTGGTCTCTCTCTCCCCCAGTGTTCCTTAGTGGTCTCTCCCCCCCCCCAGCATCCCTTAGTGGTCTCTCCTCCTCCCACCAGTGTCCCTTAGTGGTCTCCCCACCATCCAGTGTCCCTTAGTGGCCTCTCCTCCTCCCCCCAGTGTCCCTTAGTGGTCTCTACTCCCCCTCCCCAGTGTCCCTTAGTGGTCTCTGCCTCCCAGTGTCCCTTAGTGGTCTATACTCCCCCTCTCCCAGTGTCCCTTACTGGTCTCTACTTCCCCCCTAGTGACCCTTAGTGGTGTCTACCCCCTCCCCCCCCCAGAGTCTCTTAGTGCCATCTCCCATCCCTTCCCTGTTGTGCCTCCTAGCCCTACCTATTTGTCTGTTTTCTGTACCCAGCCAGACTGACAGGAAGTGCTCACTGAGAGAGCACTTCCTTTCAGTCCGGCCAGGTACAGGAAGCTCCTGTACTGTGGTCCGCGCTGCCTGGCCACGCTACACTGAGTGACTGGAAGGAGGGAGCGCAGTGCACTTCCCTCCTGCCGGGTCACTCGAATCTTGCACCCCCTGGGCCGGTGTGCCCTAGGCGACTACCTAAGTCACCTATAGGACGCGCCGGCCCTGTTTGTGTGTGCCCAAAATGAGGGTGATATGGTATGGGCAATGTCATGGTAATGACATTTGACCATGTATAGGCAAGAAGATTATAGACTATGTGAGGAAAAAGTCTTTGTTACATATTGAGAAATTGTATTTATATCCACGGTATTAGGAAGTTATCTACCAAAAGGCTGAAAGACTTAAATTGGTCTTTCAGCCAAATTTACTAATACTAAGTAAAGATTACTTAGTATTAGTAAATTGTGCCCCTACTCGCTATACCGCGAGTAGGGGCACCTCTAGTAAACAGTGAGCAGCCAGTGGCTGCTCACTGTTAAAAAAAAAAGAAAAAAAAAGGTCCCCCCACCCCTGAGCGGAGGGTGGGGACCCTAAATTAGAATACGGGGGGAGGGGGGACCTATTGCCCCCAAGTTTGACAAAGACATCCTGTTAGGTCGAAACGTTGCTGTCAAGCTTGACAAAGACCTCCTGTTAGGTTGAAACGTTGCTGTTCATTTTGTTACAATAAATCTGCCTGCGGATTTCACATTTGGAGTGCCTGTTAATCTTTCTTATTGCCTTATATTAGGGTAAAGGCTACAATTAGGGTTATGCTTACGGAAATGGTTAGAACCTGAGTTAATTCAAACTTTAGGGGAAGCTTCCCTGACTTCTACTGTATACAGGGAGTGCAGAATTATTAGGCAAATGAGTATTTTGACCACATCATCCTCTTTATGCATGTTGTCTTACTCCAAGCTATATAGGCTCGAAAGCCTACTACCAATTAAGCATATTAAGTGATGTGCATCTCTGTAATGAGAAGGGGTGTGGTCTAATGACATCAACACCCTATATCAGGTGTGCATAATTATTAGGCAACTTCCTTTCCTTTGGCAAAATGGGTCAAAAGAAGGACTTGACAGGCTCAGAAAAGTCAAAAATAGTGAGATATCTTGCAGAGGGATGCAGCACTCTTAAATTGCAAAGCTTCTGAAGCGTGATCATCGAACAATCAAGCGTTTCATTCAAAATAGTCAACAGGGTCGCAAGAAGCGTGTGGAAAAACCAAGGCACAAAATAACTGCCCATGAACTGAGAAAAGTCAAGCGTGCAGCTGCCACGATGCCATTTGCCACCAGTTTGGCCATATTTCAGAGCTGCAACATCACTGGAGTGCCCAAAAGCACAAGGTGTGCAATACTCAGAGACATGGCCAAGGTAAGAAAGGCTGAAAGACTACCACCACTGAACAAGACACACAAGCTGAAACGTCAAGACTGGGCCAAGAAATATCTCAAGACTGATTTTTCTAAGGTTTTATGGACTGATGAAATGAGAGTCTTGATGGGCCAGATGGATGGGCCCGTGGCTGGATTGGTAAAGGGCAGAGAGCTCCAGTCCCACTCAGACGCCAGCAAGGTGGAGGTGGAGTACTGGTTTGGGCTGGTATCATCAAAGATGAGCTTGTGGGGCCTTTTCGGGTTGAGGATGGAGTCAAGCTCAACTCCCAGCCCTACTGCCAGTTCCTGGAAGACACCTTCTTCAAGCAGTGGTACAGGAAGAAGTCTGCATCCTTCAAGAAAAACATGATTTTCATGCAGGACAATGCTCCATCACACGCGTCCAAGTACTCCACAGCGTGGCTGGCAAGAAAGGGTATAAAAGAAGAAAATCTAATGATATGGCCTCCTTGTTCACCTGATCTGAACCCCATTGAGAACCTGTGGTCCATCATCAAATGCGAGATTTACAAGGAGGGAAAACAGTACACCTCTCTGAACAGTGTCTGGGAGGCTGTGGTTGCTGCTGCACGCAATGTTGATGGTGAACAGATCAAAACACTAACAGAATCCATGGATGGCAGGCTTTTGAGTGTCCTTGCAAAGAAAGGTGGCTATATTGGTCACTGATTTGTTTTTGTTTTGTTTTTTGAATGTCAGAAATGTATATTTGTGAATGTTGAGATGTTATATTGGTTTCACTGGTAATAATAAATAATTGAAATGGGTATATATTTGTTTTTTGTTAAGTTGCCTAATAATTATGCACAGTAATAGTCACCTGCACACACAGATATCCCCCTAACATAGCTAAAACTAAAAACAAACTAAAAACTACTTCCAAAAATATTCAGCTTTGATATTAATGAGTTTTTGGGTTCATTGAGAACATGGTTGTTGTTCAATAATAAAATTAATCCTCAAAAATACAACTTGCCTAATAATTCTGCACTCCCTGTATATATATATAGTTTATTCTGTATTTTGAAAATGTACCTTACCTGATGACGTCATTTATGCGTCAAACCTCATTTACTGTTTAAAATCAGTCCCCCTATATAAACCCTACCCTACCAAGCATGTTTTTTATCTCCACTTGATAAAGGTGAAACACGTTGTGGATATTTTATATATTTTACTCTGTATTTTGGCTACTTTTAAATCACTCTGATTGTGCCATTTTACTCTTTTATTTATTATTTTTAAATTTTGCTTGGTATCCTGATTTTATCTCTCCTGCTGAGTATTACTCCAAAGACATCCGAGGTGGGGATTATACCTAAGTCATTGAGCAGTCTGCCTGCTCAATCCTATGTGAGTACACATTTTATTATTTATATTCCTTATATGAGTTTTTATATACCGAGCACTATAGTTGTCTCTCTTCTCCCTTATGATCTACATATCGGCAAAAGATTTAACCCTCTACACGCATCCTACAAGCGGGGATTATACCGCTGTGTGCTATTCATACTAGAGCTGGCTTAAGCTCTACTAAACATGAGTATGACTGTATTAGACTCTGTTGTTTTATACACCATCTTTACCAGACGTACTGCCCTATCATCTGTCTTTCTCTTCCACCTACGGAGTAAAAGACCAATACTTCTCTACGTATCCTATAAGCGGGGATTGTACCGCTGTATGCCATCCACACTAGAGCTAGTTCAGCTCTACTACACGTGAGTAGGATTACTATAGACCTCTTCTTCTTGCATATAAACCCTCATATCAGACGTATTTGCACTATTTGCACTATTGTTTGTTTCTTTCTTTACATACGGATCCTGTAAAACCATCTTCAAGCGACCCTTAGAGACAATACTCCTCCACATAGGCTGTCGTTGCCTCATCAGGCCCAACTAAAGACTTTGTTTTAGCACCACTTACACTTTGTTCATTTCAGCTGCACTTTAGCCAGCTTTGGCGCAACCTTCTTCTGTTTTGTCTTGTATATTACCTTTGTTCATAGGGTTTAGAGGGAACTCTATTTTTAGGTTGCTGCCTCTTACTTTATCTATTTATAGGATAGGTCTATTTTAGCGCTATTTTAGCGCTGTTTCCTTCTTTCTACATTTCTATTTGGCACCACTTTTCCCTCTAGTTATAGCTGCTTTCTGAACCATCCTATACCATGTCTATTTTTGACTTCAGGAATAATCACACTATTGACATCAATAATGTTTTCGATACTGATGAGATTATACATATACCTCACAAACTAGAATTATACAATCAAAAAGAGCTCTTTACAAAATTAGAAAAAAACTCTCACTACAGAAATAAAATTAAAATGGGAAATTGCAACACTAAAAAATACTTAGATGAACAAATTACCCCAAGAGGTCTAAGATTTTATAAGCTCCCCACATCTGATCAAGATGATGAGGAGTTTATGAGAGATTGGAACAACAAATTGGAACTCTACACCCTAGGCCTTATGGAAACTTTAATTCTGAAAAAAGTAAAAAACTCTCACTCCTAGACACAGAAATCAATGACCTTAGATACAGGCTCCTCCCTTTCACTGCCACTCAAGTATACAAACTCAATCCTAATACAAAATAAAATAGAAAAGGTCGAAATGGACACAAAACACAAAAATTAAAAAGTATATCCGAGACAAACAAGATTACTCCACTGATCAAGTCAGAACATACCACATGAACAAAAATAATGTCTCAGAAATTTCCACTTACCACAATCACAATCCCAACTATCATAACCAGGGAAAATTGAGTACACAGCAATACCCAAATCACAATGATAGAAAACCCCCTTATGTTCACCAACACCCCCACAACAGATCGAATCAACAAAGACACACAATATATAATTACCCAGGGCAACCACACCCTCAGCAAAATAAGATAGAAAAATGATACCACCAATCCCCATGGAGATACTATAGATCACCACACCACCTGTCCAAACAGAACACTTCACCACAAAACTACCACAACCACCTTACTAACAGAAGGACCAACACTATGACCTATGAGTGATCCACACAAGGAAGAAACATATATGACACTAACCCAAGACCACAAAGGAAAAGATACTCCCACAAAGACTATGAACAAACCCACCATTTGAAATCACCTATCAACTTCAGCCACCAAAATAGATATAAACTATTATTCATAGATTCCGAGTTTGAAAATGAGGATCATTTTTTAGAAATCAGACCACACAACAACCAGCCTGTCCAAACCCTGTACCCAACAAGAGCAAAAAAAAAGGAGTCTAAGTTTAGAGGAAGGAGAAGTGGAAGAAGAATAAAAATAAAAAAAAGAGAGAGAGATTAGAGAGACACCTACCAATCTAACAGAAAAAGATCACAGCATTTTTAACTTATCACAAATTTTTTTATCCTCTACACAAATTTCAGTTCTGAGCAAGGGTCTCAAATATGCACCGACCAATCCTTTTAACCAATTCTAAGCCTTCCTAGACATCAACAAATTTGTTAGAGAGGCCACTTTAAAAAGATTCTTTACAACCAAGTCTGTAGAACCAAACACAACACAAACTAAAACAGACATTTCCACAAATAACTCTGCCACTAATCCCACTCACCCCTCAATTATAAGAACTGATTTAAAGAAAAATTCAAATTTCTACCCTTCTAGCTTCAAATCCAGCCCCATAGAGGTGTTTGAAAAATTAGTACTAAAAGATTTAAACAAAATGAAAAAACACAAATACCAACACCACATTACCAATCCTTCCATTAACAAACAGCATTAAAAGAACTGAAAAAAGACGACACTATCATCATAAAACCAGCAGACAAAGGGGGAGGTCTAGTCATCCTCCCAAAAGATATGTATATTGAAGAGGCCCTCAGACAACTAACTGACCCTAACGTATATGATAAATTACCCTCTGACCCAACCATTCTTATTAAAAGCAAACTCAGAACATTTCTACAAGAAGGTCTAGAACAAAATATTCTTAACAAAAAAGAACATGACTACTTAAACATATCCTTTCCAAAAATCCATGTGATATATTTCTTACCGAAAATACATAAAAACCAAGAAAACCCCCCAGGTAGGCCCATTGTCTCCGGGATAGGTTCTTTACTGTCAAACTTATCCGAATACATTGACATTTTATTACAGCCACCAGTCAAATTAATGCAATCATATTTAAAAGACTCTATGACCCTCCTACGGTTTTTAAATGATTTTACCAGGGATCCCAACTACATTTTAGTCACCTGTGATGTACAATCATTATACACAATTATCCCCCACCAGAAAGGCTCTGAATCAGTTTTTTCAATTCTAAAGGAAGCTAAATCCATCCCCGACAACTAAATCGATTTTATCATACAAGGTATCAAGCTAATTTTAAACAATAATTATTTTTGGTTTTTAGATTATTTTTACATTCAAAAACAGGGGAGTGCAATGGGGACCAGATTTGCCCCCAGCTATGCAAACCTCTTTATGGCACAATGGGAATCCCAGGCCATTTGGGGTGAACATAACTGGCGGGCAAATCTGATACAATATTTCAGATACATAGATGACCTCTTCTTTATATGGAAAGGTACAGAGGACTCCCTAACACAATTTTTAAATCATCTTAACAGCAACACACATGGCATAATCTTAACTTCTGAACACAGTAAAAACAGCATTAATTTTTTAGAAGGTAACATTCATACTAAAACATTTTTTTTTAAAGTTTGCACAAATACGGTAATTGATCAATCCGGCTGCCATTTCAAGCCTGTGAGTTTTACCCTATTTATAACCCTCGTTTTAACTTCAAACTTTAGGGGAAGCTTCCCTGACTTCTACTGTATATATATACATATAGTTTATTCTGTATTTTGAAAATGCACCTTACCTGATGACGTCATTTAGGCGCCAAACCTCATTTACTGTTTAAGATCAGTCCCCTATATAAACCCTACCCTACCAAGCATGTTTTTTTTATCTTCACTTGATAAAGCCACTATAGGTGAAACGCGTTGTGCATATTTTATATATTTTACTCTGTATTCTAAATAAGGGTATTTTGGCTACTTTTAAATCATTCTGATTGTGCCATTTTACTCTTTTATTTATTATTTTAAAATTTTGCTTGGTATCCTGATTTTATCTCTCCTGCCGAGTATTATTTCAAAGACATCCGAGGTGGGGATTATACCACTCACGCCTAAGTCATTGAGCAGTCCACCTGCTCAATCATATGTGAGTACACATTTTATTATGTATACTCCTTATATGAGTTTTTATTCAGCGAGCACTATTAGTTGTCTCTCTTCTCCCTTATGATCTACATATCGGCAAAAGACTTAACCCTCTACATGCATCCTACAAGCGGGGATTATACCGCTGTGCGCTATTCATACTAGAGCTGGCTTAAGCTCTACTAAACGTGAGTAGGACTGTATTAGACTCTGTTGTTATATACACCATCTTTACCAGACGTACTGCCCTATCATCTGTCTTTCTCTTCCACATACGGAGTAAAAGACCAATACTTCTCTACGTATCCTATAAGCGGGGATTGTACCACTGTATGCCATCCACACTAGAGCTAGTTCAGCTCTACTACACGTGAGTAGGATTACCATAGATCTCTTCTTCTTGCATATAAACCCTCGTATCAGACATATTTGCACTATTGTTTGTTTGTTTCTTTACATACGGATCCTGTAAAACCATCTTCAAGCGACCCTTAGAGAGAATACTCCTCCACATAGGCTGTCGTTGCCTCATCAGGCCCAACTAAAGACTTTGTTTTGGCACCACTTACACTTTGTTCATTTCAGGTGCACTTTAGTTAGCTTTGGCGCAACCTTCTTCTGTTTTGTCTTGTATATTACCTTTGTTCATAGGGTTTAGAGAGAACCCTATTTTTAGGTTGCTGCCTCTTACTTTATCTGTTTATAGGATTGGTCTATTTTAGCGCTGTTTCCTTCTTTCTACGATTCTATTGTTTAAACTTCATATTTGTATTTTCTATTTTTTATGCATTCTATAGTTTCAAAAGTTCTTGCAATGTTGCGTTGCTGGTAATTTTACCTTCACTTTCACTTCATATTACAGTCAAATAGGAGGAGTGGGGAGAAGAAAGACTGGACTGGAGGGAAAGTGGAGATAAATCACAGGGAGGATAGAGTGTTAAAAAAGCAGAGAGTGCATTATGAAATAATTAGGTCGAGAAAACCGCCTACCTAGATGCACTTGAGATGTTGCCCGTGGATCTGGATTGTGCATTTAGAGATCCCAAAACAGAAAGATAAAGGGGAAAAAAAGTCAGACAAATTACAGTAGTAAAAGTTTAACCCCTTAAGGACACATGACATGTGTGACATGTCAGGATTCCCTTTTATTCCAGAAGTTTGGTCCTTAAGGGGTTAAAGGCTACCCACCCTTTATTTATGCACCTAACAACATGTTTAACCTAAATGCCAAGAAATATTTATATGGTTGAATACTCCAGAGCCGTCATCTTATCTTTTCTGTAGTGATCATCTTCCAAATGCCCACTATGTCTGTGCTTGCTATTGTTTCCAATATCACTGACCATTAATGCTTTAATGATAACTCTGTCAGAAAATCTGTCACATAAGTAGCTTTAAATAAGTTGTCACACTATAAAAAAAAAAAAGGTTTATTTTAAAGCTGCTTAGCAATATAAAATATGCCAAGTACAATTCCAATGAGACTCTTATACAACAACCTCAATAAGGCTCACTTGTAAAACATTCAAGAGATTGTGACACTAGTGGAATAATTCAGGATAAAAACTTTTTTTACTTGTATTCCTCAATTAAAATATCTTCTTACAAAGATACAGGATAGCAGCGGACATCGGGCAAGTCAGAGGGATAAATTGATCACATGGTATGCTAATTCTCACACATTTTGTATATACAAGCCCTTAATCAGAAACTTGCTTGTTTGATGGCTAGGTGTAAAATATTGTATAAGCATCACATTGGGAAAGGGAAAGAAAAAATTAACAGTAGTGCAAATGCTTTTTCAAAACTTCTTTAAAACAATTGAACTTTTAAAAAATGATAACATAAATCAATTTTTATTCTCTGCTAGATAAAACACAACATAATTCTTTTAGATGCCTGGTCTACATTAAATATTGTGGAGATCTTTTTCAATTTGCTTTGTTCTCTTTATGTATCTCTACCACCGTTTCAAAAATAATGGAAAGGGTTACTTAGCAAAAAGAATTAGGTTTATAAAAAGAATATCTGACTCCTATAATTCACAAATACACTAACACACAACAGCTGCTACAGTTTGATACAACTGGATGTAATATGCATGATTATTATGGTTAAAAGAAAATACCAGCTGATTTGTGGAATGCTTCAGATATATATGATGGAAAAACTTATAAAGTTTTATAAAAGACAGTGGCAACTCAATTTTGCTAATGTTAATTTCAAGCACATGGCATTTTCATTTTATGTTCAGTTCATGTCGGACTTTTTTCTTGTGCAATTTTAAATGGCTTGTGCCCAGTAAAGACAGAGAACAATAGCAATGAAAAAAAAAAAAAACGGGATCCAGGAGGTAGTCTATATTGTGGTTATTTGGACGGTTTAGGCGTTAAATGTTGCGCTGAGCAATTTTAACGCTTGTTTATCCAAAAAATTTAAAAGATCGCAGTCGGGATGGAAAAATTTATGAAAATGACTATGTATTTAACTTAATACCTCTAATAATATAGTACTTATATGTTACAGGATATTCTGACAATTTAATTATGGCGGTAAGCTATGTGTTCTTTTGATGGTTTACTAGGTAATGCTAAGTGAACCCACATTAGTACATAGCATAGAAATCTTTCCAAACCATTCTCCTGTATTGTGGTACTAGAATGTCGATCTTTGCCAAATTTGTTTGTGAGCCTCTGTAAGTAGGCCTTTATCTATGTGTGAGACAGCTGTTTCTCAGATGGTATATGTCTATAGGTGGTTAGCTGATTGAGTTAAAATAAAAATCACAACTTGGGTATTATTGCAATTTTATTTTCAGTTCATCTAAATTTGGTGTTTAGTGAATAGATTGTACAGGGTGAAGCAATGCAAACCAGTGACCAAACTAGTAGATTGTATAAGGACTGTTGCAGAAAAAGTATGTGATTCACTTTTCAATACAAGTTAAGGTCTAAAGTTAAGCTACATAACATGAAAATAAAAAGAACACTTCAAAGAGCCTTATATAATTGTTTCAGTAACGTGTGAAAAAGAGAAAGAGAAAAACTAAATTCTTTATGACATAACTCTCAAAATACTGACAATATAACTATAAATCAATTGTTCTGTTCCTTTAAATATTTGTACAAAATAAAATGTTTATTCAAAATTTATCGAGAGGACAAAATATTTGGATATTGTTAAAAAATTTGATAAGCTGTTTCCATTCTGACTAGATTAGCTTTTTCTGTTGTCTCTTCTTCTCTTTTTATTTATCTCACTCGGAAAAAAAATATCTCAATCTTAACTGAAGTTTAACATCTTGCATTTGAAAACCTGTTATCCATACAATCAGTTGTGAACTTGATTACTCAGGAAAGTATGGAAGCGATCGAATCTCTGCTCTCCTCATTTGCCATTTCTGATTAGCTATCTCCTGGAAATAATAAAATGATCTTCTGTTCTTTAGATAATTTTGGAAGATGAGCTTGCAAATGTATATTGAAACCATGCACAAATCAAAGCAAGATGAATGCCTTATTTAATCCTATATTCAAGCGCCCTGCAAGAGAAAATGAATATGATTCTAACTGCTTTAAGAAAAATATGTTTTGTGTATGTGGCATTCATTCATGTTGGCAAGCTTATTTGTAGCTGGGAGAGTTGGATGTACTTTGAGAGCCATAGGTTTGAATATTAGTAGAAATTCAATTGAGTGCCAGGTCTTTGTGCAGATTAATGTTTTCCAACTTTGTCATGGGCTGTGGTGATTTATTCTATATGTTGGTGGGGAGATCATTATTTTAACAATGATGATATATAATGACGTAGAATGTAATACGGAGACCATGTCCAAATCAGTATTGCTTGGAGATCAGTGATTGTTATATGAAATGTGCTTGAGCTTATAATGATATTCTTGGTCTCCAGATTGCCCTTCCCGATGTCCCCAATTCTTTACCTCTTGAGTCTCTTCCTACTTGTATGACTCTCTGCCCTCTAACTTGTAGTGTGGGTGAGCAGGATCATGAAGGAGGAATCTCTTTTCCTCTGCTCTGTCTCTTTAATGACACAATGTCATTTGTTCCCTTCTGCTCCACACACACACGGCCAGGGCTGGACTGGGAAAAAAATCAATCCAGACCAGGCATTTAAATGCAGAGCAGCCCTAGGAGGGGTGCAACCCACAAGGTTGCATGTTGTGTCATCATCAATCACATGCATGCCTTTTCAAAGTGGGTATATATGTTTAATGAGCCACAGGGCAGCCCATGTGTAGTGTAGGGGGGATAATGGATGTTTGTGTGGGGGAGGGGTGGGTGGAGTAGGAGATTTCAGTGTGAGATAGGAACAGAGGCTGTAGGGTTTGAGAGGGTTCATGGGGCTGCAGGGTGTGAGTGGGAAACATGGGGCTGCAGGGTGTGAGTGGGAAACATGGGGCTGCAGGGAATTAGAGGGACACAAAGGGGTTGCAAGAAGTGGAAGGGAAACATGGGGCTGCTGGGTGTGAGAGGGAGAGACAGGCGCTACACGGTGAGAGGTGGAGACAGGGTCTGCTGGGTGTGAGAGGGGGAGACAGGGTCTGCTGGGTGTAAGAGGGAGACACAGGGTCTGCTGGATGGGAGAGAGGGAGAAAGTGGCTCCTGGGTGAAAGGGGAAGAGATGAACTGCTAAGTGTGAGGTGGCACGTATGGATGCTGGGTGGGGGGGACGGGGATGTGGGGCTGCTGTGTGAGAGGAGGGGACATGGGGCTGCAGGGTGTGAGAGGGGGAAACAGGGGCTGCAGGGTTTGAAAGGGGGAGATGGGATGCAGGGTGTAGGATTGGGACATGGGACTGCAGGCTGTAAGAGGGGGACATCGATATGCGGAGTGTGAGAGGGGAACACAAAGGCTGCAGTGTGAAAGGTGGAGACAGGGTCTGCTGGGTGTGAGAGGGGGAGACAGGGTCTGCTGGATGAGGGGGGACACAGGGCTGCTGGGTGAGAGGGGAGGCAGGGGCTGCTAGGTGAGACTGGCAGGGGCTGCTTGGTGGGTGAGTGGGACATGGGGTAAAAATAAACCCTTAAATGTCACATTACATTTTTATTTAAAAAGAAAAGAAATAACTGTATAGTTTCCTCCCCCATACCTCTTTCTTAACTTGAGCCTTTGAGGTAGGGGGCGCCAGGGAGGAACTATGTTCCCTGGTGGTCCAGTGGATGAAAAATCTGTTCTACACCCCTTGGTAAGTGTAAACCGTATGCACAGGGCCTGAGCTGTGCATCAGTGTGCAGGCTGGTGAGTGAGATCTTAGATCTTCCCACAGGCCACAGAGCTCCCTCTATGGGCCGGAGGTCTTGCAGCACAAGCTGTAAAGGGGCTGGCAGTCGTCCTTGGGTCATTATCGTCGTGGCCCACCGGGAATTTGCTGGTTTGCCTGATGGCCAGTCCAGGCCTGCACACAGCACTTCTGCCATGCATTGGATCTTTATTGAAACAATTGATCAAAGGACAATACATTTCTCCCTGCTCAGCAATGCTGCAAGCAGTAACCCTGTGTGCCATACAGTTTTGTATTCTAATATATAAGTGCTTAGATGACAGCAGCAATATTTCCTTCTCTGAGAAGGATTACAATCCCATAGGCTCTTAGCAAATTACTGGTTGGAGGCCTTTATTCATTCTTTATGTAGGGATGGTAAATGGGGCAACATGAATTCATTGTTCTGAACTTCTGACCCCAGGGCCCTAGGCAGTTGCATAAAGTCACCTTATTCTTAATTGTGCTCTGCTCTTTCAAATATTGTCATTAAATATAGAGTTTTTGTCTGCTAACCTTGGAACAGTCCAAATAAGTCCACCAATTTAAGCAAAAGTTTGTGGTGAAAAAATGACACATTTTACATACATATTGCATATTTGCTTGGTATTTTGTATATTTGATATATGCCACTGTGATAAAATCCATGCTGAGTAAAACAATATGCCCAATGTATGACCTATATGCTATTTTGTGAAGTGACTGTGCTGTATGAAAGACATGACCATTTTAGATTTAGTTTTTTTTTAATTCTTTGTTTTGTTCGTGCACGGATATATCAAAGATCAAAGAGTACTTATGCAAGGATGAGACATCGACAATTATGCATGTCAGGTACAATAAATGCAGTTGTACAGCAGCACATTTTTTGTTTATGAACATTTGTGAACGAGATTCCGTTAGAAGAATATTTATTAACTAGAGATAAAAGATAGTTGTAATAGGGTACCCAGTTAAGTAGAGGGGTCATGTGATGGCCCACAGAGTAAGGTAGAGGGTTCAAATAGTAGTTTTGGTCTTAGTGGTGGCCCGAGGTGGCCTGTTGTGGTTCTCCAGGTCAGGGTCTGTTGGGATGCTATGGGATGACAGTATAAGGAGAAAACATTCCGAAAAACTGGTGGTCTATGGAGCCTGTCTGGGTACGGTAGTGAGGTCAGACTATGTGCCCCTTATTGCCTAGAGCCTTTGTGGGTGCCTTGTGCTCGCTTGTGTGGGGCTAATTTATTCAGGTCGCTGAGGGAAGGGGAAGATGAATGGAGCCTTAATTTGCAGCCAATACCCCCATGGGGGCCCACATGTATGGGGTTCTCAAATGTGTTGTCTCGTGATAAGGTAAAACAGAAATATGAACTATTATTAATTAACAGAAAATTAAACAGAAACAAGCATAATATCATACAAATAATGTGCAGCATTTGGTGGACCGCTGCACCATGGAGGTATGTTGCCTTTGGAGCATGTGTATCCCCTGTTGTAGGTGAGCAATTTGTGTCTTTGTGTTGTGGGAGTCCTCTTCCAGGGTTCCCACAAGGCCAGTCAGGCATTGTAGGTTTTTGCGGAATGTGGCGCAATATCGGTGTGGATATCTCTCTGTAGGCCTGCCAGCAGCTCCTGCATGTCGACCTTAGTTACCGGTGACAAGTCCGGTTTAGAGGTAGCGTGTGCCGGAATTGGTGAAGACTCCCCTTGGAGCAAGCAGGTGGAGGTCCTCGGGCCCCAAGGTTTGGTTGTCTGGGAAGTCGGAACTTTCTTCTATGTAGGAGGCCATCTTGGGCTGTGAGGCACCATGTGCCTGCCGCCACAGAACACTTATGCTCATGCCCAGTCTCGACTTGTCTGCCTTTTTTTTTTTAGTTTTTCGGCCTATATAAATGTGGGTTACTTGGGCATTCAGTTGGAGTCGATTAGTTTGGGGTAAGAGTTGGGACTAGTGGTAAAAATAGGCCTTGAGTCTTGGAGCACAGCAGACATGCGACTGTTCGGTTCAGTGGCTTGACTCTGCCCCCCATTTTAGGTTTTTAAGCATGAATGTTCGTACACCACATAGTATTTTAAAAGACATATTTTTGAACTGTAGTAGAGGATTATTTTTTAGCTAGTTTGTACCAAGTGTACTGCTAGTAATCATTGTTTCTGCTTCACAATGTGAGATTTTACTGTAAATTTTGCAATCCTGACGTGTGCTACCGCAGTATAACACTTTATATGTTCCTCAGCAGTGGCGTACACACAACCCATGGGGCCCCGGTGCGAAAACTGATCCGTGGCCCCCCGTGCGCGCTTACTCTGCACGGGCTGGGGCTGCAACACATGGTGGCAGGCACCTGGTCGCAGGGCTCGCATGGCTGTGACCCTGCGGCCACGGTATGTATGCCAGTGCATGCAGATACACATACACTTAAAGGACCACTACAGACACCCAGATTATATCAGCTCAATGAAGTGGTCTGGATACCAGGACCCTCTAGTTTTAACCCTGCAGCTGAAAACATAGAAGTTTCAGAGAAACTGCTATGTTCACTGAGGGTTAATCCAGCCTCACTCACTGACAGCCGCTAGAGGAGCTTCCGCGATTCTCACTGTGAAAATCACAGTGAGAAGACGCTGAACGTCCATAGGAAAGCATTGAGTAATGCTTTCCTATGGGCGGTTTGAATGCGCGCGGCTCTTGCCACGCATGTGCATTCGGAGCTGAGAGGCGGATCGGGGCGGAGAGATCCCCAGCGCCAAGGGAGTCCGGCGATGGAGAAAGGTAAGTGTTTAAGTGTCATGCCGTATCTGTTCCGTGGCCGGTGTTTCTGGTATGCGCAGCTGGCCCCGCCCCCTTTCTGACGCGACTCTCTTACGCTATTTAGAGAGACCGCGCCAGATACAAACGGCTTGGTGATTTTGGGACCTACTTCCGTGTTTAGACGCCGGCTACACAAGCTTCACTCGCAAGCCTTCCTTACCCTTTGAACTACTAAAAGGATTGTGCTTTACATCCTCTATTGGATCCTGGAAAACGGACTGTTTACCAATTTATACTTGGACTCTAATTCCGATCTCTTGGAGGACTACTCACATAAATCTTAAGTATAATTTTCATCCTATTCTCTGGAAACTCAGTTATAATTGAATTGTTTCTTGCTTGCTAAAATCTTCACTGCTGACTGCATGCTTTTTCTATGGAAGATAACTCCCATCAAGCTTAAGTATACTATTCAAATCATCTCTGAGGATTTACTTATTTATGAACTGTGTTTTGCTTGCCATAATCTACAGTTTATTCTTATTGAATTATTACCTATATGCTATTATTCACAGTTACTAAAATTTATTGCAATCATTAAAACTTCGTTTAATTCTCTAATTGCCTTCAATCAACGTTTTGCTTAACGCTACAGTATTGATAATTTAGAAGATTCTCCGTTTCATTTCTATTGTAATTAAGGAGTTCTACAAGCTGCAGTTGAGTTCCAATTCCAAAAAACCCTTGTAGCATAACATTAAGACACACACACACTCTCACGAACAGACGCATACACACTAGCTAACAGACACACAAATTTACTGACAGATACACACTCAGTGACAGACATACATATACACTCACTGACAGACAGACACACATTCACTCACTTACAAAACACACACTCACTAACAGATGCACACAAACTAACACACTCAGTAACAGACACACACAGTAACACACTCACTGACACACTCTAACACACACACACACACTCTAACACACTCACACTAACACACACACACTCTAACACTAACAAACACACTCTAAAACACACACACACACACACTCTAACACACACACACTAACAGACACACACAC
>OW240913.1:188267075-188361773 GCA_933207985.1 Pelobates cultripes
AATGAAGAACAAATGCATTACTGATCCAGCACTTTGATACAGAGAATGGCTGTCTCCCTGCCGAGAATAATAAATATTAGTTTAAGACAAGTGCAAAACCAACACGAGATTTTAATAGCCTATCCCAATGTAATAGAATGTAATTAGAGCTACCAACCATGGCTTGTGAGTGAAAGGATTAGAAGATCATCTGTGTACTCTTTGAAATGCTGTTGTGGTTGTGTCACTGGCTTATAAAGCTCTGTCAGCTGTTTGTTTGTTTGCAAAGCAGTCGCTTGCCATAGGTAGACACTCTCCCTGTGAACATGATCCAATTACATTTGAAGAAGCTGCAGCCAGACACAGCTGTGAAAATGTGCAAGAGATTCCAACACTCTAGGCCTCTTCTCCCTGTGCTCACACTGTGGCAGTAAGCACTGTCGCATCCTGAGCCTGCTGCCTGTGGGATCTTCCATTTCCCAAAGCTTCAGTCTGTTTAGTGTAACTCAATCACCGTGTGAGAGTCATGGGAGAAGGCATTAAAACATGGAGAGCTACACAAAACCCTGGCTTGAAAACAATGCTTGACTTCTGCAAAGGTCCAGAGCTGAATGTCCCACAAAGAAAGGGCTAGCTTTAGAACAGATGCATGTAGTAGTTCAAAGATGTGGAATATTAAACAGAAAATGGTTAACAACGTTTAACCATAATTTAACAATAATATTGCCTATTTTTTTAATTATTACAAACATTTTTTTTCAAAGTTACAATTTGCACACAAGATATCAGACACAAAGAAGAGGTGAAAACTTAAGGCGGGGGATAGAGAAAAAGGTGAACACATAAGGGGAAAGGCACTATGAAGGGAATTAGACAAAATATATATTTAGAAATGGAGGTAAAATGACCAAATACCAAATATATGGGTTTAAGAGGGAAAAGTGACTTCAGTGCACAGAACAGGTAGCGTGAGGTGGGCACACTAGGGGAAAGAGACTGTGAGTGTTGCACATGAGGGATTATGAGTTTTGCAGTTAGTATGCAGCTCAGTTTCTTTTTTTTGAATAACGTAATTTATCCAAATACAAACTATATGTAAAATTTAACCCAATGGCTGATAAGTATGCAAATATCCATTACCTGTTAGGCTACTTCACTCCCTTGTGCTAAAGCCATATTAAAGGGACACTGCAGGCACCCAAACCACTTCAGCTCATTGAAGTGGTTGGGGTGCAGTGTCCCTTTTGCACCTAGTGCTGCAATGTAAAACATTGCAGCTCTAAGTCTCCCTTCTGTGGCTGTCTACCAGACAGCCACTAGAGGACTTCCGGAATCCAAACAGACTTTTGGTCAATTATCTGATGCTGGGCGTCCTCACACTCTGCAGGAGGACCTCCAGTCTCAGATATTCCTCATATGAAAGCATTGAATAATGTTTTTCTATGGGTAGGTCTAATGTGCACGCGTCGCCACTGCCGCGCATGTGCATTAGGTCTCCCCCGCCGGCTAACGTCGGCAAGGGAGTTGCATGGACGGAGCCTGACCCAGCGCCAAGGGACATTGGCGCTCAATTCAGGCCGGTGGCTGAAGGGGTTTTAACCCCTTCAGCCCCGCGGGAGAGGGGGGGCGCGATGGAGGTTGGGCCCTATTGACCCTATAATGCCAGGAAAACGGCTTTGTTTTCATGGCACTATAGGATCCCTTTAAGGTTTTTGCACTTACTACACTCTGTTCCAAATTATTATGCAAATTATATTTTTTTCATTTACCTAAATAATTGATGTAAATAACAGTTAGCATTATTCTCATGTTATCAACTATTAAAAGTACAATTCAAATTATATTGAACAAACCTCCTAATGATAACAGTATTTTTTTAAACATAAAAAACTCACAATGCACTGTTCCAAATTATTACGCACAGTAAGTTTCAAAACACTTTTTAGGTTGTAAAGAACTGATAAATGTCATTTGTTGTGTTTGCAGCATATTTACTGAAATCAAAAGCTTTTTAAATAAAACTTATAACAACATTTTAACTTTTTAAACATTTTAACAGGTCACGTTACATTTTAACATAGGACCCCTTATTTGATAGCAGCTTCACAAGTCTTGCATCCATTGATCTTGTGAGTTTTTGGACAGTTTCTGCTTGAATTTGTTTGCAAGATGTCAGAATAGCCTCCCAGAGAATAGCCTCCCAGAGCTGCTGTTTGGATGTAAACTGCCTCCCACCCTCATAGATCTTTTGCTTGAGGATGCTCCAAAGGTTCTCAATAGGATTGAGGTCAGGGGAGGATGGATGCCACACCATGACTTTCTCTCCTTTTATCCCCATAGCAGCCATTGATGCAGAGGTATTCTTTGCAGCATGAGATGGTGCATTGTCATGCATGAAGATGATTTTATTACGGAAAGCATAGTTCTTCCTTCTGTACCAGGGAAGAAAGTGGTCAGTCAGAAACTCCATATACTTTGCAGAGGTCATCGTTACACCTTCGGGGACCCTAAAGGGGCCGACCAGCTCTCTTCCCATGATTCCGGCCCAAAACATGACTCCACCACAAGCCTTGCTGACGTCACAGCCTTGTTGGAATAGGGTGGCCGTCCACCAACCATCCACAACTCCATCCATCTGGACCATGCAGGGTTGCATGGCACTCATCAGTGAACAGGACTGTTTGAAAATTAGTCTTCATGTATTTTTCTGCCCAATGCAGCCGTTTCTGCTTGTGAGCATTGGTTAGTGGTGGCCGAATAGAAGGTTTATGCACAGTTGCAAGACGCTGGAGGACTCTACACCTTGATGTCCGTGGGACATCTGTTTGCTGCTATGTAATGTTATTTTAGCAGCTGCTCTCTTGATCCGATGCATGGATCTGGCAGAAATCTTCCTCAATGTGTCTTTATCTGCACGAACCTGTCTGTGCTCTGAATCAGCCACAAATCTCTTAATAGTGCGATGATCACGCTTAAGTTTTCGTGAAATTCCTAATGTTTTCATACCTCGTCCAAGGCATTGAACTATTTCACTCTTTTCAGCAGCAGAGAGATCCTTTTTCTTCTCGATATTGCATGAAAATGGTGCTCTGCTTAATAATGTGGAACACCCTCCTCAGTGGCGTACATACCAGGGTATGTACCCACAGGGCCAGCCTCTTCCCCTGGGAGGCCCAGGAGCCGGCCACCCGGGCAGGCGGGTGGCTGGTCGGGCAGGCAGGCGGGCGTGCGAGGGAGCACTCAGTGCTTCCTCTTCAGCTCCCTCGCGCACCGCACTGATGCCGGAGCCGGAAGATGACGTCATCTTCCGGCGCCGGCATCCCTACGCGGCGCGCGAGGGAGCTGAAGAGGAAGCACACAGGGGAAAGTGCTCCCTCGCGCGCCCGACCGGCCACCCGCCTGCCCGGTGACCTGCCGCCCAGGAGCCCAGCAACACCACTGGACCCCAGGGAATCCCCCCAGCACTCCAAAAGGTAAGGAGGCTGGGGGGATTAAATTTGAAGAAAAAAAATGTGTGTGTGTGTGTGTGTTAGTGTATGTTAGTGTATGTGTGTGTGTGTTAGTGTATGTGTGTGTGTGTTAGTGTATGTTAGTGTATGTGTGTGTGTGTTAGTGTATGTGTGTGTGTTAGTGTATGTGTGTGTTAGTGTGTGTGTTAGTGTGTCAGTGTTTGTTTGTGTTAGTGCGTGTGTTAGTGTGTGTGTCAGTGAATGTGTCTGTTATTGGGTGTGTGTCTGCTAGTGAGTGTGTTACTGTGTGTGTCTGTTACTGAGTGTGTTTGATGTCTGTTAGTGAGTGTGTGTTTGTCAGTGAAAGTGTATGCTTTGTAAGTGAGTGTGTATGTATGTCTGTCGCTGAGTGTGTCTCTGTCAGTAAATGTGTGTGTCTGTTAGCTAGTGTGTATGCGTCTGTTCGTGAGAGTGTGTGTGTGTGTCTTCAGCATTTACCTTTCTCCAGCGTCGGACTCCCCAGTGTCTGCCACTCAGCTCCAAAATGCACATGCGCGGCAAGAGGCGCGCGCGCATTTAAACCGCCCATAGGAAAGCATTACTCAATGCTTTCCTATGGACTTTCAGTGTCTTCTCACTGTGATTTTCACAGTGAGAATCGCGGAAGCTCCTCTAGCAGCTGTCAATGAGACAGCCACCAGAGGCTGGATTAACCCTCAGTGAAACATAGCCGTTTCTCTGAAACTGCTATGTTTTCAGCTGCAGGGTTAAAACTAGAGAGACCTGGCACCCAGACCACTTCATTGAGCTGATGTGATCTGGGTGTTTGTAGTGGTCCTTTAAGTGTGTGTGCATACCGCGGTCGCGGGGTCGCAGCCCTGCAACCCCTGCGACCAGGTGCCCGCCACCATGTGTTGCAACCCCGACCCGCGCCGAGTAAGCGCGGGGGGGGGGCCCACGGATCAATTTTTGCACCGGGGCCCCATGGGTCATGTGTACGCCACTGACCCTCCTTTAGTAGTTTTTCTAAAGGTGTCCGAGATTGTTTTCAGTGATCAAAAGAGCCCTGAGACACAATGCCATCTATGAGTTAAACTGAAAAACAAAATATTTAATCTTTGTGACACTTAAATAGAATTTGCATAATAATTTGGAACAGGGTGAACATGTAAACACCAACATCAATGCTTTTTCTGTTACTCTCAGAAATTATATATTGGTTTTGTCTTGGGTATGTATGTTTAATGTGGGAGTTTCCACACATCATTATTTTATACATTCTTAAAAAATACACGTTTCCATATTTTAAACTACTTAATTATCCAAAAAAAGTGACATTTAATATTCTATACCATACTATACTTTTTGGGTTCAAGGCGCCCTTAATATTTTAGTAATTTTCCAAGGCGCCCCAAGTACCCATATCTGTACAGTGCTGCGGCATTTACTGGCGCTATAATGTAATGTACAGTGTTGGTGTTTGAAGGGGTGCTTGTATATAGTTATTGTGTTTTAATATAGGGTTGTGTTTGCATGTAATGCTTGCGTTTGATTGCAGGGGTGTGTCTGAATGTAATGCTCACTTTTAAATGCGGATGTACATTTGTGTGAAGTATTTGTGTTTGAGTGAAGGAGTATTTGTATAATTTTTTTTAGTTTGAATGCAGATGTGTGTGTAAGTAATAATTGAGTCAGATTGCAGGAGTGTGCTTGTATGTTGTGCTGGTGTTTGACTGCTTGGATGTATGCACATACACTACCACATACATACATACATACATACATACATACATACACACACAGATATTCATGCACATTAACAAACAGATGCATATAAATACGCCGACACATACACACAAATTCATATAGACAACGGCACATACACACAGACACATACACACACATAGATATACACAGACATATACACACATGCACCCTGACACACACAAACATTGATACATGCCCACACCATGCGCAGACACAAAAGCACACTGACATATATACACACACACACACTCACAAACACCCTGACACACTCACACACACACATTCCAACTCCACACAAATGCTTTTTTTTAATATCTCCAGCCACCCTCCTATCAGTTTACCTTACGTGTCCATGAGGGTGGCTTGGAGTCCTGCTGCTGGTGAGAGTGAGGGGTCTGGAGCTCTTCGTGCTCCTCACCCCTCACACTGCGTCTACCATCTCCCACGCAGTCTGCCTGCATGACGCTGGAAGGAAGTGACAGGCTGTCATTTTGTCCCAGCCGGCCGACATTACAGGGGTCTGGTCATGGTCTTAAAAGACCGAGGCACCTGACTGGGCCTCTACTCAGCAGTAATGTTTCCCTGATGCTATAATCATAGCACCGGGGAAACATTCCGTGGCACCCCTGTGTACATACAGTTTGGGAACCGCTGTTCTTTACCCATGTTTTTTTAATAAAAAAATCTTTAGAAAATTATATAGAGCTGTTTATCTAATGTTCTCATTCTTACTCTTTTCATTTTATTTCATTCTCCACTTTTTTTCAAAAAGCATACATTTTCTTCGACCACCAAGTAACTTTATTTCTATTACTCCTTCTCTAATTTCTTTAACTCTTGTTTCATTTCAAGCAATGGAATTAAATATCTGCTTGTCCTTCTCTCCCTGCTTCCTATGCCAATGCCCAAAATATACATTTAAGTCCCATTCCCACCTCCATTCTCTTTCCATCCTACTGCTTTTAGCAACTTGAGATGTCCCCTAATCCTGGTTCCGCTAATGCTCACTGTACACACAGTTCCACCAGGTCACCTGAGAATCTCTTACTTATACCCAGTCACTTCACTACATCCAGTTCTTTTTGCTGTGCCCTTTGGAACGCACACCCAGTGTGTAACACAATAAAATCTTACTCAATGGACAAACTCCCCTACACACATAGTTGGCAATATCCTTCATCTTGTCTTTTCCAACCTTTGCGCTTTCTCTAACTTTTTTGGTGAACAGGTACAGGAGGGGAGGGGGAGACACATGGAGGGGCAGGCGGGTAGGTAATGAGACACATGGAGGGGTGGGAGAAATGAGACACATGGGGGGCTGGGGGAGAGGGAATAAGACAAATGGAGGGGTGGGGGAAAATGAGGCACATGGAGGAGTGGGTTGGAATGAGACATATAGAGGGATGAGGAGGGAAATGAGACACATGGAGGCGCTGGGGGGAATTAGACACTTGGAGGTGCTGGAGAACAATCCGTGGCACATATATACATATGTGGTGGGAATGCCCGAAAATTTTTGATTTCTGGAGGTCAGTTGAAGACCTGATACATTAGACATTTGATAGGCCCCTAGCCCTGGATACGTGGATATACCTGTTAAATAGGTCACTGGAAGGGTGGTCTAGGAGGGAACAAAAGTTATAACATAAAATAACCCTAAGCGCACGTCGAGCGATAGCAACCGCTTGGCTCTCACCAGAAGGCCCAGATTTTACAGGGGTCATATCCAGAATCAGAGAATGTAGAATAATGGTTGACCTGACAGCACGGGTGAGGGGGACGACTGAGACCTTCCAGAAACTATGGGAGCCATGGGATAGCAGCACAATAGGCTCGAGCAGTGTCTGATAGGGAGTGATTGGGAGAGAGGATCTGAACCAACAATAGTAACAGTGGCCCTCCCCTCTCGGAAGACGTATTATACAAGGGGTGCCTCTTCTAATCATCTCCTTTCTTTCTCTAACATTAAGCCCCATATTCCCTTCTTCTCTCTGAATCCTCTTTCTTTTTTCTCACTCACTCTTTCTTTTTTCTTCCTCCTGATTTCAGCGGGAGGCAGTTTTGTTTTTCTCTTTCTATCTTTTACCCTGATCAGGCCTGATTAAGCAATTTGAAGGAACAGGGAGGCCCATGCGCAAGGTGAAGCTATACAATATAATGGCCCCAAAGGTTAAGGAAGGGCCTGACAAAACAACAAAAACTTCCTCAATGGGACAAACGTCAACTGGATCAAGCATGAGCTTGTAATGTACATTTATGATTGTACTACTGTAACCGCATTATATGACTTGAGCACCAAATTTCAGTTGGCTTCTGCAAAAGCCCAAAAGTTGATATAATTTTGTTTTGCCTGTTGAGTGACAAATAAAGAATAAAAAAAAAATAGATTTTATATCCATATATTTGATGTAAAAAGAAATGCCTGTTTCTCCTGAACAAAATGATATAGAGTGGAACATACAAACTTGAACTTAATCTGTTCCAGAAGGCTGTTTGAGAAATGATTTGTTCAAAAACTGAATCAAAATTTTACATAAGAATGAATGTAGATGTAGCACATATTTTACAGTTTAATAATACTGTACATGCATGAAATCATTCAGAAAATCAATAAACACACTGTAATTGAAATAAAAATGTAACTACACTTTACCTGTCAGCTCTGTTCGTATTATCTAGTGCTTGGAGGCCAATGCATCATACCAACGAGGTTCCAGTGAGGTTAATGCTGTGTGATTGTCACGTATTCATCCGCACATAAAAATTTGATTAATGGCATTTACTGTTCTGACAGGAAAATTTGTGCCGAGCAAAATTACTGTCCTGACAGGAAAAGTTGTGCCGAGCAGCAATCAATCCACAGGAGGGTTTGTGCTGAGCAGCAATCATGCAATTAGGAACCTGGTAACTGCCTTTGGGGTCAAAAGCCGGTTACAACCAATCGGATCCACAGGCGGGTTATTTAGGCCCAGTTCTCCTCTTGCTCAGTACCATGTCGTGGTTTCCCTTGTGGTTGTCCAAAAGCGCGTTATTGATTCTTGTTATTCTGGTTATTTGACTTTGGCATTGATTTTGACTTCCCTGTTTTCTGGCATCCCTGACCCTTGGCTTTTCCTTATCGTTTTGTCTCTTTCTGTCCCTTGACCTCGGCTATTCCTGACTATTCTTTGGTACGTTAGTCCTCTGTGTTACACAATTCTATGTGCTGGATCATACTGTAATCCTGACAGTGATTTTGTTCTAATACCGAGTTTTGTTTGGGTACCAAGACATTTTTTTTCTCAAGCTTTATGTTTGAATACCGAATTGTTCCAGTAAGGGAGTGTTCCAATTCCGAGGTTCCACTGTATAATTAGATTGGATGCACTTAATATGAAAGAGGTGGATGTAACGGATCCCAACACTCCAGACTGTGAATTTCCCAAGTCCCAATACTCCAATCTGTGAAGAAGCTCCAAAGTCCCAGCGAAGTAGTGATAAAATAGTGAATATTGCTCCCAATCCCCCAAACATTAGTCTAGACTTAATGAAGGGGTAAAACAATCTGTTTAATCCAGGCTCAATGGCCTGCTTTTATACAATACAGGGACACACTAAACACGCCCATAAACACACCCACAAAATGTCCCCAAAATGCCATGTCACCATGACTAAGCATAAAATGACAAAATATGAAAAACACACAAAATCCATATTTCATATGAAGGATAGTTTATACATCCCCCGGATAGCCTGGATCTGAGTCGGCAACATATTCGAAAAGCGCTCAGATCCCACGAACACAGCCAAAACGCCACCGGGGTAAAGTTCTGTCCACACACATGGTCTAATGCTCAAAACAGTTCCAGGGAGTTCCATACGAAAGAAATACGAAAGAAATACTGAACGCACACTCTGGCTATTTAGTAGTGTTTGTTTGTATGGTTCATACTAAACAGTGCTCTCCTAACATGTGTGGCATTCACAAAGTTCACAAAGTTCAGCTGTGTTCGGGAGTTTCCGTGTCCTAGTTTAGTTCTATGCGATCGACGCCCAAACACTGCTGCCTGCATTCCCGCGAACAAGATGGCCACGAACACAGTTCCCACGTGTTCGTGCATACGAACGGCTGCCACCCAGCCGCACAATTAGAACACACAACAATTGTGAAGTGTCAGGAGAGGTCACCAGGTGTTAACAAGCCCAGAGGTGGGCCGCAGTTCATGAGTTTGTTTGGTTCTTAAACAGTACAAATAAATCCCAGGAACCAAGTTTCTTTTCTAGACTTTTCTATGGCCCATAGTCAGGCAAGGGGGCGTTTGTTACAGTGGATTATGCTTGAACAGACCTATAGTCAAATACAACGTTTTGTTTAAGTTTTGCTTTGATCAGAACTTGTACAATTGCCTCTGTCCTTAACCCTTTAAGGATGCAGCTTCAGAAACTGGACATACACTTAAGGACACAAGCAACTTTTGCATTTTTTGCTGTTTGTGTTCAACTGCAATTTACATCTCTCTCATTTATTGTGCCAACACATATTATTTAAATAGGGGGTATGATTTTATTAAAGCACATGGAGGCTCATATTATGCTTATCTCCTTCTTTATTATACCTCAGCAGCAAAGAAAAGGTATAAGACATTCATAGAAAAAAACTAGAAACAAGTACTCAAAGGGTTAACATAGCATCATAACCCTTAACCAATGGGAACAGTCCACATATCAATAACCACCCATGTGACCTTAACTCTCCCTCTTTCTTTGCTCCTGCCTCAGCTAAGTATTACCCAGTTTTAGCTCTCTCTACTTTCAGGGGAGCTTCTGTTTGAATTTGCTGTATTTATGTATATTTATTTATGTATATTTATTTTATACTGGTTTGTCTATGTGTTTTGTTTTAAATGGTGATCATATGTGTTTAACATTTTCTTCCCATCATTTCCCGCTCTCCCTGGCGGCAAACCCCTCCCTCCCTCCCTCACCTCTTCGGGTAGTTTATTACCCGCTCACCTCCCGGCAACCCGGTCCCCCTTCCCTGGGACACCCCGCTGGGGCTGTTTGTCCCGATGCAGGTATTCCACATACAAGTGCTGCTCGCGCATGTGCAGTTGCGGCCGCAAGGCGAAGCGCCCATTACCATTGCCTGCGCTGACAGGAATTTTGCAGCTTTTTCCCGGTGCCCCCTGCGCCCTGAAGGGCAGGCGCGACCGGATTGGTTGCAGGCTGTGGCTTGCAGCTTACCAGTGCTCCCTTGCGGCCATTCCGGAGGGAACACTCGGTAAGCTGACAACCTTATTGCTTGTGCCTTGCCCTGTCAATCCTAACTTGCCACATAGGTATAGTACAGGAATATACATAGGTACATATATAGTTCTTGTTCATTCACAGCCTAGCTGATTGCCACTTGCTCCCACTGGTAATAATTAGATTTTCCCTGGCTTATTGCTAGTGGAGCTGATTCAGGTGCTTTGGTTAGTATGCAGACCCCTAAGGATCAGGAGGTTTCCACCCCTACTGCTGCTAATAAGGGCACTAAACACAGCATGTCCCCTACAACACGTCCAATCTCCCCCCAGGGAGAGGATGTGGCATCTATGGAGCATCTGAACTCCTAGATGCGACAATGACCAAATAAGTCACCCAGGCCATCTACACGGCGATGGGGGCAATGTCAGATAACCTGACCCAATCCATCAGCAACACCATCTTGGCATCTAGCCACAACCCTAGCGGCCTCCGCCCCAAGGCCCAAGATAACAAGCCTGCATCCCACAGCGGCCGCAAGGCTACAGAAAAGATCCACCATGTGGGCAAGCAAACCTTCAAAACGATTATGACGGACAGGCTGTGCTCTGTCACTAGTGAGGATGTGGGGCCCCCATGTAAATGAGCCACCTGCCGGGCAAAAACGGTGAGGGCATGGAAATGGGCAAAAGTCCTAACAGATGTATCCGACTCTGATTCGGACCCTGAGGAGGTATTGAGCGAGTCCGAAGAAATCAGCTCTATTGACTCGGAGAACTCTTCTCCAGATCGCAGCCTGGCAGTAAAACCAGCCAACACTGATAAGGTGGCCGCGGACGATTCCACCATTCTAGACCCGCAGGGTGAACCCCTATTTAACCCGGATGACCTACAACACCCTAGGTCTACTGAATTGTTCCAAGCTGACCATGTGGCCCAATACATAGCTGCCAGGATTAGAAAGCCCCTGGATAAAACCACAAGGAATAAACTTAGTGTGGAATGCCCATGCCCGACCGTCCCCGATATGGCTTGTGCCACACCGGAGGTAGACCCAAAAATTGCCCAGTTCCTGGGAAAAGCTGTCTGGAAAGCCAAGAAAGGGCTAGATTACTCCCTGCGCCACTGCCAGGACAAGATGCTTGACTCCTTGGGCCCCAGCGCAAAAATTTTCGACATGGTCGAAGCTGCACTCTCCGATGGCACACCAGTGGACCTCTTGGCGATCCGAGAGTGGGCCCAGTGCTCTATTTGCTTCATCGGCAACTCCAACGCTGCGTTAAGTACAGAGAGGCGTAAAGCGATCCTCATGAAGATTGACCCAAAACTGGTCAATATGGCTATATCTGAGCCTGGGCCACAGGCAAAAGGCCTCCTTTTCGGAGACAATTTCGTGAAGGAGTTGGGCACTTATGTGAGCACATTTACAGCTCTGGACAAGACGCAAACAAATTTAACCCCTTAAGGACACATGACAAGTGTGACATGTCATGATTCCCTTTTATTCCAGAAGTTTGGTCCTTAGAGTGTTCTCTCCAAAGGTTTTTTGGGGGGCTGGCAGACACCGGGGCCGTCTGTCCAGCCGTCCATCACGGGGCTCCTACCGGGGCTACCGAGGCCCCACTACATCGAGGTTCCCACAGACAGAGACCAGAAACCCCTCACCCTTCTTTCCAGTCAGGGGCAGATCATGGCAACCCAGAGAACACAGGGGCGCCACGTCCGGCCGACGGCCTTATGGTAAGTGCTCTTCCTTTTCCCCCTTCTTGTACATCATATGTGGGGGGCAGACTACCCCAATTTATCAGGGCATGGCACAGGGTCACGTCCGATGCCTGGATTCTCAACACAGTTTTAGGGTACCACATAGAGTTTGTGCAAACCGCAATTCAATCCGCAGTGCCACGGTGGATGGTGTTTACCCCACAGGACAGGGAACTCGTGTCGAGGGAAATCAGAGCACTAATGGAAAAGGGCATGATCTACCAAGTCGCGCCTCATTCCCCTGGAATTCCTGAGCAACCTTTTCCTGGTTCCCAAAAAGGGCGGGGAAGTAAGACCGGTGATCAACCTACGCACACTCAATGCATATGTGCAATATCACCACTTCAAAATGGAAGGGAATCATTGCATTCGAAACCTTCTCAGGCTGGGGGATTGGATGGTCAAACTAGACCTACAAGATGCCTATCTCACCATCCCCATCGCGAAGGAGTGTCATCACCTCCTCCAATTTCAATGGAACACAAGAACGTGGAGGTTCCAGTGCCTTCCGTTTGGCCTATCATCAGCACCATGGTGCTTTACAAAACTGTTGAAACCGGTGGTGGCACTTCTGCGCAGCAGAGGGGTTTGCATGATCATATATTTGGACGATATGTTGATCATGGCACAAGATGCCCTCTTACTTCAACAACACCTATCTTGGGCGATATCTCTCCTACACAACCTGGGATTTCTAATCAACTGGGAGACGTTGGTGCTAACCCCCTCCCAATCCATAGAATTCCTAGGATTCAATATAGAGGACCCTAATATTACCGCTCACAAAAATCAAAACCATCAAGAAGGAGATTCGCAGAATGTTGGCTCTCCCAACTCTCACCTTGAGACAACTGGACAGGATCATTGGACTCCTCTCGGCCTCCATACAAGCGATCTTCCCGGGACCTCTGCATTACAGCGCCCTACAGAGACTAAAAGCCGCTCAGCTACACACAGGTCACTCCTACTCAGACTCCGCTCCACTCGATCATACAGCCAAGGAAGAACTCAGTTGGTGGCTGCACCACATGGAAGCGTGGAACGGCAGAGCAATCTTCGGCATCGCCCCAGATTGCATAATAGAATCCGATGCCAGCACACGAGGTTGGGGAGCGCGTTGTGGTCATACCTCCACAGGTGGAAGATGGTCCCAATCGGAAAGGGAACTACACAGCAACAGCCTGGAACTCATGGCGGGATCATTCGCTCTGAAAAGCCTCTTAGGTCCCATGACACATTGCTCCATCATCTTGAGGATGGACAACATATCGGCGGTACGCTACATCAACCACCTCAGTGGCACCAGATCCAAAATATTGGCAGGTTTAGCAATAGAATTCTGGCAATTTTGCTTGGAGCGCAACATATCAGTACGAGCCGAATACATCCCGGGGCTCTCGAATACGGTAGCGGATTGGAACTCCAGACACCTGCGGGATGCCAGCGACCGGTGCCTGGACCGCGGGGCGTTCCTACGGCTACAAATGCTTTGGGGCCCGACGTACATAGACCTGTTTGCGTCTCGATTGAATACGCAACTCCCCTTGTTCTTCAGCTGGAGACCAGATCCGGAGACTTTAGCTACGGACGCATTTCTACAACCATGTTGTCCTTTAATAAAATTACCAGATTTTACTAATTACATGACGTAAAGTCATGATTTTATAAAGGACACAGAGGCGAATATTAGCCCACTCGGTAAGTATCTAATTTTCTACCAACTAAAAGAAAATAATTCAATTCCCACCCTGGTAAGTCTTAGAATTGAGAGTCATCGTTGGGTTTTGTCTAGATTCAATTCGGTTATGTATGACGTAAATATATTGCATACAGTAGCAACTACAGCATGTAATTTAGTCTGTAGACAATAACATGTATAATACAAATTATTCAGTATCACCGTGACAAATAGTCTCTAGACCACATTTTACCATTTCATTTCTCTATCCCATTTCAGATTGATGCACACTAGTCGACGTCTTGGATGACCAGTTATCCTCACAGTTCCCGCAGATAAGTTCACCAGATCCGTTCATATGGAGGAGTTCGACACAACGACGACCGGATATGTTGTTCCAGTTTTGCTATATTCAAGTTTAATAGTTGATTAAGCTTCTGCATGACCAAAGAAAGAGGGAGAGTTAAGGTCACATGGGTGGTTATTGATATGTGGACTGTTCCCATTGGTTAAGGGTTATGATGCTATGTTAACCCTTTGAGTACTTGTTTCTAGTTTTTTCTATGAATGTCTTATACCTTCTCTTTGCTGCTGAGGTATAATAAAGAAGGAGATAAGCATAATATTCGCCTCCGTGTCCTTTATAAAATCATGACTTTAAGTCATGTAATTAGTAAAATATGGTAATTTTCTAACACTTTTTTTTTTTTACACAGGGAAGCAGATCAGCACAGATCTGTCTCTCTGCACTTTACAGCTTACACTGAGTCAGAGCGATCACACAGGCTGAAACAGTGAGATTGCCTGGAGCAGTGTGCCTCAAACACGGAGGCACACTACAGGAACATTAACCCCACAATTGCCGCAATTGTAGCAATCTGGGGTTAATTTTAGTATTGGATGGAAATTTCCGTCCAGCGTCCTTAAGGGGCTAAGGGGTTAAAAAGCCTGCAGAGACAGGCAGTAGAGGCCAGAACAATTACATTAAGCTTTAGTTGTTTTTGTGACCATATAGTCAATTTAATGTGAAAGAGGTGAATTATGATTGAACAGACATATAGCTCAAATTCTAGGTTTTGTTTTTGTTCAGAACATGTACAATTGTATCTATTCTTAAGGGGTTAATAAACAAAGTTTCTTGATTTCTCCCTTGTGTTATTATTTAAATACCTAGAAACTCCTTCTGTTTTATAAACAGCTTCAGTATCACTGCTCGATAAAGGACAGGTGAGAACAATTTAGAGAACTTTTCAGGTATGAGACACAGGTGCTTGATAAAGGGGTCATTGAAGCAGTGCTGTGAACACGGGGACAGGTGTGAAAGAACAAGGGAAATAACATGTAAAACAACTTTGTTGTTAAAAGAGGAGTGGATAATCTAGTTAAAATAAACATGTCATTCACAGACCGTGGATGCCTTTAGGTAGACAGTTTAATGATTTGATGGGCTTCGTGCCTCAGCTGTTGTTAGTCATACATGTTGCCACTTTTTTCATAAGAACACATACAGTTGACAGCTACAGAAGCGAATAGTTTGCCAATTGTTGGAAGGGTGGCATCCTGCGCCATGCTTTTTAAAGTCACTGTGTTCTGCAGTGTTCTGCTAATTCTACGTCAGTGATTTTCATGGACTATTCTTTGATTTGTGCTTGATTTAGTTCTGGCGAGATACCTGAAACCACTAATTAGCAGAGATGGCACTGTCCGCACATGGTTTAATCATGTATTATAGATCCCCCTACAATTCCAGTGCTCCAGAGTAGCTGCTTAAATTGCAGTATTCCTGTTTTACATGTCCAACATAACTGTAGTTTTTTAGTGTCACAAGCCTGCATAAGATCATAAGAACTTTTACTGTGACTACATCGTTGTCTACTTCATTGTACAAAACCATGTTAAATGTGGCTGCTAGGTAAATACACTGTGATAATAATACCTTTTATGTATAACATTACGGGACAGTAGGTTGGGAAAACTAGGACTTGATTATATTGTTGCACACACAGAATATATTACATAACCAAGCTGAGATTGGCATTGCAATGTGTTTTTACTTCTACCATTTCTTTAAAAACATCTTTTTATCTCACAGTCTTTGTTACATAGTTACAATTACATAGCTGAAAAGAGACTTGCGTCCATCAAGTTTAGCCTTCCTCACATATGTTGTTGCTGTTGATCCAAAAGAAGGCAAAAAACTTCCAATTTTGCCACAAACTACGAAAAGAATTCCTTCTTGACCCCAAAATAGCAGTCAGATGTCTCCGTGGATCAAGCAGCTATTACCCCACTAATTAGAAATCATATCCCTGTATGTTATGTTTTTGTAAGTATTTATCCAATTGCAGTTTAAACATCTGTAATGACTCTGACAAAACCACCTCTTCAGGCAGAGAATTCCATATCCTTATTGCTCTTACTGTAATAAAACCTTTTCTTTGCCTTAGATGAAATCTCCTTTCTTCCAGCCTAAATGTGTGACCTCGTGTCCTATGTATAGCCCTGTTTATGAATAGATTTCCAGATAAAGGTTTGTACTGGCCCCGAATATATTTGCATAAAGTTATCATATCCCCTCTCAAGTGCCGTTTTTCCAAACTAAACAGATTTAATTTTTTAACCTTTCTAAAATGCTCCATTCCTTTTATCAATTTTATAGCTCGTCTCTGGACTTTTTCTAGTGCCATGATATCTTTCTTTAGAACAGGCACCCAAAATTGCACAGCATATTCAAGGTGTGGTCTTATCAGCGATTTATAGAAAGGCAAAATTCTATTTTCATCTCGAGAATTTATGCCCCTATTTATACATGACAAAACCTTACTGGCCTTAGCAACTGCAGATTGACATTGCATATTGCTGCCTAATTTTCTGTCTATAACAATTCCCAAATCCTTTTCGTGTGTGGTTATCCCTAATTCACTACCATTTAGTGTGTAAGTTGCTTGTGCATTCTTAACCCTGTAGTGCATAACTTTGCATTTCTCTACGTTAAATTTCATCTGCCATTTTAGTGCCCAGTCCCCCAATCTATCCAAATCCCTCTGCAGCAAAGCAATATCCTGCTCACATTTTATTACTTTACAAAGTTTTGTGTCATCTGCAAACATTGATACATGGCTTTCAATGCCTATTTCAAGATCATTTATAAATATGTTAAATAGAAGTGGTCCCAAAACAGAACCCTGAGGGACACCACTTACCACTTTTGTCCAGCCTAAAAATGTACCATTAATTACAACTCGTTGTACTCTATCCTTAAGCCAATGATCTACCAAAGAACAAGAATATTCATCTAGACCAATTTCTTTTAGTTTGAAGACTAACCTATTGTGAGGAACCGTATCAAATGCCTTGGCAAAATCCAAGTAGATCACATCCACTGCAACACCCTGATCTATACTTCTACTTACTTTGTTCTTGTGTCACATTGTTTCTTGAATATCAAACCAAATTTGGGCCCAGTCTGTTTCCAGTTTGCTTAGTTTTTTCCTCACCCAGTCTTTCCTTCCCCTTTCCTCTATCATCTATTCTCCCCCTCTTTTGCCATTTTGCTTGTATGTGTTTCTAGGCTTTATAATTGTTATTGTTAGTCGTAACATTACAAATATTATTATATTACAATCAGTAGTGTTTCTCTTGCTCTCCCCCTGAACAGAAAAGGAAGTGGGACGCTGGTGAAAGGAGGGTAAAGGGGGTAAGCCAGTGACACAATTGTGACACTTGCTCACCCCAAGTGGTCCACCTGACTTACTGGCAGGTCATTGTGGTGTTAAAGCATTGCTATATTTTTTATATGTAATATATTTTTGATATTTTAATATTTTTAAAGTTTTATCAAAAATATGAATTCATTTGAAGAGCTTATTCAACTATAACAATTCAAGGCTGAAATCAGAGAGTAAGCAATGCCCACTCTCTTTCTAGAATTGCAGACTGTTAGCCTGATATAATTTACCATTCCTGTTCACCCAGCTGCACAGCCTTGTCCTGTATTTCAGAATGTGTTCTGTAGATGAAAGGGTTTTAACTGTCACATCTTTTTTTTCCCTAATGTCTATAGTTCATATTTCCTTATCTCTAACAGTGCTTTACGTCAGTGCTTTACCACTCTCTGTTTTGTTCAGAGACTGCCCTCATTATGTCCCAAGTCTCATTTTAAGTGAAGGGCAGTTAAGAATTTATTATTGAGAGCATTACTGAAGCCCATGGAGCAACGCAGTGGGGGAGTGGGCCTTGACAGAGCCAGAGAGTGGGCATGTGCAATGAGTTAAGGGGCTGGATTCGGTTAATGGAGCTTGGGGGTGGGGTATTGGTAGTTAAATAGCGGCCATTTTAGATAGGGGTAATTTTAACCGGAGCTTCACTTACCTGTTAATTGTGACAGGTCGGCAAAGTTCTTTGCTTTTGTTGTTTCTGCAGGTCTATGGCGTCGCTGGAGGAGATCCTCGCGGGAGTCCGGGCGGGGGTAAAGGACAGAGGACTCGCATGGCTTCTCGAGCAACTGGGGGCTGCTGGGCCCCCTTCCGCGGCACCGGAGCGGTGACCGTCGCGGAGGACGAGATTGCCCCAGTGACTGAGCCCGGGCATGGGGCCTGCAGTGCGTCAGAGGAGGAGTCCTTCAGCAGGCAGCGGAGTGCCAGCAAGAGCGGGAAAGGAGCGGTCGGGGGAACCAGAAAGGCGGCCGGTGCCGTCAAGCAGGTGGAGCACCGGTCGGGCAAGGACGGGCATAAAACAGAGGTCGGCGGCAAAGGATGCGCCCCGCAGCTTGGCGGCAGGCAAGAGGTCAGGACCAGAGGCGGCGCTCAGGGCGGCTGGGCCAGCTGAAGGCCATGTGACTGGGCTCCAGCAGGAGACACGTCCCGGTGAGTCGGCCACTAATGGCAATGCTGGGGGACAGGGGGCAGGTACAGCTGCTGTATGGCAAAGGGGGGCCTGGTCGGCAGGGAACACATGGAGGCGGCCCAAGGGAGTGGGTCGCAGTGCAGAAAGGAGGGAAGGGTGAACAGACCACGCGGAAGGCAGCAGGTGCAGGGGAAGCAGCAGGCTGCCAGGTCAGCGGGGTCAGCGAGGTCAACGCATTGGCAAGCAGGGCGGCTGCAGGACTGCCAGGCACAGAGCATGGGGGCGAGCAGCAGGGGACAACATGGATGGAGGAAGGCGGTAATGACATAGGCGGGTGGGAGAGCAGCGGGGCAGCAAGGATGGTGCATGGAGAGAACGGAGGGAGGAGCGGCGTGGTGCAGCACCAGGAGCACGGAGGAAGGGCAGGGAAGCAGGGACAGGAGCCCACCGCGATACAGGTGCAGCGAGTCAAGGTCCAGCTACAGGGAATGGTGGAGGAGGTCCGGTTTCAGGGTGTGACGAGACCAATCTCGCCACTGTGCATTGGAGGAGCCTGGTTGCCCGCCTGCTGCCTTTAGACTATGGCCCCACGTTGAAACGCTTGATTTTTCCCTGCGGAGACACGAAAGCCGGGTCATTCGGTGCTGGCCCTGTTTGAGCGATGATACCCCAGATAGCTATGCCATGGAGCCCATTCGTATAATGAAAGACTATGGGAAAGACTTTGGCTCCATGGCAATTGAACTGTATGTGTGAGCTCTGAGCGCCATTCAGTAATAATGTGCGCTCAGATCTGAGCTATCTGGGGATATGTTGAATGTACCTGTTTTGTGCAATGGCTGAACAGTTATATATTTTTATGTGTTTTATTGTCTTTTGCTGCCATGTGTTCAATGGAGTTTTGCCTCTGTCCTTGGAGATAATTGTATTACTTCCCAATTATCTCCAGGATAGAAGACTCTGTGGAACTCGTTTTGGGCAGAAACGCCATGCTTCCTTTGGTCACAAAGGACTACGATCTATCTTTTGAACCACAGGACCAATTTGGATGATTTTGACATATGTTTGTATTTGGAGTATGCTGATTCTGAAAATGTAAGTGTGAATGTGATGCATACTTTTCAAGTTATGAATAATGTGGAAAAATTGTATTTCTCTGCTTGTGATAATTACATTACCCATTGTGTAAGGTAATTGTATCACAGGCAGAGGGGAGGATTTTGTGTGGGAGTGTCTGAGTGTATTGTATGTGTTTATTGGTTGTGTTCCAAAACCCTGTGGGTGGTACTAATGTGTATATAAGAACAATAAACCCACAGCTCTGTCTGTTCACTGCTTGACCCTCAACACAGAGCTTTGTCTCGTTCTTGGGGGGATTTATTGTATGCTGTTCCAGTTTGACTGCTAGGAGTGTAAACCTATTCGTATGGTTTTTCCTATTCGGCTGTTTACGGCATTCATATGGTTTCCTGTTCGGCGGATTGGTGTTCTGCAGTAGCTGTGCCTGTGTCTCTGGAAGGGAAAGATCTCCTAAATGGCTGTTAACCCCTTTTATGCCTGGGGGTGCTGTTACACAGGGATAGAAGGAGGAGGAGCAGGCGCAGCGCTTCTAGATCCACAGAGAGGGGTTTTCAGGAGCAGCGGCATACCACGTACCACAGGGACAGTCGTTCAGCGAGGCGGAGCGAAGTTGGGACCAGCAGAGAGGAGCGTAGGGAGGAAGGGCGGGTGGGGCTGCAGTTAAACAGACTACCCAGGTCATCTTCTCCCTACATGTCACGGAGTATTACACCTACGATCCTGAGGCGGGATCAGACGGACAAGAGTCGGCAGCAACAGGACACTGCGGTACCTGAAAAGGTGGACGGAAGGACAGCAGCCCCGCGGCCTGTCACGGCCTGGGTCTCCAGCGGTGAGTCCATATCTACACAACACTCTGGGCAATTGTTAGGCTGTCTAAAAACACTTTTAGAGTCATGATCCGTGGAGGGGGGATCACCACTGCAGTTCGAGAAGGTGTGGTCTCTGGAGGGCGGTCGGGACAAGGCGGTTAGGTCAACCGGGGTGTTAGGGACAAGGGACAAGCGGTGGTGAGACAGGCGAAGTAGCAGCTGATGTGGCGATATCCCAGACCCGGCGCGACAAAACGTGCACGTGTCATTTGCGGGCCCCCTAGGATGTCATTTGAAGACAGACTTAAAAGAGAAAATTTGGAAAGGGGGGTTTATTGAAATATTTTCCCTTCTTCCCCTCAAGGAATTCTTGGACTTAAAAGAAGAGGAAACGAAAGATGTCAAGAAGGAGGAAGAGGAGAAAAGGTGGAGGTATCGTAAGATACCGAAGACCTTTGGGAATTGGCTGAGGGCATTTTGTATTTTAGCTAGCGTCATAGGGGAAAAGAGCCCAGGTCGTTGTTCGCAGCTTTTCTGCTACTTGGATGGGATTAGGGATGCGTATCGGACATATGGGGGTTTGGCATGGTGGAGGTATGACGAACAGTTTCGTCACTGCCTGGCAGCTAACACTAGCATGCGGTGGGACCAGATGGACCTGCCGTTATGGATGAGGCTTATGATGGCGCAGAAAGCGGCGCCCTTTCCTGGGGCAGCCGGCACAGCCACAATGGGTGCCATGTCGGCTGGACAAAAGAAGGGCTTCTATTGGATGTATAATGAAGGCCAATGCAAGTGGGAAAAATTCATGCAGGTTTCGGCATGAGTGTCCAGGTTGCGTGGGGAATCACGGCGCCAACAGATGCTTCAAGAAAGGTAAGCCTAGCGTGGAGGGGGAACCGCTGGAGCTACAGCCCCCGCGGCTGCAGCTGGGGGCATCCCCAGTGAAAGTAGGCACGATGTTGCCTTGGCTAAGGCAATAAGCTAACCAGGACGATGCAAGATTCTTATGGCAGGGATTTACGGAGGGCTTTTCGATTCCCTTTCTAGTTAAGGAACCGGGTACGGTGTGCGCTAACCTTAAGTCCGTTCGGGAACACCCGGGGGTGGTGTGGGAAAAGCCAAGCAAGGAAGTCCAACTGGGGAGGATGGCGGGCCCGTTTCCGTCACTGCCATTAGCGGGGTTGCGTATATCCCCGCTCGGGGTGGTCCTCAAAAAGGAGGTGGGTAAATTCAGGTTGATACATCACTTATCGTACCCATTAGGGGCCTCGGTCAATGATGACATCGACGCGGCCCTATGCTCCGTATCCTACACCTCATTCGACAAAGCAGTCGATTTGTTCTGGAGAATGGGGCGAGGGGTGTTGATGGCAAAGGTAGATGTGGAGGCAGCTTTCCAGCTGCTTTCCATACACCCAAAATGTCATCACCTTCTAGGGTGTTGTTTTGAGGGGGGGGGGGGTTTCGTGGACCTGTGTTTACCAATGGGATGTTCCATATCATGCGCCTATTTTGAAAAGTTTACTACGTTTTTGGAATGGGTAGTACGGCGGGAATCGGCGGGGGGGAGCGGTAGTGCACTACCTAGACGATTTTCTCTGTGTCGGCCCATGGGAATCGGACCGTTGCAGGCAGATACTGGAGGTGTTCCAATGGGTGGCACAGTCTTTCGGGGTCCCCTTGGCGGAAGACAATACCGTGGGGCCCACCACGTGCCTTAGCTTTTTGGGTTTAGAAATCGACTCCGAACAAGGGGAATGTCAGTTACCTTTGGACAAATTGCAGAGTATGAGGGAGCTGGTAGCCACAGTCAGGAGGGCTAAGAAAGTGACGCTATGAGGGCTACAGTCTTTGGTGGGGAGCCTTAATTTTGCGTGCAGGGTTATACCCATGGGAAGGGTTTTCTGTAGACGGTTGGCGCGAGCAACTAGCGGGGTGCATTACATCAGGGTTTCGGCGGACATGAGGGCGGACTTAATGGTGTGGGATCAGTTCCTATGGGACTTCAATGGTAGGGTGTTTTTCCATGAGCCGGCGTCGGAAACCATAGGGCTGTTTACAGACGCTTGAGGCAGCGGGTTCGGGGCGTATCTAGCAGGGCAATGGTGTGCCGAGACGTGGCCGGAGGCATGGAAAGCGAGCCCCCTGATAAAAAAACCTTTTAGAATTCTTCCCTGTAGTGGTAGCGGTGGCGTTATGGGGGTCGGAGTCAGCGGTGCAGGCAATCAACAGTTTGTCAACATCTTCCCCACAGTTTTGTGCTTATTACGGCAGTTGGTACTTCTCTGCATGTCTTTCAACGTAGTATTCAGAGCTAGGCACATCCCGGGATTTTCAAACGTAGTGGCTGATGCGCTCTCTCGTTTTCAGTGGGAATGTTTTCGGGAAGCAGCACCGGACGCGCAGGAACAGGGGCAGGCTTGCCCGGACGAGATGTGGCAACTCGGTACGTCTTGCTTGGGGAATATATAAGGAATTCATTGGCACCGAGCACTTGGTTGTCTTATGTTAAGGTTTGGAAGGAGTGGGAGCAAACAGTACTGCAGGTTGGAGGCGATCTGTCGCCAAGTCATCGGTTGGACGTATTTTTGTGGCTCCTGTGTCGTTTGTTTGCGAAGCAGGCATTGCTGGCCATGGTGGACAGACATATGTCAGCCTTGGCCTTTTTGTTTACGTTTAATGGGTGAGAAGACATCTCAAAGCATTTTTTAGTACGACAGGCGGTACAGGGTTTTCGGAGGGGTAAGAAGTCAGTGGACACGAGGAGACCAGTGTCGTTCGTGGTACTACAGGGGTTGGTGGGGACGTTGCCTGGGATATGTCCTTCACCTTTCGAGGTAGCGCTGTTTTCAGGAGCGTTTGTCTGGGCCTTTTTTTCTGTGGCTTTCCGGATAGGGGAGTTGGTTAGTGCCAGCAAGGCGGGGTTTGGCGGCTTACAGCTTGAAGACGTGGAGGTAGGTAACCACAGGGTGCGGATCAGGCTGGGCCGATCTAAAACGGACGTTTTCGGCAAAGGCTGCTCAGTGGTGTTGCACGAATTACAGGGTTAAGGGGCTTGCCCAGTGGCTTGCGGCACGGGGTACTTGGCCATACGTCCAAGGTTCAAATTATGTTTTTTCTTGCATGGCGACGGCACGGCGCTGTCCCGTTTTCAGTTCATATGGGTTCTTCGTTTAGGGTTATAAAGGCTGGGCTTGGAGCCCAGGAAGTTCGGGACGCACTATAGAGGCGGCAACGGTGGTGGCATGTTTAAGTTTGGGGGACAAGCTGATTAAGAGGATCGGGAGGTGGGAATCCATGCGATTCCGCTTGTACGTGAGGCCCGACAGGTTGGTGTGCATGGGAACGCAAAAGGGGCTTGGAAAGGTGGAAGTTGACTCTGCCGTGTAACCGATTTTGTTTCTTTTCAGGTTGGAAGGTTTGGTTGATTGGCTACTCGTACGTGTTCTGGGCACAGAAGAGGGCTGCAGTTAGAAGAAACGGATCACAGCTGGGCTTTCCTCTGGAGCTGGTGGCATTATGGTTTGGTTTTCGGGGGTTTAGTTGGCAGAGTTTAAGTAGCGTATTGTTTAGAAAGGTTGCAGAATGGTCGGTCCCGGATGTAGTTTTGGTTCACGGCGGGGGGAACGACCTGGGGTTGATCCCTCAATGAGAACTGGTAAGGAGGATGAAGAGGGACATGGATCGGCTGCGGGAGCTGGTCCTTGGCGTGGTGGTGGTGTGGTCTGAGATGGTGCCTCGCTTTACATGGTGGCACGCCAGGGACCCGGCTGCAGTAGCCCGATGTAAGGGTAAAGTCAATAAGAATGTAGCAGTTTTTATCAGACGGTTGGGGGGAGTAGTGGTACGATAACTGAAGCTGGAGGGCATGCTGCCAGGATATTTCAGGAGGGACGGAGTGCATTTGTCGGATGTAGGGAGTGACTTACTGAACTTTGGTTTTCAGGAGGGCATAGCCCGGGCCCTGTTTAAGCATGGTGGGGGTCGCACATAGTCTAAAGGGGGTCAAGCCATGTGCTCTGGCGGAACAGGTTGTAGTTAAGTTGGAATTTGGCGTGGAATTGGAACTGGACAGGCCAAGGTCTAGGCTGGAGTAGGCCGGATGGAAATAAGTATTGGTAGGTTCTAGCTCTTCGGTGGCTATGAACCTGAGGGTGTAGGGGTGTCTGGGTACACCCCTACAGTTAACCTTGTTATATGGGGCCTCTTTGGTAGGCCGTGTGTTTCAAGTTAAATGTTATTTGGTTGCTATTTATTGTTCAAGTGGTATGGTCATTGTCAAGGGTATTGTGTGGGGGGATAGTAACATCATGTCTATTAGGACAATGACCCTAAATATGTTAATTTATTATTATAATAATTTAATAAAGCTGTGGACTTTATACTCCAACAGTATAAACGGTGTCTGTGTCTTATTTAAGTTTAAGGTTTTATAGCACATGCCAAATAACGACTGTGCAAATGTTATGAACCCCATGGAGCAATGCAGTGGGGGAGTGGGCCTTGACAGAGTCAGAGAGTGGACAGGTGCAAGGAGTTAAGGGGCTGGATTAGGTTAATGGAGCTTGGGGGTAGGGTATTGGTAGTTAAATAGCAGCCATTTTAGATAGGGGCCATTTTATATCGGAGCTTCACTTACCTGCTAATGGTCCCACCCACCCTCCCTAGGCTTTGAAGCATTTTCCCGTTTGGTCACAGCGGCGGAAACAGGGCGTAGTTAAATTGGAATTTGGCGGGGAATTGGAACTGGACAGGCCAGAGAACATAATGTCTATTAGGACAATGACCCTAAATATGTTAATTTATTATTATAATAATTTAATAAAGCTGTGGACTTTATACTCCAACAGCATAAACGGTGTCTGTGTCTTTTTTAAGTTTAAGGTTTTATAGCACATGCCGAATAATGACTGTGCAAATGTCATGCTTTTGCACATGGATGTGATTAACAGCTACTGCCTGCAACATTCTGAATTATCATTATAACCACTGGCTGCAGCATAGTTCCTCAAGAATTCCATCAGACAAGATGTTATGGTGTTTGTACAGATTTTTTTAGCCAACTCCTATAGCACTGTTCTTTGCTAGCAATTTAATTATCTATTTATGACATCTCCTTTAGTAGTAATAATATTCTTTACATTTTCTTTGCTCCAATAATACAATCCCTTTTACAGGGAAGAAGAAGAATGATTAAATGTAGGCCCAGAATGATCAAATGGAATACTCATCGTTGATATACTTTTATACAACCGCAAGAATTAAGATGCTGCATTATCCTACCTTTGATCATTTAAAGCAGTGAATAATGTAATGAAGGTGTACGATGCATGATGTACAAACAGAGGAGGTGAATACTGTATTACCTGCTGGCATGGTTACTATTATAAAATCTTGCTGCTTTTACTTGCAGCATTATGATACTTATTCTTTTCATCTTCTTTTACATTTCCAGGTTGGGAAGGGTCGGTATATTCCAATAACATTATATCATTCATATAATCATACTAAACAATGAGAGCGAGAACTTGGCAAGTTATAGAGTTTAGTGGAGTGTTTCTCAATGCTTTTACTAATCATATACCATTAGTACTCACCATATCAATATTTTACTCATCGAGTTCCGCAGATAATTATATTTCCTAAAAAATATCACGAGCATTAGAGTCATAGTAATATATGTCAGAATTTATGGAAACCTACACAGCTGGATTTAATAGATAACTGAAAGTCATTAACTCATATATGTATGAACAGTGTAATATCCAGTCCAGGGACTGAAGCTGAACAATTCTGAGGGATCCTGGCAGTGTCTTTCCCCACCCACTCTCCACAATTGTTCTGTTCTGAAATTGTTGTTTTGTGTTGAGAATGTGTTCGGAATGGAAGGGTAACTGGGTTTAGTGAGCGAAGGCGTCAGCAGTCATGGTTCTAATATTACTCCACCAACCCTTCTTTTCAATCACTTACTTCATTCATGTCTAGCATGTTATACATGTAATTAGTAGCATCCACAATATGAATAGCCAATGGCAGACAATGCCATATGATGTAAATTGTGATAAGCACAATATTTAAGGAAATTCTCTAGAATAGCAGATAGTGAAATGTTTAATTAAATGCTTCTTAAAAACTATTGAAAAGCTTACAAGAAAAAACCTCCCCCCCCCGCCCCCTCAACCCCCCCCCCCAAAAAAAAACCCCTAAGAATTCACAATTAAGTAATATGGAACTAACTTTAAGGCAGAGGTTCATTAATACTTTTGAAGGAGGATACAGACAGGTCCATAAATATTGGGACAAAGACACAATTCTAATCTTTTTGGCTCTATACACCAACACAATGGGTTTGAAATGAAACAAACAAGATGTGCTTTAACAGTAGACTTTCAGCTTTAATTTGAGGGTATTTACATCCAAATCAGGTGAACGGTGTAGGAATTACAAAAGTGTAGGAATTACAACAGTTTGTATATGTGCCTCCCACTAATTCCTACACCGTTCACCTGATTTGGATGTAAATACCCTCAAATTAAAGCTGAAAGTCTGCATTTAAAGCAGAATTATGTCGCTGTCCCAATATTAATGGACCTGACTGTATCTAACTCTGCTGTTATCTATCTAAGTTTGCAATTTAATTCTAACATTAAAGGGAACAACTAGAGCTTATTGAATTTGTTCTGGTGAGTAGAATCATTCCCTTCAGGCTTTTTGCTCTAAACACTGTCTTTTCAGAGATAATGCAGTGTTTACATTACAGCCTAGTGATAACTTTACTGGCCACTCCTTAGATGGCTGTTAGAGATCCTTCCTGCGTAATGGCTGCCTAAAATGCATCCAAACATTCAGTGTCTCCTCCCTCTGCATGCAGACACTGAACTTTCCTCATAGAGATTCATTGATTCAATTCATCTCTATGAGCAGATGCCGATTGGCCAGGGCTGTGTTTGAATTGTGCTGGCTCTGCCCCTGATCTGCCTCTTTGTCAGTCCCAACCAATCCTATTTGGAACATTGTGATTGGATCAGGCCAGGGCCGGACTGGGGATACGAAGCAGCCCTGGAAAAAAATCTATGCCAGCCCCATAAGTCATTGTGCTATGTAGGGTGTTATAAATATATAGAGGCACTATGAAATAGTTGGCTGCACTCTCGGATTTCCTTTAAATGTAACTTTTATTGAAATATTTAAGAGAAGATCAACGTTTCAGTCCCTCTTGTGGACTTGCATCAGGATCATGACGAAAGTCCACAAGAGGCACTGAAACATTGATCTTCTCTTAAATATTTCAATAAAATTTACGTTTTAAGGAAATCTGAGAGTGGAGCCAACTATTTCAATTGCCTGGATACTGGAGCCCTGGTGATGCAATAGTATATATATATATATATATATATATATATATATTTTATTGATACATTTCTTCTTCTAATTCAAAATATTAGTTATTTTAGGGTAATTAAATTATACAGTAAAGCATACTCACACACAGACACAGACAATCTTACTGATGCACACAAATAGGCTCATTGACAGACAATCTCAATGACACACACAGACAAGGTTACTGGCACACACAAATTTAGTACAGACAAACTCTGATACACACACAAGCTTACTACAGACAAGCTCACTGTCACACACACATGCTCACTACAGACAAGCTCACTGATGCGCACACACTCTCCCTACAGACAAGCCCATTGACACACACATGCTCCCTACAGAAGAGCTCACTAACACACAGATTCACTACAGACAAGCTTACTGACACACACATGCTCACTACAGACAAGCTCACTGACACACACGCTCACTACAGACAAGCTCACTGACACACACGCTCACTACAGACAAGCTCACGATCACACCCATGCTCCTTACAGACAAGAGCTCACTAACACACACACACACATATGATCCCTACAGACAAGCTCACTGACACACATACAAGCTCACTCACTAGCAGGCACACACACACACACACACACACACAAACTCACTAGCAGGCACACACACACAGAGGCTCCCTCACTAGCAGGTGCGCACGCACACACAGAGGCAGACAGTCACTGACACCGAGGCAAACATCCACACATACAGAGACAGGCAGACAGACAGCAGACACACACACACAGGCAGACAGTCACAACACACAGGCAGACAGCCACATACACAGGCAGACAGCCACACACACACAGGTAGACAGACAGTCACACACAGGCAGACAGTCACACACACAGCAGACACACACACACAGTCACACACACAGTCACACACAGACAGTCACACACACAGACAGTCACACAGACAGACACACACACTCACAGGCAGTCACACACACAGACAGTCACACACACAGACAGTCACACACACACAGTCACACACTCACAGGCAGTCACACAGACAGTCACACACACAGACAGACAGACACACACACACAGTCAGACAGACACACACACCGACAGACACACACACACACACAGTCACACACAGACAGACACACACACACACAGTCACACACTCACAGGCAGTCACACAGACAGTCACACAGACAGTCACACAGACACACTGACCTGCTTCTTACCTCCTGTTTGGAGCTCCTGGAGGCTTGTTGTTGGGGAAGCAGGGACTCCTTCCTGCTTCCCATGCTGCAGTCAGCCAGGCCCCCGCCGCACAGTAAGCCCCGCCCCCGCTGCACGCTACGCTCCGCACCGTCGCACATAAGCTCCGCCCCGCCACATTTTTTTTTTTATGATCCCGGGCAGCCATGTGTAAGCTGTGCCGGCCGCCTGGCTCCCCCTGCTCCCATGGGGCTCTCTGCGGCCGCACAGCTCACACATAGCCGGCCGGGATTACAGGAGCTGTCAGCCCAATGATTAGGGCTGTCAGACCGGCCCCAGGTGCCGTGGCCCACCGGGAAATTTCCTGGTATCCCGGTGGGCCAGTCCGGCCCTGGATCAGGCTACCACTTCTGCTGATGTCAGCAGGCAGTGGGCAGGTCAAAGGAAACAGTGACAAAGCAAGCAGCTCCAGAATTGAATACAAGTAAGATTTTACTATATTTAGGGAGGCATGAAGGGACCAGGGTGGCTATATGGTGGTTTTAACTCTATAGGATCAGGAATATATGTTTGTATTCCTGACCCTATAGTGATCCTTTAACTATAGGTTTCCTGGAGCTATGTGCTAAGAGCACACTAGCAACTGCTGTAGAGTCTGTAGAGGCTAGATGGTGTTTTTAACATTATAGAGTGAGGAATACATGTTTGTGTTCCTGACTCTATACTGTAGTGTTCCTTTGACTCTGAATACCAATTTGCGCTCAAAAAAGTATGCACTCAAGTTTTTATCAATTATTGCATGAGCTGTGATTTTTTATTACAAGCTTTAAAAATGACTGCTTGTGTTTTAGTTCAATACCCATGCCGCAGGTGGTTCAAGACACCTATCTACTTTGTAGACAAAGCTGCTCTGTTATTTGCCCAACATGGGTCCTGTTTGGCATTCTAATTTTATGCAGTGTTAGAGGTTCTGATGTGTAATGTATCACAATTCTATTTTATTCCACTAAAACGTAGAACCAAATATTTTACATAAATCTTTTAGAATAAACTGAACAGCAACATATGCAATTGCAGCACATCAGACGTCTTTGCTTTACATATTTTACACTTCCAAATGACAAATGCAGATTGACAAAATTGCATTAATACAGCAGGAATCCAAACCGTACCTGATGACCTTCACTTGATAGAGTAACCACTATCTCCCAGAAATGTTCCAGCTAATCACACCTACCTTACAATTGTCTTGGCATGATAAATTATAATCTTGCTCAGGGTAGGGGTACAACAAAAAGAGAGAAAAAAAACAAACAAAAACAAGCTGTAATTTCATGGGAGCTTGGCACGTATTCTCTCAATATGCAGAACTCTGAAATTTGGATACTCATTTATATTTACTTTATATCCTATATACTGTAAGCTCGTTTGAACAGGGTTCTCTTCAACCTATTGTTCCTGTAAATTTTCTTGTAATTGTCCTATTTATAGTTACTTCCCCCATCTCATAATATTGTAAAGCGCTACGGAATCTGTTTGGTGCCATATAAATGGCAATAATAATAATGATGATAATAATATACAAAGATTTATAAAGCAGAGAATTGCCTACTTGCCATCTTTCCAATTAATTCGTCTTAATTTTTATCATAAATTTCAGTTATACTGTAATTCACATAGTATTTATGAATAAACAAATTTAAATAGTCATCTACGGTTTAATCTATACATTGTGTAAGGTTAGGACCGTTACCGCTCACTTACAGGGGTCTCTTAGCTATAAAATTCCTTGAGCGATTTTTAAGTATTTTTGTATGGTTTAGGATGGCTTTGTCAGTGAGCAAAAAGAAGGTGATACATTTAAATTAAAGTGGAATTATCATGAATGAGATTTAATAAAGGAGAAATCATTCTAAAACCTTCCTTTTGTTGCACTGGAATTTCTCTGAAAGATTAGTTATATGGCTGCCGCAATGTTCTTCTTGCTGGTCCTCTTCAGCACCTGACACTTCAGCTGCCAGGAGCTGACAGTGTTGTACTCTCGTAGAGTCCTATTTGCTTGTGTGTTGCCTTAATCTACATTAATATGTGAAAACCCCAAGGATGTTAGGTCCACTTTAATTAATTTATCAAAATAAATTGACACACTGTCAAAAAATACTGGTAAAGCAATATCCGTTTGTTTTGCAGGCAATGATCCCTATTACCCTATTACCGTATCTATTTCAGTAATACCAAATGTCTCAAAGGTGATCTTCACCTTATTTTCCTCATATTGTCCTGAGACAATTTTGAGAAGGATTGTAGCAGATTAACTAAATTAATTAAGGGTTTGGTCAAACTTACAGTACACACAGCAGCAAGACTGACCAAAGACAGAACTGTGACAGTCAAATGGTGCCCACAGCTTATTTGGGGTAAATAGGTATATTTACCAAAAGCAAGCTGAGGCAACCATCTAAGTTTACAACAAGGAAAAAAAACTCAAATGTACTAACCAGAAATATTTTGTTTCCCTGTCTGTGTAACAACCTACCAAAACTGTTAGACATATAGATAGATAGATAGATAGACAGACAGGCAGATAGACAGGCGATAGTCCCGTAGCGGGCCTGGACTAGCCATCAGGCAAACCGGGTAAATGTCCGATGGGCCACGATTGCAATGGGCTGAGGCCAGCAGGGGAGATCCTTTCATCTCCCTTGCTGTCCCATGCAGGGCTAGCGCTATCCAAATATCATCCCTGCCATGTGCCATGATGGGCCGGTGGTGAAATTAAAGATCTCTCTCACCAGCCCACTTGCACTTTACTGTGGCAGCTGGCAGGAGAGGGAGAGAGGAAAGGACCAGGAGCTTTAACCTGCAGCTCCACTGCGTTCTTCCTCCTGTGAACGTTGCCTCTCAGAAAGTGAACTCTAGGAACCACATGTTTGAACTCACTCACCACTAAGACTGTCATGGATTACAAGCAATGCCCCCCCTCCTGGCAAGTAAGGTAAGGTAAGAAGGGAGTGGGGGTATAACATATATTTTTTTAATTAAAAAAAAAAAACAATTTTTTTTTTATATTTTACTTAAACCCTTTACACCCACAGACCCACTGCACCCTCCTCACACACATAATGCACCCCTCATATACACACAAACTACACCCCTCAAATACACACACACTGCAACATTCACACACCCTGCACCCTCACACACACACTCTGAATGCTCTGCACACACACACACACACACACACACACACTAGATCTCCTGTACACACTCACGGTCCTCCACACACAATAGATCTTCTAAAGGTAGACATTGAAATACACACTCTGGCTCCCCTATGCACACACTGTAGCCCCTGTAAGCAAACATACTACATTTCCTAAAAACACACTCTTTACAACCCTATATACACTGCATCACCTATATCAGAGGCGTAACTAGAAACCACAGGGCCCCAGTGCAAAAATTGCCCTGCCCCCCCTTATGTCTACCCTCCCCCTGGCCATCCTCCCCCATATGTCTACCGTCCTCCTCCCACACATGCAAACAGATACACATGCAGATACACACACATATACAGAGACACACACAGACACACACACACACACACACAGAAACACATACATGCAGACACAGACAAACACACACACACACACAGAGACAGACACACAGACAGACATACACATACATATAGACCCACATGCAGACGTGCAGACACACAGGCAGACATACACACACATAAATACATACAGACACACAGACATACAGATACACAGACATACAAACACACACACATACATACAGGCACACAGACAGATATACACATATAGACAGACAGACATACACACACATACATACAGACACACAGACATATATACACACAGACACACATACATAAAGACACGCAGACAGGCATACATACATACACACACACATACATACACATAAATACATACACGCATACATACACACAGAAAGACACATACATAGATACAAACAGACATACATACACACACATACAGAGATTCATACAGACACACATACCATTCCCTGGGGTCTAGTGGCTCAGCCTTATGGGAGTCAGAGTTCCCACTCTGACTCCCTCCTCTCCTTCTTCCCGCGCAGCTCCCGGTGATTACACATCATCAGAGGGGCCCGGTCATGCTGTTAAAGCGCTGACCGGGCCCCCTGGAAATACATAGCATCGGGTGGGCCTAACAGCATGGGCCACCCGATGGGCCCCTTCAATGTGGCCCCAGTTGTTATACAGCATTACTTTGCCTGCGGGACCCGCGATCGCCGGGGTCTGCAGGGTGGCCGGACCCCCTGGAGTGACTGGCCCAGTCGCAGCTGCAACCCCTGTGACCGCGGTAGTTCCGCCACTGACCTATATCATCTGCACACTACAACCCCTATGCACACACTTGCTACATCCCCTATATATACACACACACACACACTCTACATACACACAGTCCCACAAGCAGACTCCAAACACATTATTATTATTATTATTAGCATTTATATAGCGCCAACAGATTCTATAGCATTTTACAATATTATAAGAAGGGGGGATATAACTATAAATAGGACAAGTACAAAAAAAAAACTTACAGGAACAATAGGTTGAAAGGACCCTGATCAAACGAGCTTACAGTCTATGGTGGTGAGGTATAAAACACAATAGAATGGGAGATAGCAATCAAATAAGGTGGGAGTAAAGCAGAGCTGGAGGAGAGAGCTGCCCTTTAGGAGAGAGCAAGGGACAGGTATGTGAACACATGCACAATACACTTTACTGGCCATTTTGTAATCTGGTATCCCGCTTATGGAGACTCCAGTGATTAGTCACAGGCAAATATAGAGCAAACATGTTGATAAATATGCTTGCACTGCGCAGAACAAATACAGGGCCTCACTTTGAGAGGGGGAGTGTTTGTCATTGGTGATGATAAACCATCCTTTCTCTGGTACCGCCCCCTCCTCAGTGGGCCACTGTGATGAAAAAATGCCCATGTCAAATTTTTTACCAGTCCGGTCATGGTCGGTGGGTAGACATACAGTGAGGGGGAAAAGTATTTGATCCCCTACTGATTTTGAATGTTTGTGTGACGAGACCAATCTCGCCACTGTGCATTGGAGGAGCCTGGTTGCCCGCCTGCTGCCTTTAGACTATGGCCCCATCTTGAAACGCTTGATTTTCCCCTGCAAAGACACGAAAACTGGGTCATTCGGTACTTGCCCTATTTGAACAGTGATACCCCAGATAGCTATGCCATGGAGCCCATTCGTATAACAAAAGACTATGTGAAAGACTTTGGCTCCATGGCAATTGAACTGTATGTATGTGATCTGAGAGCCATTCACTAATAATGTCCGCTCAGATCTAAGCTATCTGGGGATATGTTGAATGTACCTGTTTTATGCAGTAGCTGCACAGTTATATATTTTTATGTATTTTATTGTCTTTTGCTACCATGTGTTCAATGGAGTTTTGCCTCTGTCCTTGGAGATAATTGGATTACTTCCCAATTATCTCCAGGATAGAATACTCTGTGGAACTGGTTTTGGGCAGAAACGCCATGCTTCATTTGGTCACAATCTTTTGAACCACTGGACCAATTTGTATGATTTTGATGTATGTTTGTATTTGGAGTATGCGGATTCTGAAAATGTAAGTTTTATGTAAATGTGATGCATACTTCTAAAATTATGAATAACGTGGCAAAACTGTATTTCTCTGCCTGTGATAATTACATAACCCATTGTGTAAGGTAATTGTATCACAGGCAGAGGGGAGGATTTTGTGTGGGAGTGTCTGAGTGTATTGTATGTGTTTATTGGTTGTTTTCCAAAACCCTGTGGGTGGTACTACGGTGTAAGAATGTGTATATAAGAACAATAAACCCACAGCTCTGTCTGTTCCTGCTTGACTCACAAACATGAGCTTTGTCTCGTTCTTGGGGGGGATTTATTGTATGCTGTTCCAGTTCGACTGCTAGGAGTGTAAACCTATTGTAGCGGAGCTGCAATGTTAAATCCCAATATCTCCGCTGGTACAGACAATAATCCAAGTGAAGCGCTGGAAATGAAAGCAATATCCCAAATCCCCCAGTAACAGGACGAAACACAGTTCTGGGAGTCAAGTGACGATTTTTATTCACAGCTCCAGTATTTATGTGGTTCCCCATGCAAGGGGTTTCCTTAATCACTTTACAGGGGTTATACAGTAGAGGACTACATGGGGAACTGAATATACAGGACATTTCTCCCACCATGCACTGCTGTACGAGAGAGATACTCCCACTAGAATATCCTGTTAAGTGGATTATCCCTCCGTACAGTAGAACCGGCTTTTCACACAAAAATACATACCTTTAATATTATTCATAGGATTATACCGAATGACCGTTCGGTAGATAGCTGAGGTCTGAGCGCACACTCTGTGAAAGTACCGCTCAGATCCCAGCATAAATAACCGAACGCCGCACGAAACACACGTTATTATACCTTCATCTTAAAAGTACCGAATACATAATTGAGAATAAAATACAGAAGGACCGGTGCTCCCGAACGGCCTGGGAGTCCAGCGGTGTTCGCGCCGTAGAGTAGCCGATTTTGGTTCCAGGCACTCGACGACCAAACACCGCTGGGCTAACAAAGGATCCAAGATGGCCGACCGCCGCGTGGTCGGTAGCCAAACGACGGCCACCCGGGAAAGCAATTAACCGCCGATTGCTACACTGTTGCAATCGGTTAATGGGAGCCACACGACCCTCTGTGTGTGGGCTCCCATTCAGTACTTTATTCGTTTCACGAACAGTGTGTAAAGTCACTGTTCGTGAAACTACTGTGATGCTTGTCTGCAGTTAGCACGGTCCTTTTGGGTACAAACATGCACAGTCTTTAAAAGTAAATTAATTCCAGGCACTTTATTTGTAAATCCACACAGGAGACAGCAGTAAATGAAAAAACAATAATGTAACAAAATCCCTATAAACAAAAACCTAGCTCGTCTGAGCACTAACTAACTTCAGATTCCCTATCTCTCAGGGGTTAAACTATAACCAAATAATACTGGTTTCACCAACCTAGTGTCTTTGTTAGCTCTCAGCACTCCACACTCGGTTAGCATGTGGCTTCCATTCCTTCTAGAAATAAACAGAATTCTCTCTCTTTTCCACACTCCCAGTGCTCCAAGCCAGCCTTGATTGCTTTCCTTTTGCACTCCCAGTGCTCAGTCTCCTTGACTCTCTCACTGGAGAGAACAGCCTCTCTCCAACCTGCTTCCAGGGAGGAAGCCAGCAATCCCCCCTTTCCTGCATAGCAGGGAGGGGTTTATTCCCACTGCTACAGCTGATTATCTGCAACTGAGCAGTGGGTTGGAGACAGTTCCAAAAAACTCTTGCCTGGACCTGATTTCTCCCAGTTGTGTATAAACTGAGGAGTGGAGCATTGGCCCACCCTGCTCTCCAAATGCTCCACCCCAGGGGCCCATAACTAAACGGTGGTTTGTGTTGCCTACAACACATACTACACATACTCCCCCTGGGGTTAAATCTGCCTTCACTTTATCACACTACCATATAAATGCTTTCGGCCATTAGCATGTGCTTCTTCTTTAGCCACTACTTTGTTGCCTTGGCTGTGTGTTTTGGGTCATTGTCATGCTGGAATACCCATCCAGGACCCATTGTCAATGCTCTGGCTGAGGGAAGGAGGTTCTCTCCCAAGATTTGACGATACAGGGACCCGTCCATCGTCCCTTTGATGCGGTGCAGTTGTCCTGTCCACTTAGCAGAAGAACACCCCTCCATGTTTGAAGGTGGATATGGTGTTCTTGGGGTCGTAAGCAGCATTCCTCCTCCTCCCAACACAGCGAGTTGAGTTGATGCCAAAAAGCTTGATTTTGGTCTCATCTGACCACAACACTTTCACCCAGCTCTCCTCTGAATCATTCAGATGTTCACTGGCAAACTTCAGACGGGCCTGTACATGTGCTTTCTTGAGCAGGGAGACCTTGGGGGCGCTGCAGGATTTCAGTCCTTCATCAACAAGATCCTCCCATGTAGTTCTGGGCTGATTCCTCACTGTTTTCATGATCATTGAAACTCCACGAGGTGAGATCTTGCATGGGGCATCAGACTGAGGGAGACTGACAGTTATTTTGTGTTTCTTCCATTTGCGAATAATCACACCAACTGTTGTCACCTTCTCACCAAGCTGCTTGGCGATGATCTTGTAGCCCATTCCAGCCTTGTATAGGTCTACAATCTTGTCTCTGATATCTTTGAACAGCTCTTTGGTCTTATGGTGGAGAGTTTGGAGTCTGATTGATTGCTTCTGAGGACAGGTGTCTGTTATACATGTAACGAGCCGAGATTAGGAGTACTCCCTTTAAGAGAGTGCTCCTAATCTCAATTTGTTAGCTGTATAAAAGACATCTAGGAGCCAGAGATCTTGCTGATTGATAGGGAATCAAATACCTATTGCACTCATTGACATGCAAATCAATTTATAACTTTTTTGACATACGGTTTTCTGGATTTTTTTTTGTTTTGCTATTCTGTCTCTCACTGTTAAAATACACCTACCATTAAAATTATAGACTGATTATTTCTTTGTCAGTGGACAAACGTTCAAAATCAGCAGGGGATCAAATACTTTTTTCCCTCACTGTACAGACGGAGAGAATACCTAATATTCCTGGTTTAATGAATAGACAGACAGACAGATACTAATATCAAGATGAAGATAATATATAGTATCAAGATACTTTATATTTTGCGGTTAATTTATACATTTATCATTCAACGCTTTGTCAAAAAATATTAAAACAGTCTTTGTGTGGAAAACAAACGTTAACATTTACTTTTTCATGTAAAACTTTTAATATAATCAATCCAGAGAGTAGTGACTGCTGCTTTAATGTTCTAATGTGGATGGCTGCCGTATGCCATTAATGATGCATTATTTTTAGAGTTTGTTGTTTTTTTCTTTGCACTTCTCAGTTCTCAAGCTGGGAAGATTCTTGTCATCCCTCACATATTTCACCCACAGAAAAGGCTGCCCTGCCCTGTGCTTGGTGATTGAGGCTATGCCCCTGGTGTGCCACACTATCAGTGGTTCCCAAGGCTGCCTAGCCTGGGAAAAGCTGCATGGACTCATTCCAAAATCAGCATTATATGCATTATTGTTCTTACTCTCCCTGATTAGAGCGTACACAATGAAAACAACAGCAGCAGCCTCATTTTCTAACCCTCCTCCCAACACAAGGCTGTTCTTAGCCTGGATTTCTTTCTTGAGTCTCTTAAAATAAATTAACCAGTTAGTTGCTCTTTAACTCACTAACATTTACTAATTTAGGTAACAATTTGTACATTTGTGTAATGATAATCAGTGCATCAATATAGTTATTTTTCTTTACTTTGTTGTTTTTAAATTTTACATTTTAAAGAATGAATGGCTACAAATACACATTTTCAAAGTTTAAAAATAAATGAGTATGATACTAGCCAAAGCATGATAAATACAGTTGTTAAGTCATTTACAAAAATTAAAAAAAGAAAACAACAAAAAAGACCTTTGATTTTGCTCCAAGAAGAGCATACTTCATCGTTCCCATTCGATGTGGCCCCCAACCCCGGCCTATAGAAAATAAAAATAGTATTTAAGAATCAGAAAAGGGAGGAAGATGGATTATTTCCTTATATCTAAGAATTAGGAAGCAATACCATGTACAAAAGGTCTGCTGAACATGATGTCTCAAAGATGCCCACTGTGAATGCCAAATAGGATATTTAGTCTTTTACATAATATGTTACAGCCTTTGGTGCATATCACATAATAGTTTGCTTTTTAAAGCATTTAGTATTCATAACTCATGTTTTATTTTGTATGGGAGCTAACTGTAAATATAGGCTCTATGGCGCTTTACAATAACCTATTTATAATAATGTATACAGAATGTCTATGCTGCATGTATATGGAATGCATGGAATGCATGTATAATATATATATATATATATATATATATATATATATATAAAATGTATGTGCTAAACATATGTGATATATACAGTATGTATATAGAATATATGTGATATACACAGGGTAGAAAATTAGGGAGCTGTCTTCTAAACAGCTGAAAGAGCAAAATTAGGAAAAGCCCCTAATTTAGTACCCTTATTTGGGATCACCATTTTTAAAAATGCCAAAATAGGGAGCTATTTACTTAACACAACAGCTCCCTAATTTGGTACCCTTATGTCAGATTGACAAATTAATGATACCAAATTAGGCTGCTGTTTAGTAGATAGCACCCTTATTTGGTATCCTTAAATATGGCGATCCCATGTAAGGATAGCATATTAAGGAGACCTCTTCTAAACATCTGAATGATCAAAATGAAAAAAAGCCATTTTCTCAATTTTGTTGTTTCGGCTGTATAGTAGATAGTCCCTAACTAGGCACCCTTATGTGGTAATACCAATTTAAAGGCTACCAAATTAGGAAACTATCTGCTAAACAGCTCCCCAAAAGGAATAATGGTCATCTAAATTTCAGAAGCAAACATAATTTTTTACATATTTTGTTTTATTCTGAATCATTAGCTTCTGAAATTCAGACAAACTGAAATGTGAAAATGTGCGTATCTTTACTGAATATGCAGAGTTTCTGTATATTCAATGTCATTGTGTCAGTGTTTGTGTGTGCAATGGAAGTGTGAGTGTGTTTTTGTGTGTACAATATTTATGTAACAGCGTTTGGGTGTGCACATGAGTATTGCAATGTTTCTGTGTGAGCAAAGTCAGTGTAATAGCAGTAATTCGGTGTGTGCAATATCACTGTGAAAAAAAATATTTAATTTTGCACCAAGAAATGCACTAAGCATACTTCATTGTTCCTATTCATTGGGAGCATTGCAGTATTCCTGTGTGTACAATGGCATTGTGAGCATAGCAGTATTCCTGTGTGTACAATTTCATTGTGGGAATGTTTCTGTGTCCACAGTGTCAGTGTGTTTGAGAAAACAAAAGGGAGAGGGACGCACTTTAAATTTATGTATACTTTGGATTAGCTCAAGTAATTTTGAGCACTTTATAAGATTGAAGCAACGTTTAAATATAAAAATGCAAGCATGAAAGAATGTACAAGGAAACTGCACATCTGTGATAATATCACCTATAACGAAAACCAACAAACCACTCCTTGCTCCCTGAGATTCACCGTCAGTAAAGCTTGGACCTATAAAACAAAAAGAGAAATCATCTACACATAAAGGACCACTATAGGCACCCAGACCACTTCAGCTTAATGAAGTGGTCTGTGTGCCAGGTCCCTCTAGGGTTAACCCTGTCTGCTGTAAACATAGCAGTTTCACGGAAACTGCTATGTTTACAATAGGGTTAATCCAGCCTCTAGTGGCTGTCTCATTGACAGCCGCTAGAGTCGCTTCCACGCTTCTCACTGTGATTTTCACAGTGAGAAGATGCAAGCGTCCATAGGAAAGAACTGATAATGCTTTCCTATGGACTGGCTGAATGAGCGCGCGGCTCTAGCCGCGCATGTGCATTCAGCCGATGACTGAAGAAGAGGGAGGAGAGTCCTAGCGCCGAGGGAGGACGGCGCTGGAAAAGAGGTAAGATTTTAACCCCTTCCTTCCCCTTCAGCGCCACGGGAGTGGGACCCAGAGGGTGGGGGCACCTTCAGGGCACTATAGTGCCAGGATAACGAGTATCAAATCAAATATAATTATTTTTTTCTAAGGAGTCTTCCTCTGTTCTCTTCACTTTTCAGTTCAAGTAGTGGGCCTTTACAAAGTGTTTCACTATTGGTAATTCAACTTTGGAGGTTCTGATTTTGGATCAAAGTTTTAGAAATCTATCTGTGACGGTTTCTCCCACATTGGGCTTGATTTAATATCTGTGGATAAGCTTTTGAAATAATTTAATAATTTTGAATAAACTTTTAAAATATTTATTTACAAAAATATATAAAAATTTATATTGTTCTAAATTTTAAATCATTTTAAAAGTTTATCCAAAAATATTAAATTATTTGAAACAATGTTATATCAAGGCCATACATTCTACAGAATTGACATTTTAGCATATCTGTGACATAGGCAGGATTGCATGAAAGTAAACCCCCATCTCACAATTGCATTCAGAACTGATCATTGCCCCTTTTATTGCACCCACCAGCATTCCGCTTCAGATTACATTAATGTTGGGGGTATGGTATTATATTAGTGGTAGTGGCAGAGAAATGTGTTCCTCTATAGGTTGGTAATCATAACTTGAGTATAAATGAGTGTGAGTGAGGCTTTACAGACTAGATTTCATTCTGCAAAATACATGGAAATAAATAACTAGATTTAGGTTGTGAAGTTGTTAAAAAAAAAAAAAAGGTAGATCCTTTAGGAGCATGTTCATAGACCACAGGGTTAATATAAATGATTGTTTGGTACTCCAATACGTGGCATTTTTTGAAGCCATGACTATTATGCATATAATAGTGTAATGAAAGGCCCCTAGTCCACCTGCACTTCCAGACCTGACCTTATCTTTCAGCACCAGTGATCTCCGGTCTGGGGCCACAGAGATGCATCACTCCAAGGTCTTGATATTGGATGTGGCTGAATTGCTACCTTTTCTTTCTTGCTGAGTGGGCGCTGGCTTCACAAACCTGATCTGTGTTAGAGTGGCAAACCACATGGTGCATGGCTTGAGGTCCAGTGATTTTGAATGGTTACATGTGGTACTGTTGCTGGCCCAGAAAAGGGGAATCAGCTAATAGTCTTTTGCTCATATAGGGTTGCCTGTTGTTCTTTGTCTTATTATAACCCATACTCCCGGTATACTCTGCTGTGTTTCCATTGGCTATGCTTATCTTTTTATATCTTACATACCTAACGTTCCCAGTCTGTTATTATTATTTTATCTAAATCTTATACAGTCAGGTCCATAAATATTGGGACATCGACACAATTCTAATTTGGCTCTATACACCAACACAATGGGTTTGAAATGTGACTCCCACTTTTTATACAAACTGTTGTAATTCCTACACCGTTCACCTGATTTGGATGTAAATACCCTCAAATTAAAGCTGAAAGTCTGCAGTTAAAGCACATCTTGTTTGTTTTAATTCAAACCCATTGTGTTGGTGTAGAGAGCCAAAAAGATTAGAATTGTGTCGATGTCCCAATATTTATGGACCTGGCTGTATGTGCCTGCATGTTATCAAAAAGACCAAAAAAACACAGTGCAGTATATTTGTAGTCTTGTATCCATAAGTGTGTATGTTTTCTCTTTGCAGTGCAAAAAAAAGAATACAAAAAAAAAAAGGCCCCAAGTTCAACCGTCCCATGATGAGCTTTAAGGTGAGGCAACTGGATTTCTGATTATGGTGTGATTTGTGCTTTTTTTTCTCTATTGGGGACAAGGAGCATTGTCTCATTCTGTCCTGCACCTGCTCTAAAATTAAGTACAGGTGAGTAAAGCTGACTAAAAAAATAACACCTCCTTTTATTTACATCTGTGTCCTGTATGTTGGACATGCCTTTGTCTGACATGACTACTGACCCATATTCCATCCCCACCGTTGCCCCCAAATAATACACTGGACACCTTTTAGTGGATAAGGGCAATGGCCACAGCTTTATTAAACAGTAAACTTAATTGTTAATTCCTGCCAGCTGTTGGGTGAGGACCCAACAGGCAGTTCACCTCCTTTGTTGTCCATGAGCCCAACACAGCCGTCGCTAGCCATCAGCCTTGCGCCGACTGTCGTCTCCCCAATGTGACCTTTCGTCATAGTCCTTTCCTTTTCGATTCCGCTGTCCAGGGAAAACCGTCAGCTGTGACAATGAGAAAAAACAACACGAAAACCACCAACACCACAAACAAACAAAAAACCAGGGAGGGAGGGTGGGAAATTCAACCAGGGTAATGACAATCTCCTTCTGACTGGTAAGTCTCCTCCCCTGCTATCCCCTTATAAATCCTTCCATCTTTGCAACATTGTTGCTACCATTGTACCATCCCACTATCCTGGGCAGCAGTCATGCTCCGCCTTCCCTATTCTGTCCAAGGGGACACTTGACTGCTGACCCATATTCCATCCCCACTGTTGCCCCCAAATAATACACTGGACACCTTTTAGTGGATAAGGGCAACGGCCACAGCTTTATTAAACAGTAAACTTAATTGTTAATTCCTGCCAGCTGTTGGGTGAGGACCCAAGAGGCAGTTCACCTCCTTTGTTGTCCATGAGCCCAACACAGCTGTCGCTAGCCATCAGCCTTGCGCCGACTGTCGTCTCCCCAATGTGACCTTGCGTCATAGTCCTTTCCTTTTCGATTCCGCTGTCCAGGGAAAACCGCCACCGCAAAGCCGACCTGCCGCAGCCTGATCTGCGCCGGCTTCGCGCCCCCCCCCCCGCAGACAGCGCCATCTCAATGCCTGACTGCAGCCCCACATTAAAAATGTCCAGCCCAATGGGATTCAAATGAACCCCATCCGGACGCATCACATCTGAATTATTCCCCTCCAACTCAAAGTCCCCTTCCGCCCAAACTACAAACAAAGCGCGAAATAGCAACATTAATCTTGCGCCTACAGCGTTCAAACGCCTTCCCATAACCACCCACTTGCCACACTGGCCGGGGCACTATCTCTGACCAAATCAACGTCAAGTCACGAAAAAGCGCAAAACAGCGCGCTAGATCATGACGCATGTCGTGAATGAGATCCACCGACCGCCGTCGGCCAACATCATTCCCACTCAGCTGCTCGCACTCGCCGTACACTTGATCCCAACGTAACCCCTTCAATCCCCGCCAACGTACCCTAACGTCCTGAAACGGGAACCCCAAATTCCGGCCATGAGATCTTGCTTCCGCCCTCCTAGCTGCCCAGTAAATATAAGAATGCCCCAGGATCCACACATAACGAGGAACTTGGCCTACAAAACAAGGAATAACGGTTAAGCTTAATTGTTTACAGATGCATACCATCACAGCAAATGAGGGCGCACGTAAAGCTAAAATCGCCCCGACTCCCAGCGCCCCAGCCGCATAAGCGCCTCCTTCGGAAAACCCAGTTCGCTCGCCTGTGTTGCCGCTCCAATCCTAAATGAATGTGTGGAGTATAACCTGGGGTCCCCCCCCAATCTAACAATACAACTCCACAAGAGGCTCGCAAATTGAAAACGGCTCAGGGAGGCCCCATTAGAATGGACCAGCAGCGAGCCTTCAGCGCCGCCCCTGGCGCCCAAGTATGCCCGCAACAAGTACCCCGGACAAAATACACCCCCAGTGAGCCCTATACGGACTCTCGCTCCCGTACCCGCTTGATCCGTCTTGGACCGACTTATCAACAGGGTAACGCACTCTGGTGTCACTGATACGTCGGAAAGCCTAAGGGGTGACACTGAACTCACCCTGGGGGCCACCAGCTCACCGATACGCAGCGCCCCAAAGAAGCACAAGGAGAATGCCACCCAAAACAAAAGTACCTCATACGCAGAGCTACACACATCCGGGAGAACTTCCAACAGCTGGAACAGCATGTCCCCCGAGATCGGTCGCCGTTTGTCAGGAACGCGGCGCTTTTTCCACCCTTTCAAAATACGGGAAACGCAGAAAGCCTTGGTGAGATCCGACCATCCAAAAAAACGAAATAAAAAAGAGAGAGCAGCCAGCGATTGCTCAGCTGCTGCAGACGACCTACCTCCGGCACACAAAGATTCCAGTAACGACAGCGTAAGGGTCAATCTGCCGGAGTCTGACGCCACATCCCCGTTCCTACCCATGGCCCACCAGCGATCCCATACCGTGGAGTATGCCTTCCACGAAGACTCCGATAAGGACCCTCGGATCAATCGCCTCAGATGTCCAAAACCAGGTCCCACAAGTAAGGTGGACACGGGGTTCCCGTCGGAGCCGCCTCCGGAGCCGCCTCCCGAAAACGGTCCCACTGAAACCGAGAAAGAGAGTCAGCAATGACATTGTCCACCCCCGGAACATGCCTGGCGACCAACCACAAATTACATTGAAGACAGAGTAGCACTAGACGCATGAGCAATGCCAAAACCGGAGGGGACCCAGACGTGGAACGATTGATCACCTGGACCACACTCATGTTGTCCGTGTGAACAATCACCTTCCTGTGCGCCAAGCCCGAACCCCATAATTCTACAGCAACCACAATGGGAAACAATTCAAGAAACGCCAGGTTACCCATCAGCTCCGAACCTCGCCAGGTGGACGGCCACTCCGCTGCGCACCACTGTCCCCGAAAATAGGCTCCAAACCCTATGGACCCCGATGCGTCAGTAAACAGGTCCAATTCACCGTTCGACACCTCCGAGCGCAACCAACAAGAATGACCATTGTACGTACCTAAAAAGGCGCTCCACACCTGTAAGTCCGACCGCAGTCTACTTGTAATCCGGATAAAGTGAAATGGCTGTTTAACCCCCACCGTAGCCAGGGACAAGCGACGACAGAACGCTCGGCCCATAGACAAAACCCGGCAAGCAAAGTTCAGATGACCCAAAAGCGATTGCATTAGCTGCAGCTGAACTTTCTTTGAGCCCTTGACTCGGTCAATCAGGCAGAGTAACCGACCCAGCTTCTCTTCTGGTAATCGAAAGACCATCTCACCAGAGTCAATCTCGATCCCTAAGTAAGACAACTTACCCACCGGTCCGAATGTCTTGTCTATCGCCACCGGGACTCCAAATTCTGATGTAATCTGCCGAAATGCCGACAACAAAACCGCACAGTCGTTGCAATCACCAAACCCGACAAACAAAAAATCATGCAGGTAGTGGGTCAACTAGGACAAACCCGACACCTGAGACACGACCCATTCCAAGAATGTTGCAAACATCTCGAAATAGGAGCAGGATATGGCACACCCCATGGGCAAACACATATCATAATAGAACAAACCATTAAACTGACAACCCAGAAGGTGGAAACAGTCCGGGTGAACCGGAAGCAAATGAAAAGCCGACTCGATGTCCGATTTTGCAAGCAATGCCCCCGACCCTGCGTCTCTCACTAACTCCAGGGCCCTGTCAAAGGAAGCATAACGCACCCTTGACACTTCTTTATCAATATCATCATTCACCGACCCGCCTGCTGGGTAGGACAGGTGGTGAATGAGACGGAAGACCCCAGGCTCTTTCTTAGGGACCAAGCCCAGGGGGGACACTCGCAAGTTAGGAAATGGGGGCTCAGAAAACGGTCCCGCCATGCGGCCTAAGGCCACCTCCCTGTACAATTTCTGCTCAAGAATAGCCTCCTTACCCAAAACCGAACGTAAATTGACCGCAAACGACTGCGCCTCAGAAAAAACAAACGGAATCCAAAAACCAAATAAAAACCGGTCCAATAAAACACCGGCTTCTCGCCGTTTAGGATACCAGTCTAGCCACGGGCGCATCCTTTCGACGCTCACTGGCGTCCTCCCGTCTAGGAACGTCGTCTTTGGGGCGCACCCCTGCCTTACCTTTCTTGAAACAGCGTAGGGCGGGGTGTGCTCCGCCACAGTGCGAACACTCATGCCGGAACCTGCATGAGTTGTACCACTTACAGTGGGACTCATTAAAGAGCCAACAGACTCCCCTGCGCTGCCCTGCTGGCGCACTAGCCAGCGCGCCGGCTGTCCCTGGAAAGGGGGAGGGCCGGCAAGGCGTCATCAGCAGCAGCCATAAGCTGCCATCCTGTACACTAAAATCCATGCCCTCGCTAACCGCCATCTTCTGCCGAAATTGCTGGTCATATCGGTACCAGCATTGCCCCCCATAAATCTTGTACGCCCCCCAAATGAGATCCAAATAACAAAACAATGAGGGAGCCTTATCCGGAAAACTACCCGTGAATATGCTCGCAAAAATCGAAAAACCCTGCAGCCAATTCCCAAAAGTGCGAGGAAGCTGCTTACCTTTTTCTCCGTCACCCATCTCTCCTCGCCGCGGTCTATCCACCGACTCCCTGTCCGGCGGAACCAGCGCCAGGAAGTCGACATACTCACCTCGGACTATTTTGTCTCTGACGTCTGCTGCGACATGCAAGCCCAACGGGGATAGCTCACAGCCCGGCAACCGTGGACGCAAAATGCTCGAAACCCTGTCCCTAACAGGAATCTGCGACGCAGACCGCATATCTATCCGATTAGAAGGGGGGACATCGCTAGGCAACCGCTCCAAAACAGACCGCAATAAATTAACTAGCTCCCCAGTGCTACTAAACCCCCCTTGACTCACTAAATCACCTTGTCTAAGTAAATCAACTCTGCTTAAATCCCTTTTGTTCCCTAACTCCCCTAGCACCTGTGAACTCTGCCCCCTATCATCCCCAGCCAGCGCATCCCAAGCGCTAGCGCAATACTCACGCGCTGATGCTGCAGGAGGCAGACCGGACCCACTGGGGAACACTGCTTCTTCATCCACATCTTCAGATCCGGAGTGAGTGCTGCTGCCATCTGCTTCCCGCTGCTGGGACCCGCAGGTGCCGGGTGCGCACTTCTGCGGTCCTTATTGCACTTGAGCACGGTGCTCCTGCACCGCAGAGGAACTTCCGGCTCCAGCCCGGGTCGGCCGCGCGCATGCGCGCCGCGGCGTCATGACGTCCGACATTGCACGCACGTCGGCTTGCGTGCGTGATGACGTCCCTCTCACCCGCGCCGGAAGAGAAGCGTGCGGGCTGCGCGACCTTCCAGCCGGGTTCCCGCCATCCAGATCGCCGCCATCTTCGGGCCCGGACTCCACCATCACTTGTCCGGCCCTTCTCCGTCTCCGACTGGCTACTCTTCGCGCTGATAAGCGCCCGGCCTCACCGCTGCCTCCCTCAGAACGGGGAACACTCCTTCCTCCGCTTCTCCGCACTGGACTCGGGGATAAACGCGACGGAGGCCTTGACCTCCTGGCCCTCCGCCCGCTCAGCGAGGAATCATCACCCTCACGCCGGTCTGGACGTCCTCCTGCAGCCTGCTGGACTTGGGACAGCACCTGGTCCAAAGAGCCATGGGACTCCTGGTAAGCTGCCATCATTTTAACCAATTCTTCCAGAGATGGGGTGGCCATATTGAAGCCCACACCTTTATAGTGAATTAACAGGAGATTGTCGTTTATTTTGCAGGCCCAGGTAATCACAGGAAAGAAATTTCAGAAAATTTTACAGTCAGTGAGAGAAATTCAACCAGGGTAATGACAATCTCCTTCTGACTGGTAAGTCTCCTCCCCTGTTACCCCCTTATAAATCCTTCCATCTTTGCAACATTGTTGCTACCATTGTACCATCCCACTATCCTGGGCAGCAGTCATGCTCCCCCTTCCCTATTCTGTCCAGGGGGACACTTTTAATGAGAATAAGATTTCAGTTATTAGATGACATATTAGATGTCATCTTCCCAATAATAGAGCCTGAACCACTGTTTTTGTACTAAAGCATTCAGAATTCATCAGACATTTTCAGTCAGCTGACAATCAGAGAATCACAGCACAGCAATGTCAGAGAGAGAACATTTGGGACTGTTAGAACCTTGGCACATGCACATGTTCTGCTCACACAAGCACCCAGCACACCTGCCAATGAGCACACGTCCCTCTCCCTCTCTCTCTGAGACTATTCTTAACATAATAATAAATATAGCTTGGTGCTACTTCCAAGTGCTGTTTCTAAGTGTGTAGTTGGAGATATTCTGGAGAGTTTTACAGAAGCTTCAACTGTCTAAGAGTTGTGCTAAGAGCTTTCTTTTCTACTGTTACAGGTAAGATTCATCTGTAGGAAAAGGTTACTGATTGCCCAAGGTTTGAATTCCTGTTGGTAATTATAAGGCATTTGATTTGATTAAGCTAGTTACTTGCTGTTGATTGCTGGTTAATTAGCTATTGTTTGCAAATAAGCAGAGGCCTACCCAGGTGTTAAACATTCCTAGTGGGCGGTGATTTAAGGAGTTATATAAGGCTTGGTCTCATTAGCTTGTCTAATAAAGCTTGGTGCTACTTCCAAGTGCTGTTTCTAAGTGTGTAGTTGGAGATAACCTGGAGGTAATCTGAGGTATTCAGGAGGATAAAGAAAAAAGTTAAGATTTGTTAGATTTAAATTATTCTCATAATTGGAATGGCAGGCTTAGTTCAGTGTAACAATTGCTATGCATTTGTTTCACGTTCAACTTTTTGGAGGTTTGGTTGTTGTCTAATCTGTAGACAGTTCTCTATCTTGCGGCAGGAGATTGTATTTTTGAAGTCTGAGATTTGTAAATTATCTGGTGTAGAAACTCAGACTGGAACTGCTGCAAAGCCACTGCCGCAGAGACATCTAGGAAAGGCAGATGGATTACTGTAGGATCTGGTAGACTTAGAGTTGTGGATAAAAGGCATTTTGCACAGTCTGTTGCTCTTCATAATTCATTTTCTGCACTTTCAGAGTGTAATGGTGTTGTGGAGAGAGGCACTGAGGCTAGTGGTGTTGTGGAGAGAGGCACTGAGGCTAGTGGTGTTGTGGAGAGAGGCACTGAGGCTAGTGGTGTTGTAGAGAGAGTCACTGAGGATAGTGGTGGTGTGGAGAGAGGCAATGAGGCTAGTGGTGTTGTGGAGACCGGCTTGGAGACTATGGTGAGGCCTAATAGAAAGCAGTTGTTGTTGGGTGATTCCATTATAAGAGGTGTGGAGATGGACAATGGAGGTCTTGTGAGGTGTCTTCCCGGAGCTACTGCTCACAGAGACAGGAGACGTATCTGTAATATTGTTAAGCAAGCAAAGCAGGAAGGGGAATTGGATGTACTTGTCCATCTAGGGACAAATGACTTGGCTTGCAATGAGGTTTCAGAGGTTAAGGAAGTTTTTAGTGTTTTTGCCAATGATATACGGCAGGTTGCTTCCACACTGTCATTCTCTGAAGTTCTGCCTGTGCATAACACTCAGAACGACAGGCGGATGCGTATTAGGGACTTTAATTTGTGGCTTGGTGAATGGTGTCGGGAGCAAGGATTTGGCTTTATTTCTCATGGTAGCTCTGTTTGGAATGGAGATAAGCTGTACAAAAAGATGGTTTGCATCTTTCTCAAAAGGGAACAAATGTTCTCAGTGAGCAGTTCAGAGGTTTTGCTAGGATGTATTTAAACTAGGAGGGGGGGTGGCAAAAGGGTGATAAAACATCAATCCAATTGTCCCCCAAAACAAGGACACAAGGTGCCTGTAGCAAGTGTGTTAAAAAATGATAAGCTTAGAGTCATGTCTACAAATGCTCGCAGTTTAGGGAATAAGATCCATGAACTTGTGGCAATAATGGCAACTGATAGTGTAGATTTAGTCGCTGTTACTGAGACATGGTACAATGAGAAAAATGACTGGGACATAGCAATACCAGGGTACTCTTTATATAGGAAAGATAGGGAAGGCAAGAAAGGGGGAGGGGTGGCCTTGTATGTGAAGGATAGCATAAAATCTAGCCTAATAAAAGTTAGTGAGGCAAACATAGAGTCCGTTTGGGCTACGTTAGAATTTGGTAATCACACAGTAACTCGTGTAGGTGTGATTTATAGGCCCCAGGACAAATTGAAGAGTTAGATAATCTACTAGTTGAGGAAATAGCTAAAATGACAATGAAGGGGGAAGTTATCATCATGGGTGACTTTAATCTTCCTGATGTAAATTGGAAAACAAAATTAGCTACTTGTGCCAGGAGCACACATATTCTAAACTCCCTACTGGGATTGTCTCTAAAACAAGTTGTTGAGGAGCCAACTCGTAAAGAGGCCATACTAGATTTAGTGTTAACAAATGGAGATTTGGTATCAGATATTACTGTAGGTGAAAGTTTAGGATCCAGTGATCATCAGTCAGTGTGGTTTAATATAAGAACAGTGACTGAGTCACACCACACAAAAACAAAAGTTTTAGACTTTAGAAAAACAGACTTTTCTAAAATTAGAATATGGGTAGAGGAGTCATTATCAGACTGGAGCAATTTAAATGGAGTCCAAGAGAAATGGGATTATTTAAAAGTTGCACTATTGAAGGCAACAGAAAATTGCATTAGGCTTGTCAGTAAAAGCAAAAAATTCAAGAAACCACTGTGGTACTCCGCAGATGTGGCCAAAATAGTTAAAAACAAAAAGTTAGCATTTAGGAATTATAAAAAAACCCAGAGTGAGGGAGACAAAATGATCTATAAGATTAGGCAGAAAGAGGCTAAGCAAGTTATAAGAGCTTCCAAATCACACACAGAAGAGAAAATAGCACAGTCAGTAAAAAAGGGGGATAAAACATTTTTAGATACATAAATGAGAAAAGAAAAGTAAAACAAGGATTAGTTAGATTAAAACAAAAGAAGGAAGGTATGTAGAAGAGGATAAAGGTCAGGCTGACTGCCTCAATGAATATTTTTGTTCTGTATTTACAGAAGAAAATGAAGGAAAGGGACCTCAGTTGAGAAAAAGGATAAATGAGTCATTTATTACACGTGAGTTTACAGAGGAAGAGGTTCTATTTCAACTGTCAAAAGTAAAGACAAATAAGTCAATGGGACCTGATGGAATACACCCAAAGCTATTAAAAGAGCTTAGTGGTGTACTAGCAAAACCATTAACAGATTTATTTAACCAATCATTGTTAACAGGAGTAGTCCCAGAAGATTGGAAGTTAGCGAATGTTGTGCCCATTTACAAGAAAGGTAATAGGGAGGAGTCGGGCAACTATAGGCCAGTAAGCCTTACTTCAGTAGTGGGGAAAGTGATGGAAACCATGTTAAAGGATAGGATTGATGAACATCTAAAAACACATGGATTTCAAGATCAGAGACAACATGGGTTTACTTCAGGGAGATCATGCCAAACTAATCTTATTGATTTTTGATTGGGTAACTAAAATTATAGATCAGGGTGGTGCAGTAGACATTGCTTACCTAGATTTCAGTAAGGCTTTTGACACTGTTGCACATAGAAGGCTTATCAATAAACTGCAATCTTTACGTTTGGATTCAAATATTGTTGAATGGGTAAGGCAGTGGCTGAGTGACAGGCAACAGAGGGTTGTAGTTAATGGAATATATTTGAAGCTTGGACTTGTCACCAGTGGGGTACCTCAGGGATCTGTACTTGGACCCATTCTCTTTAATATTTTTATTAGTGATATTGCAGAAGGTCTTGATGGTAAGGTATGTCTTTTTGCTGATGATACTAAGATATGTAACAGGGTTGATGTTCCAGGAGGGATAAGCCAAATGACAAATGATTTAGGTAAACTAGAAAATGGTCAGAATTGTGGCAACTGACATTTAATGTGGATAAGTGCAAGATAATGCATCTTGGGCGTAAAAACCCAAGGGCAGAGTACAGAATATTTGATAGAGTCCTAACCTCAACATATGAGGAAAGGGATTTAGGGGTGATTATTTCTGATGACTTAAAGGTAGGCAGACAATGTAATAGAGCAGCAGGAAATGCTAGCAGAATGCTTGGTTGTATAGGGAGAGGTATTAGCAGTAGAAAGAGGGAAGTGCTCATGCCATTGTACAGAACACTGGTGAGACCTCACTTGGAGTATTGTACACAGTACTGGAGACCTTATCTTCAGAAGGATATTGATACCTTAGAGAGGGTTCAGAGAAGGGCTACTAAACTGGTTCATGGATTGCGGGATAAAACTTACCAGGAAAGGTTAAAGGATCTTAACATGTATAGCTTGGAGGAAAGACGAGACAGGGGGGATATGATAGAAACATTTAAATATATAAAGGGAATCAACACAGTAAAGGAGGAGACTATATTTAAAAGAAGAAAAACTACCACAACAAGAGGACATAGTCTTAAATTAGAGGGACAAAGGTTTAAAAATAATATCAGGAAGTATTACTTTACTGAGAGGGTAGTGGATGCATGGAATAGCCTTCCAGCTGAAGTGGTAGAGGTTAACACAGTAAAGGAGTTTAAGCATGCGTGGGATAGGCATAAGGCTATCCTAACTATAAGATAAGGCTAGGGACTAATGAAAGTTTTTAGAAAATTGGGCAGACTAGATGGGCCGAATGGTTCTTATCTGCCGTCACATTCTATGTTTCTATGTTTCTAAAATAACAACAGTAAGGGATTAACATAACAATACAATCATAACGATAAGTTGAATCTGAATTGTCACAGTTGGCATAAAGAAATATATAACTCGTTATTAATGAGGTCAGATGTATTCACAGATCTATAATATTGAATGTGAAACAATTTGGAGCCAAACATATCATCCAGGTTTCACTTGATCAATTATTATTATTTCTTCAGCTCTATGTGTAGATATCCACTTTCAAGTTTCTCCTTTAATATGTTACGTGCCAACAGTCAAATGAATGTTAAAGGGACATTCCAAGCACCACAACCACTACAGCGTGCTGTAGTGGTCATGGTGTCAATGGAAGGAGTCAAACTTACTTAGTCATTTGATAATGGTTTGACTTCATACCTGGGGTCTACCAGGTGCCATTCACCACTCTATGTGTCTTTGCATATGTTATTAAGATTTTTATTTCTTACCAAACTCTGCGTAGACTATAGTACAACCAGAATATTTAAGAAAATCCTGAACTCTGCTAATTTGGGATATATTTTGCAGCCCAACACTACGCTGTAATATGATAATAACCTCTAATTATTTAGCACCTGAAATTGACACAATATACAGACAAAACGACTTATGTGATCATGTGGTGCATGCATTGTCAAATTCGCCGCTCAACTACCTCGTATAAAATGGATGTAAAGTGCAAGCTGTGTGGTATTGTGTCCATTATCTGCACTTTAAAACTTAACTTTTCACACACCCTCTCTATACAAGTTACACAAATTCTATTCATTCTCCCATGATAACTAACAAAACAAAGCTAAAACTGCAAACATGCACTTCAATTAAATAAGTTCCCATTTTATAACAAGACAGAAGGCTCATATTATGCATTAACTTTCTTTACTAAACTCCAGCAGCAAAGAATATTTCAATAACGTTTAGTTTACCCTCTTAAGGACGGCGGGCGTGCTATGCTGTCCTTAGGGACCCGGCTATAAACGCGGGGAGCGGTGGCATAGCACGTCCTATGTACTTACCTCGCGGTCTGGTGACTTACCTGGGACCTCCTTACCTCCTTCCCCTTCGGCACTCCTGGGCCATGTGATCACAAGGTCCTTGCGATCACATGGACAGCATAGCTGTCCATAACAGTGCCAGCAGGGGGAGTGCCTGTTATCACAGGTAATGACTGCTGCCTGAAAAAAAAACAAAAAACTTTAAAACAGTGTAAAATTAAATGATATATACTTAGATCATATATACTTATATATATATATATACATATATATATATATATATTTTTTTTTATATATATATATATATATATATGATCTAAATGTATATATATATACACATATACATAAATACACATAAATTCACTTTCTAAATATAAGCAATTTTGTTAAATCCAGTGAGTGCTCTCATTCTTTTGTTTTTTCTATATTTATACAGAGAAGCACCTTGGTATTTATAAATATTTAATATTTTTGGGTAGAGTGCCAGAGTTTGGATGTTCATAAATACACATATATACACATACACTGTCTAAGTGTATTTTAATATTAATATATATGTATATAATATGTATATAATATGTATATAATATATATATATGTATATATATATATATTAATATCAAAGTGCACGTAGAATAATATTGATTAAATATATATATATAATTATGATTATATATATATATTTATATATAATATAAAATAAATAAATATGTAAATACATAAAAAATATATATGTGTAATTTCGTTCTAACTGTATTTTAAAATTAATATATATATATAAAAATACATGTAGAACGAAATAATATATATATCTATATACATAAGTATATACGTATATCACTATATATAAACCTATATATAAAAAAAAATTATTAAAAAAATTATATATATATATATATATATATATATATATATATATATATATACAAACGTGTATATATATATAAAATAATTCTACGGATATATTTATGTAATCATTTTACATAATTAGGTCATTTTATTAATTACAATTTGCGGAACCAATGAATTTAATTTGCTAGCATTATATTTAACCCTGTAACTTTCCAAGACACCATAAAACACCATAAAACATGTACATGAGGGGTACTGTTATATTCAGGAGACTTCGCTGAACACACATATTAGTGTTTCAAAACAGTAAAATGTATTACAACTATGATATTGTCTGTGAAAAGGAAATATTTTGCATTTTTCACACACAAATGGCACTTACACGAACGATATTGTGATACGTTTTGCTGTTTTGAAACACTAATATTTGTGTTCAGCGAAGTCTCCTGAGTATAACAGTACCCCTCATGTACATGTTTTATGGTGTTTTCAAAAGTTACAGAGTCAAATATAAGGTTTACGTTTCAGTTTTTTTACATTGAAATCCGCCAGATTGGTTACGTTGCCTTTGAGACCGTATGGTAGCCCAGGAATGAGAATTACCCCCATGATAGCATACCATTTGCAAAAGTAGACAACCCAAGGTATTGTAAATGGGGTATGTCCAGTCTTTTTTAGTAGCCACTATCTACTTGTGAGGAAGACAAATGAGCTCGGAAGGCCATTCAGAGGAGCAAACCTGACTCTTATAAAACCACCTCTTATGATTCATCCTCATCTTTTGAAGATTAAGAATCTGATGCTGATTCTGATTATTCTGCATACTCTGAGGTACCTGAACATACCTGATGATGATAACATTATTACAGATACTGCAGGAAAACCTTTATTTAATCCAGATAATATAAAATATCCCCGTTCAGCCAAATGGGTTCTGATGGCTCATGTAGCCAAATACCTTGAATACTGGCTAAGGAAACCCCTTGACAGGCAGCTAGGAATAAGCTGCGGGCTGAATGCACTAGACCGACTTTAGCTAAAAAAGTCAGACAGACCCCTGACTTAGATCCTACTTTAATACAGTTTCTAAGAAAATTAGGGAAGAATTCTAACGAAGGACTTGACAGGTAACTAAAATACTGTCAGGACAAACTAATGGATATTTCTGGTCCCGTGGCTAAAATATTTAAAGTCCTAGAACTGTAACATAGTCATCCTCACCTTGTGCCGCTCAGCAGCTATGCGCCAGTATACCTGACTCCTACAACATGTTGATGGATGCTGGCCGGATGCCGGCCATTTTATAGCCCCACATCTGCCCACGGCTATGACGACATCAACGTGCGTGAAACGTCACGCAAAAGACGCACATGCACGTTCTGGGGTCAAAGGCCGGTTACGGTCAATTAGATCCATAGGAGGCTTATTTAAACACATTTTTACTTTTTCTCATTGCCCTATCATGGTTTCCCTTAGTAGGTTATCCGAGAGTGTGTTCCTGAGCGTTTATTTCTGGTTACTGACTTTGGCTTCGTTTTGACTTCCCTGTATTCTGTTATCCTTGACTTTTCACTTTCCCTCATCGTTGTGTCTTCTTCTGTGTCCCTGACCTTGGCAAGTATTCTGACTATTCTCTGGTATGTTAAGGCCCGGTGAGACGTTACCTTTAGTCCTAGGTGTGATATAATTCTGCGTGCTGGATCTACTAGTAATCCTGACAAGAACAAACTTCTGTTTCAGGGAGTTCCCCCAGTATTGACATTCTTAGAGGATGGACACAACACATTGTATGTTTTCTAGGCAATGCTAATACAGCTCTTACCACAGAAAGACGAAGGTCAATACGCATAAGGATTGACCCACCACACCATGCCCATGCATAGCTCAGAAACACATGAATGGTTGATAACCAACCACTTTAGGCTGGTGCAGCCCAAAAGGGAGCAGAACACTCTAGTACACAATGCATGAACACGTTACCTACCCAAAACTTAATGAGGGTCCGTGTATGTCTAAATATATATATATATATATATATATATGAGCGTCTCTAGCCATATATATATATTTTATATATATATATATATATATATATATATACTCATTAAACAAACACAAAAGAAATGTTTTTTTTTTTAATGTTTTTATATATACTGTGACGAGAGCAATCTCACCACATTGCATTGGAGGAGCCTGGTTGCCCGCCTGCTCCCTTTAGACTACGGCCCCATGTTGAAACACTTGATTTTCCCCTGCAAAGACACGAAAGCCGGATCATTCGGTGCTTGCCCTGTTTGAGCGGTGATACCCCAGATAGCTATGCCATGGAGCCCATTCGTATAATAAAAGACTTTGGCTCCATGGCAATTGAACTGTATGTGTGTGATCTGAGCGCCATTCAGTAATAACTTGCGCTCAGATCTGAGCTATCTGAGGATATGTTGAATGTACCTGTTTTATGCAATGGCTGCACAGTTATATATTTTTATGTATTTTATTGTCTTTTGCTTCCATGTGTTCAATTGAGTTTTGTCTCTGTCCTTGGAGATAATTAAATTACTTCCCAATTATCTCCAGGATAGAAGACTCTGTGGAACTGGTTTTGGGCAGAAAAGCCATGCTTCATTTGGTCACAAAGGACTATGATCTATCTTTTGAACCACTGGACCAATTTGTATGATTTTGACGTATGTTTGTATTTGGAGTATGCGGATTCTGAAAATGTAATGTGAATGTGGTGTATACTTTTAACATTATGAATAATGTGGAAAACTGTATTTCTCTGCCTGTGATAATTACAGTGTGTTTTGTACGTGTTTATTGGTTGTTTTCCAAAACCCTGTGGGTGGTACTAATGTGTAAGAATGTGTATATAAGAACAATAAACCCACAGCTCTGTCTGTTCACTGCTTGACCCTCAACACGGAGGCTCGTCTCGTTCTTGGGGGAGATTTATTGTATGCTGTTCCAGTTCGACTGCTAGGAGTGTAAACCTATTCGTATGGTTTTTCCTATTCGGCTGTTTACAGTATTCATATGGTTTCCTGTTCGGCGGATTGGTGTCTTTGGTAGCTGCCTGTATATCTGGAAGGGGAATATCTCCTAAACGGCTTTTAACCCCTTTTATGCCTGGGGGTGCCGTAACATATACCTATTGGTTAATAATTGTATATCAAGAAGTCATTCAAGGTACTATGTACCTGACCGAGGCTATGCAACTGGAAAATAGATATTGGATGAGAAACTACTCTGCATAGAGCAGGCAGGCGATTCCACAAATCCTCCTCCAGTAATGTAATACATCCCCAGTAACCAAAGGGTGACAAATAGAGACACTGCTTGTGTAATACAACCCTAGGGAGCAGAATCCGTTATAATATTCCACATAGACACTACATAGGCACTAGAAGACTGGAATGCAAGGCCCTGATACCCCGCGTCTAGCGCCACATATCAAAACTCATACATCATATTTGATGCGAGATTCACACCAGATAAGAAAGCAAACAACTGTATTTTACTTTTGATTGACCGACAGCTTCTGGTCATTTTCCCCCTTCACACATTTAAGTGCACCTGAACGTATAGGCGTATACTAACTTACGCATTTACCAATTATTTAACGCACTTAGGTCTTACTGGCCTATCCTGCGGTAACATTTAGGTTCTCGGGTTGACCGATTGACCTCGCCTGAGACAACTACCGAAGGTTTTTCTATGCACCTTTACTTGGTGCTCAGTCATACACAGTTTCATCAAAACTAATTGATTATTGTCTGTATATAGTTGTTTTGTATCTGTATTAGTTTTCATATTTGTTTTTGTTCATATAATTCTTTGTTGCTGCGATGCGCTGGGGGACAATATATGGCCTGACAGCTGGATTGTAACAGTTGGAGAATGGCTACCCTACTCTAAATGTGAAGGGATTAAATTCCTGACCCTCTCAGAGCTACACAGATTGCATGCTGACATGGCATTCCTTCAGGAAACCCACTTTAAAAAGAATTGGGCTCAAAACTTTAGAAATAGTGGGTACCCTACTGGCTATTTTGACCATTTCTCAGAGAAAAAAGCTTGAGGGGTGGCCATACTAATCTTGGCCCAAGTGCCTTTCACATTCATAGACCAGAAAACTGATGATTCTGGGAGAGTGTTGTTTGTAAAGGGAAACATAGGAAGCAATATTGTCACATTTGTGAACCTATATCTACCTAACACAGGCAAAAGTGTTTACAGTGGGTAGAGACATTTGCGGAGGGTATACTAATAATGGAGGGCAATTGTAACCTTTCTCTGGACTCGGCCCTAGACACCACGTCTGTAACACCCACTCGTCAAAACCCAATACGCAGACAATTCTCCCATCTGCTAGACCGTTCACAGCTCTGTGAGTGCTGAAGGATATCCCATCCAACTATGAAAGATTACTCCTACTACTCTTACGCCCCTGTCTCTTGCCGTTCAAATCCCCTCCCTACCCTTGAAAATTTTCCAGTGGAAACTGAATGACTTATTATTAAACGACCAGACCATACTCAAACAACTCCAGAGCTCAATCCAATGCTACTTCAAAGAAAACACCTCTCCATCTATCTCCCCTCCGATAACCTGGGAGGCACACATATGTGTACTTAGGGGATTAATCACAGCTATCGCATTTAAACAGAAAAAAAATCAGGGAAAATAAAATAAAATCCCTTACAGATGACATACGGGATTTGGGGGCAGCTCATCATCACATGGACTCCTTTCTAACATACAAAACGCTGCTCGCAAAGCGATCAGAACTACAACAGCTCTTGAACACTCCATACAAAACACTCCTACTTCTACTCAGGTGGGAAATGCGGCTGCCTTTTAGCCTCCGCTTTAAAAGAAAGAAACAAGGCAGACAAACTACATTTATAGCCAAAGTCAAACACCCAGACAAAGGTCTATCCCACACACTGCCAGATATTATGGAGGCTTTCCACAAGTTCTATTCTGAACTGTAGAATCTGAGAAGCTCACATCCTTCGGCGACAGACATTGTGCGTAATAAAATCCCAACTAACATGTTGCAAACCCTAGACTGTCCTTTGACGAAGGACGAATTCACCAAAGTTGTAGGCTCCCTGCCCCTAAGAAAAAGTCCAGACCCTGCTGGTTTTATGGCCAAATATTATAAAACATTTATGGAAAAACTAGCAGACTCCTTTCTAAAGGCCTTTAACTCCCTTACTGATACTCTGGTACTGCCGACCCCCCGCTCTCGAAGCCCATATAATGAAACCTGGGAAAGACCCCACCAGTTGTGGCCGTTATCTCCCAATTACCTTGATTAATGTAGATCTCAAGATCTTCACTAAAATACTTGCAAACCGTCTATGCCCCCTTTTGACAAAACTCATACACTCAGACCAGGCAGGCTTCGTCCCTGAAGGCAAAGCTAAACACAACACGACAAAGCTACTTAATCTCATCCACCTATCACATTCCTACTCTCTACCTAGCCTTTTGCTATCGGTCGATGCTGAAAAAGCGTTTGACCGAGTAGACTGGTCCCTTCTGAAAACCACTATACAGGCAATGGGCTTTGGGCCCAACTGGGCAAACTGGTTTAACACTATCTACTCTAAACTTAAAATTAATGGACAACTGTCAGACTTAGTGACAATTTGGAATGGCACAAGACAGGGGTGCCCCCTCTCCCCTCTTCTCTTCATCCTAATGATGGAACCCTTCCTCCAAGGAATACGGGACAATAGGGACATTTCAGCATTTGCTGATTTGCTGATGATCTGCTTTTTACGCTGACATCTCCTATCACATCTATGACCCCCCTTTTAGAAGAAATAGCTAAATAGAATAATGTTTCAAACTTCCAGGTCAATTTTACCAAAAGTGAGATTCTACCCCTAGAACTAGACCAACAATCTCAAACACTAATGAAGGGGATATACACTTTTATGTGGGCAGCGGAAAACATCACGTATTTGGTAATATATTTCAGGGCATACACAGGTTATCAGTAAGCAACTCTATACAGGAGAGCACTTATTAGAGAATCTCCCAATGGCACTACTCACCAGCTAAGCTACAACATATCTTTCTACACACACCTGATATGTGCTAGAGATGTGGACAACCAGCGAGGGCAACAGCCCACATTTGATGGCTATGTCCGGCCATACAAACTTATTGGCAGAGAGTGAGGGAAATGATCAATGTCATAGCAGGTGGGGGCCTGACACACACCCCTGAAAATTTGCTGTTCCTATTATACCCAAATCCTACCCCCAAACCACAGCAGGTATTAATGACCCACTTGCTGACAGCAGCCAACCTCCACATCCCGGTTCATTGGAAAGCCACCCGCTCCCCTTCTATACGAGAATGGCTACAAAAGTTAGAATTAATCAGGGTGAAGGAGGAAATGACGGCCTCTCTAACTTGTAAATATCTAACGTACTCCTCCACATGGGAACCTTGGCTGAATTACTTAAACACAAACCCTTCTTTTTCGAGATAAAAACCTAAACGCTTACACACCATGAGTGAAAGGCAACACAGCGAGCTCAGACGTAGTCCTGTGAGTCGGCAATTGTCAGCCAGTAACCAGCAGTTTACAGGAAATTGGCAGGGAGAGTTAGAAGATGATAACTTATGAGAGCTCTTATCAGAATGTAACTTTTAACTGTTGTCTCTACCCCTCCACGCTGAGATTCGTAAAGGTTCCATATGCCTAATAAGCTCGCAGTCCAGGGCATAGGCCGCAGGGGGCTGCGTTTTGTTTGGCCTTCTCCCCCAGCGCAGCGACCCACAGATCCTAGCTAGGATAAATGGACTAATTCGTCCACGGTTCTTATATTTGCAAAAAAATATAAAAATGTCATGCAACTTTGGTGATTTCCCATGCTGCTCAAGCGTCTCAAACCCTGGTTACACCTTAGAGTCATGTAATAAGTCCGGTAGAAGCCATAAATGGAAAGCTACCAAACGGATAATAATAACTTACCCTGACCGGACCATCATACATAGAAGTAAAGTTTGAAATTGCACGAAGAGTCAATATGTACACAATGTATCTTGCTGAATGTGGTATACCACTGTAATATAACAACGGTAAATGATATCAATGATTTTTACACTATTACCAGTATGAAACTACAATTCGTAATCTTGATTCAATGTATTTGATAGGCTCTGGTCATGTACATACTGTGACAGAGTCTATGGGAGGGTAATAGAAGGAAGGTATTTAGGACCCAGACTTTTCCATAGCCTGTACTCATTCACCGTCCCAATTAGCAACTGCTGAGGCTTTAATTAGCAGGTCTCAGAGCAGAAAGGGGGAGATACAATCTGACCTGCAGAGAGAGCAGGTCTGTGCTGAGCAGCACCAAACAAAGTGCTAAAGGTTGGTGAAACCAATGTTTATTTTGTTGAAATTTGTAGTTTATTACCCTGGTTTAGAAAGGGACATTACTTTATGTTTAGTTAGTGCTCGAATTTGAGCTAGGATTTTGTTTGTAGACTTTCCTTTCTGTTTTGCTGAAGTTTTGAACAAACGGATTGCTGCATGGATTTTTGTGCACGATGTAAATAAACCACACCATTTTTTGCATAAGAGACTGTTGTTCTGTACCTGTTACCTTAGAGGACTGTGTTGCTTTGCCCTTAAAGGTCACAAAACCTTGTTCAACCTTATCAAGTCTCACATTGTGCAATGTTCTTAACTGTGATCGAAGCACTGTACATTATATGCTTTGGAATGTAACCACAAATTGCATAAATAAAAAAATTTAATACATAAAAAAAAAATAAAAAAAAATAAAGATTGACCCACAATTAGCTAATCTAGCCACTTCAGAACTAGGACCAGCGGCAGGAGGACTCCTGTTTGGAGACTCATTCATTAAGGACATTAACAAATATGTAAACCTATTTAGTTCCTTAGACAAAGCTCAAACTTCACTGTAGCGAGTTTTCAACTCTAAGGTTTTCGGAAGGGCTGGAAGAGGACGGAACCGCTCTCCCAGCCGCTTCTCTCAAAACAGACAGGTTTCAAGAAGCTCTTTCCAGGCAAACAGATCTTCATTTAACACACAACAGACATTTCCATTTTTCCCACTTCGTGACAGACCATGGAGATCCAGAGGTCATCGAGGAATGTCTTGCTTCAGATCATCGTCTGGTGAGTACGACAATTCCCCTTTCTTCCCCCAAAAAATTAGGAGGCAGACTTTCTCACTATTTCCATGTCTGGAATCAGATTACAGATGATGCCTGGATCTTAAGTACAGTTCTGGGATACAAAATACATTTCATATCAAATCCCATTCAAAGACATGTACCTTTCCCAATAAAATTTTCGAGTCAAGACCAGACTCTGATGCATCAAGAAATATTAAACTTGTTTTTAAAAAATGCCATTATCCAAGTTCCCATGAACAGTCCAGGTTTCATAAGCAATTTATTCCTTTAAAAAACTAAGATGCTGGTCACAGACCAGTCATAAATTTAAAATACCTAAACAATTTTGTCAGATACCATCATTTCAAGATGGAAGGCATTTATGGCAAAGATTTTTTAATACTCAACGACTGGTTGATAAAAATAGACTTGAACGATCAGTGTACATGTTCACCACTCTCGTCAGAGTTGCTTACAGTTCATATGGGAAGGGAAGAAATGTCAATTCAAATCATTGCCTTTTGGTTTATCCTCTGCACTTTGGTGTTTCACCAAATTACTCAAACCAATAGTATCCCTTCTTCGTAGCAGAGGCGTGAGAATGATAATATACTTAGACGATATTTTAATCAAGTCACAGAGATTACATACTCTTCAGGTATATTCTCAATGGACATTGAATCTATTAACGAGCCTCGGTTTTGTAATAAAGTACGAAACGTCCATTTTAACCCCCTTACAAGAGATATAATTTCTGGGGTTTCTAGTCAACACCAAATTGGCTACTCTCAGTCTTCCATCGAGGAAATTAAAGACAATACAGAAAGAGATCAGATCAATTTTGAACAAGGAATTGATTGCCATCAGATCTCTAGCACGTATTGTAGGCCTATTATCGGCTTCCATTCAAGCGATATTTCCAGCCCTTACATTACAGAGCCCTCCAAAGGCTAAAAAGAGAACATTTACGCAATGGCCTGTGCTATTCAGACGAAATCGCCTTGGCTCCAGATACAAGAACAGAACTGTTCAGGTGGCTAGATCATGTTCAGACTGTAACGGGTGACGATCTAAATACATACCAGGGCCCTGATGCAGCTTCTGCGGATCCCAGGTGCTAGATGATAATATGCAGACCTCCCAGGATCTGGATAGGGAGGCTCTGCAGCAGATATGTATCCAGTACTAGAACGGCACCAAAGAAGATAGCAAGACAAGACTAGAAGAACCCAGAACCGGAGGACAGAAAGCAGAACCCAGAACATGTACATAATACATGAACAAGACATTGACAGGGCAGGACTGTACATGAACTGGAAATACAAGACAAAATAAAACAAGTCAAGAGATACAAGGCAAAACAAGAGGAGCTATAACTAAGTACTATATATGTAATAAATATTAGAGATTCTGAAATACATAAATGGTCAAGATGTATGCAGCCCACCACTGCACCAAAGTACTCCAATTACAGTGGGTCCTAACTGCCTAATATGCATGACTAAAAGTACAGTAATAAAACACACACAGTACTTACCTGCAAGGAAAGGAGCAGAGGAAATGAAACCACTGCCTGCAGCAGGGCCGGTGCAAGGATTTTTGCCGCCCTAGGCAAAAGAAAGATTTGACGCCCCCCCGGAACATCGCAATGCCCCACCCATATGATCTGCCATATGAACTAGAGACAGTGCTGCACACAGTGTGTGTTTACATTAAAAAGCCTGCAGGGACAAACTATAGACACCAGAACAACTTTATTAAGCTGCAGTGGTTCTGGGGACTATAGTGTCCATTTAATGTGAGATAAATTAGAGATTAGTGTCACTAATAATATACTAAATTGCCTACTTACAATCAGATGAGGATGGTGATGGGCTCTGGCTGCAGTCTGGCTCCACTGGTCTGGTGTAGAACAGGATCTCTGGAGGCTGTTTGTAACTGTGGTCACAAAATTCAATGTTCTGGGAGAACGGGAAGCAGCTCCATTTTTTGGGGCCTCTTACATAGCTCAAGGTCTGGGCCCCAGGTCCTGACAGTGAGTATGCCCATAAAGCCCACCCATAAGTCCGCCTACATGTTCCACCCATGAGTTCGCTCACAGGGAGTGGAGTGTGTAGGGGATGTGTTATGTGTTACTGTAGAGGATCTAATGTGTGTGCTTATGGAATGTAGTGTATAGGGATACCAGTTTGTGTAGGTGCTGCAGTGTGTTTGTGTAGTGGAAGCTGTGTGTTTTTGTGTAAGGGATAGAAAGCAGTGAGTGTGTAGCGGAACGCCAATATTAAATCCACGAATTCTGCTGGTTCAGGAAGTAATCCACAGTCAAGCGCTGGAAAAAGCAAGGCAATATCCCAAATCTCCCAGTAACCGGACGAAACACAGTTCTGAGAGTCAACTAAGGTCTTTATTTCCAGCTCCACAATTTATACAAGTCCCCATGCAAGGGGTTTCCTGAGTCCCCTCCCAGGGGCATTCCCAGAGGGGACTACATGGGGGACTTACAATACAGGGCATTTCTCCCATCAGGCACTGCTGCACGAGAGGGATCCTCCCACAGGAATGTACCGTTAAGTGGATTATCCCTCCGTACAGCAGAACCTACAATTTACATTAAAATCCATAACTGTTTGAATATACGGTTCATTTAAACGAATGGACGTTCGGTAGATAGCTGGGGTCTGAGCGCATCATTCGTGAAAATACCACTCAGATCCCAGCTAAACCAACCGAACGCCGCACGAAAAACACATTCATGAAAATACAGTCTCAAACTACCGATGGCCTTCCAGGGAACCAAATACCGAACGGCCCGGGACTCCCAAACGGCCTGGAAGCTCAGCGGTGTTCGCTCCGTCAAGTAGCCGTTTTTAGTACCATGCGCTCAACGACCAAACACCGCTGAGGGAACAAAGGATCCAAGATGGCCGACCGCCACATGGTCGGTAGTCGAACGGCGGCCACCTAGGAGAGCCTCTAATTACCGATTGCAACATTGTTGCAATCGGTTAACAAGTGCCACACGCCTCTAAGTGTGTGGGCTTCTACATGGGGGTATTTTCGCTTCATGAACGGCCCGCAAAAGTGCCGTTCGTGAAACGAAAGAAAACACAATACATACAGCTATCTGCATTTGGCAGATAGCCAATACAGCAATTACATGTTAATACAACCAGCATACATTCTACATAGGTAAGCACATATCCCACAACCATACAGGCAACCCTTAAAGGCACAGTCTCTTTATAGTGTCCAAGTGGCTATGTTTGCCACAGAGTGTTTGTGTATAAGGGATGTATTGTGTGTTTCTTGTTGTGTGTAAGGGATGCATTGTGTGAATCTGTGTTTGAATGCATAAGGGATGCAAAGTGTGTTTCTGTGTATGTCAGGGATGCAGTGTGTGTGTCTGTAAGGGGTGCGTTGAGTGTGTGTAAGAGATGCATTGTGTTTCTGTGTGTAAGAAAAGCAGTGTGTGTTTGCATGTGTGAGTAAGGGATGCATTGTGTGTTTCTGTGTATATGTGCAAAGGATGCATTGTCTTTATGTGTAAGGGTTGCATTCTGTTTTTCTCTGTGTGTAAGGGAAGCATGTTGTGTTTCTGTGTGTATAGGGATGCATTGTGTGTGTATGTGTGTGTGCGTGGTGTGAAAGAGCTCCCTGTCCTGCCCCCTGTCCTATCGAGCTCTCCCTTCCATTCCTTAGAGATCTCCCCTGCCCCTTAGTGGTCTTTCCTCTCCCCCCCACCTCCCTTAGTGGTCTCCTTTTCCCCCCGACTTTCCATTAGTGGTCTCTCGTCTCCCCCTTAGTGGTCTCTGCTCTCCTCTGCCTCCTTTCCATTAGTAGTCTCTCCTCTCCCCCCACCCTCCCCTAGTGGTCTATCCTCCACTGCCCTCCCTTAGCGGTCTCTCCTCACCCCCCTCCCCTAGTGGTCTCTCCACTGCCCCCTCCCTTCTTTAGTGGTCTCTCCCTCCCCTACGTTCTCATCTCCCACCCCCTGTGTCCCTGTAATCTCTTCTTCTCCCCTGTAATCTTCTCTTCTCCCCCCTCCCTGTAGTCTCCCCTCCCCCTGTAATTTTCTCTTCTTCTCCCCCCCTTCCTCTTCTTCTGTCTTCTCTTCTTCCCATAATCTTCTCTTCTTCCCCATAATCTTCTCTTTCTTCCCCCCATAATCTTCTCTTTGTTCCCCCCATAATCTTCTCTTCTTCCTATAATCTTCTCTTCTTCCCCATAATCTTCTCTTCTTCCCCATAATCTTCTCTTCTTCCCAAAATCTTCTCTTCTTCCCCATAATCTTCTCTTCCCCCATAATCTTCTCTTCTTCCCTCCATAATCTTCTCCCCCCTCTTCTCCCCCCCTCCTCCTGTAATCTTCTTCTTCTCCCCTCCCTCAATCTTCCCTTCCTCCCTCCCTCCAATCTTCTTCTTCTCCCCCCTCCCTCCAATCTTCTCCACTCCCCCCTCCTTCCCTGTAACCCTTTCCATTGAATTCCGTTTCCTAGTGGATTACAGCAACTGGATGCAGGATCCCAGCATTTTTCAACGCCTTTGTTCCCTATGGGGCCCATTGCAATACGACCTTTTTGCGTCACATCTCAATTGCCAATTAGAAAAAAATTTCAGCTCGCGTCCAGACCCAGGAGCATTAGATCGAGATGCATTTCTTCAATGCTGGAACAACGGAGTCAATTATGCATTCCCACCATTTGCAATGATATCTCGGGTTCTGTTGAAAGCATGGTCTCAGAGATCAACCCTAGTGTTAGTGACTCCTCATTGGCCATCACAGCTGTGGTTCCCTCAACATCTCAGCATGCTGATAGATTATCCGAGACTCATACGAATGCGTCAGGATTCTCTTCGCGATCCGGACGGTAATCTCCATCCACTTGTGGTGTCAGACCAATTACCACCAATAGCATCACTTATATTGGGTCACACAACTCTATAATAGAGAATTTTAAGATTCAACTAGAAACATTCTCTCAGAAGCATGGGCACCAGGTACCCGTGCAAGTTACGGATCAGCCTGGAAACTTTGGCTCAATTGGTGCATGGAACGGGCTGGGTATCCTATACATTCTGATTTAGCAAATGTACTTCATTTTTTGTCTTCCGCTTTTGACTCAGGGAACCATTAATGTGTATCGTTCAGCTTTATCAGTGAACCATAATCCTATTGAATCCTTTCCAGTGGGCAAACATCCTTTAGTCTGTAGACTAATGAAAGACATTAGATTCAAACACCTTCCTTGCCCTAGATATAATTCTACATGGGATGTTAACCTGGTTCTCCAGTTATTAGAATCTTGGGGTGATGATGACTCATTATCTTTAAAAGTCCTATCATTTAAACTTACCGTTTTACTTTGTCTCATTTCTTTCAAAAGAGTTTCTGATGTTAGGGCTTTGGACCACAATAATAGACAATACACCCCAGATTAAATTACTAAAACTAACCTACACTCTGTTTTCTATCCTTCTTTTTCCGATCACCCTCTTTTATGTGTGGTTAACTGTCTTCAGACGTATGAGCTTAAAACTTCATCCTTAAGACATTCTAATTTATCTCAATTGCTAATCTCTTTTCGAATACCTTTTCTCCCTGTCACTTCTACATCGTAAGGCCAGATGGGTAAGACAAACTATGTCCATGGCAGGTATTGATATTTCTATATCCTCCAGAGGAGCTATGTCTACTAAAGTTATTTTAAGCAGTTGGCTCTATATCAGATTTATTAAAAGCTGCAGATTGGTCTTCGGAATCTACAATTAAAAAGTTTTACTTTAGACCTAACATGCATGTATCAAAAGTAATTCTGTAATTTGTTTAGATATATATTATGTCATTATTATTTAGCTTTTAACATGCATAATATAAACCTCCATCAAGATTTTTCTAGTCTTAACGTCATAAAATATAGATTTTATTAAATACAGGAGGCGAGTATTTTCCCTCTCATTAACCAACCCTCTTATTTGTATTTCAGCTTGAACCAGTTTGGAGTTTTTTCCAGTATTTACCTGGTCTAGGAATTTATAAGATTGGATTACTTCTCTAAAGTCGCAGCTCAAAAGAGGAAGAGGATTGGGGGTCATTCTCTATATAGAGACTATGCCGAATGCTGATTGGCTATTGGATATTCCATTGCAGTTACTTGACTGGTTTTTCTTATATTGTTTCACTAAACTTTATTGAAATATTATTTAATTGAAAGTTAATGCATAATATGAGCCTCCTGTATTTAAGAAAATCTATATTTTCTGATGTTAAGACTAGGAAAATCTTGAATTATTTCTCATAGCACATTGATTTTTCTGATGCAGCTTTCAACATGCACTACTACTATAATGATTATTGCATAAGACCATCAGATGTCTTCCAAAAGTGTCACATTGAAATATTATTGTCAAATGCAATGAACATCTGGAACTTTTTTAGATGTATTTAATGCAATCATACTTTATATTTCACTTTTTGGCAAGGTGATAGGACAATGTGCGTATAATTACTTAATAAAAACTGTAAAATCAAATTATATTAATTTAGAGTGAGATTATGCTAGACTAAAATGTCATATGTATTTAATATTACATTGTGCGTTAACTCAATATAAAAAGCCTGCTGCCATTGTATATTACTGTGTTCCTTTTTTTTATTTTTATTTTAGCACATTGACCTGAACCATTTTGTATTGTGATATTGTGTGAGTACAGTCAGTAGAAAGTCTGACCACCATTTTATCATTAAACACTGAGAGATGTATTGGTTGAAGAATAGAGAGCACAGGAGTAAACTGTGATAAGAACATTTAGGAGCCAGGTTTGAAGAATTGATATGCTATGTTGGCAGAGCAACATCAGTCAATACATATGAGTGTTTTTGACAGACTGCAACAGGGGGTGGAGCAAGTGCATATGCAGGTAGTTGAATAGAATATACAGCTGATCTCTTTTGCCTGCATGTTTTATGGTTATCTGACACTAGGTTACAGCTAAAGCTATGTTTCAGTAACTCTGGATATAATACTTCATTGATTCATTACCCCATGTAAATCCAATCCTGTTGAATTCATTTTCAGTCATGTTTTATACAGCAAATATAACTAACGGGTTAAAATAAGGATTACATTGTTATCATTCATAACAGTACAAGTATTTTGTAATTAAATGTAAATTATTTTCGTGCTACTATTATAATTTTATAGTGTTATGCAAACGTATATGGTTTAACAAACGCAAGGCAATTAATTTGATATACATTATTTTTTATTTATCATATAGATTTCATTTTTCCAGGAATAAAATGTGAACTGAAATATTGTCCCCTTTTTTCACCTCCGCTTAACTTATATTAATGAATCAAACACAAGGAATTGCTAGAATGTCATATGCCATATTAAACATTACATTCAGGATGTATGCATAAGTAAAAGATCACAGGATTTGGGGATAGTGAAGAAGGTGTAAATACATTGAGAAGCCTGAAATTCCCAGGGTGTTTGTGACATGTACAAACTCTGTAAGGATTCACAGTGATGTGAACAAGGTTCACAGGCATTCTGTAATCAGAGACGTCTGTGAATAACTGTTCTGCCCATGTCTCAGATACTAAGAAATGTTGAAAGTATGGCAGGCTTATCTATTTGTGCCACAGGATTCCTAATAGCCTTACACTTCGGCTATGACACTGCTAGAAGAATGCTCCCTTCTGCTTAAATATGCGCTTCTGTTCTAAATCCAAATTATGACACAAGAATTACATACTGTACTATTATTATCAAGCTGAGAACATGCTCGATAAGATGGAATTAACACAGTGTTGAAATAAATGTATTTGGTACATTTTTCACAAGAGGTGCATGAGTGTATGCATTCAATTAATCGATGTCATATTTTCCAATACTTTTTTACTAGACAAGGTTTCTATGTACTATCCATAGCCCAGCAACAGGGACTCAATAAGAGTGTGGCTTAGTGATATTGCTTTCTCTTGGAATCTTTGACTGGATGGCATAGCTAAGAGTGATCTGCTGTTGTCTAGACATGCTGAGATGAGAATTGATATTTAAAGTCATTTAGCACAGATCCATTTTCATATGTCCTGGGTGCAACAAATCTGGAGAATCATTAGTATAGTCTTTGTGAATACTGAAATCTAACATACTATTGGGAAAACATGTTTTTTTCTCTAGCGGAGTTGCAACTGTCGAATGGATGACTAAGGATCTTTGACTCAATAACTGATATCTGTCTGCACACTTCATTGCTGTTTGGCATGAATGCTTACAGATTCAACTAAATAGCTACAGCTTAGGAAAAAACTCCTTTGGTATCAATCCTGCATGATGAGTGTGGTAGGGAGAAGGATATATTAAGAATAAAAGGGCCGGAGCTAAGCAGCGCTCCGAGGCAGACGCACCTTAGTGCAGCTCCAGGAGCTAACCCAACAAAATCACCCTTAAACCAGCAGAAAATCGAGATAGCGGAGCGCAACTACCTCCATTATGTCTGGGAGGTGATACCGATTCGGCAGATGCCCTCCATGGTCTTCGGGCCTACCGCGTGGGAATCCTGCGGCTGCACAGTGACACCTACTGGAAAGGAATAGGCCCAGAGGGTATTGTAACCCCTGGATATTACGAACACACCTCTCCAACCGTGGATATGGGGCGCAAATCGCAGAAACCAACCCAATCCTCCACTAGAGAGGGTCAGGACATCGACCAAATAATGACATCCAGAACCAGAGAGGCAACACCACCAGTCCCCGAAACCGCAAGCGATCTGCCTGCAGAGCTGCTCTCCATGCCAGAGGCCCCGGCAATAACCGATGGTAGCGCACCATCCACCAACCTACTAGTACATATAAAGAAAAGGTTCTCGGCTGAGATAAGGGCCGTACAAACCGAGGTGCAAGCAGTTACCAACAGGGTCCAAGCAACTGAAGCAGACATCCACGATCTGAGACAGGGACTGAATTCCATGAGTGAGACTGAGCAACTACTAAGATGCACAATCACACCAAGGTATCCAGATGGCACAGTTGGAGGACAGAGAGCGGAACAGAAATATTAAGATCCACGGAGTGGTGGACTCACTCCCACCTGACGAACTTCCACACTTCGTCAGGCACTTAGCCTCCTCTGTCTTACCTGCGAAATTCGCGAAACAGTTTGCCTTTGACCGAATATACTGTATAGCAAAATCCTCACAAACACTGAATAAGGCTTCCTGTGACGTCATCCTGTGTTGCCAAATGCTTGCCGATAAACAAAGGCTCCTCAGTGAAGACTCCACTACAATTCGAATCGCAAACACTTACGTTTTTCCAGTACTTAAGCAGAGCCACATTACTGTGACGAAAATCAATGCAGCCAATAACGAAAACCCTACAAACTGCTGGACTCTCTTAACGGTGGGCCTTCCCCACAGCTCTCACAGTCACCCACAACGGAAAGACTTTGAAAGCCTTGGGAGCATTAGAGGAACTGGCCTTCCTCCAAGCGCTAGACCTGCAGGAGCAGACCGCCACACTGGGCACAAGCCATACCTAGGACATCTCCAGAGTTCACCCTTTCGTGGGGAACCAGTGACTCAGACACTGTTTTTTCTATTATTTCCCATTTCTGATAGTTCAAATATTTTCTTTCTTTTTTTTTCGATATGCCTTCTGATTAATCTTAATGCCTCTAGGAGGAATACAAAATTTTGCTGCATGAAGCCTCAGCCTAGCAGACAGATATAGATCCTATCCTTACAACACACTGCTATGAAATTGAAGGATCGTTAAGTTACCTTTCTTTTTTTTTTTTTTTTTACCAATATAATCATAGGCATATACCTAAAAAATATAGGAATAAAAGACCATAGGGTAATATAGTTTGCACTTATACTAAAACCACATATTAATGGTCAAACTCACATGCTTTTCGATGCGTTTCGGCTAGAAGCCTTCCTCAGAAGTGGTAATTTAGTATATCTCTGCTGGTTCCGTTTTTAAACAGAATATTTGACACCTTTCCTGATGACTTCCTGTTCTTCCTTCCGCTTTCGTCATTATAATGCATCCAACGTCAATATCAGGCATCCTTACGTCGTGACGTCATCGCGGTGGCGTAAACCAGAAGTACTTTGGATGCCTTTTTTTGAAAAGTCCATTTACAGTGCACTTGCCAGTCTCTTAACCCCTTAAGGACTGGACTGTTTTTGCGATGTTGAACATTTGCGACCAGGCCTCTTTTTACACTTTTGTGGTGTTTGTGTTTAGCTGTCATTTTCCGCTCTCTCATTTACTGTTCCTATACAAATTATATATTGGGGTTTTTTTCAGGACAAAAAAGGCTTTCTTTACATACCATTATTTATATAATCTCATGTAATTTAATTTAAAAAAAATAAAAAAATATGATAAAAAATTGAAAAAAATACATGTTTTTTGACTTTTACTTGAAAAATCTTTTACTCATCTACAAAAGCGAATAAAAAAAAAAGTTAAATAGATTCAAAATGTTTTAAAATACCCAGTGTTTACATGCCTTTTTGCTTTTTTTTTTTTTACAAGTTATAGGGCTACATGTACAAGTAGGATATTGCGGTTTCAAAACAAATTTTTTTTCAAATGTATCAATAGTGACATTGTAACACTATTATCTGTCATAAATCTCTGAATAACATCCCACATGTACATATTTTTTTAAAGTAGACAACCCAGGGTATTCAATATGTCCAGTTTTTTTTAGTAGCCACCTAGTCACAAACACTGGTCAAAGTTAGCGTTCATATTTGTATGTGTGTGAAAAAAGTAAAAAACTAAATTGAATGCTAATTTTGGCCAGTGTTTGTGACTAAGTGGCTACTAAAAAAGACTGGACATACCCCATTTGCAATACCTTGGGTTGTCTTCTTTTGCAAATGGTATGCCATCATGGGGGTAATTCTCATTCCTGGGCTACCAAACGCTCTCAAAGGCAACGTAACCAACCTGGCCATTTTCAATGTAAAAATATTTGACCCATATATTTGACCCTGTAACTTTCAAAAACACTATAAAATCTGTACATGTGGGGTACAGTTATACTCGGGAGACTTTGCTGAACACAAATATTAGTGTTTCAAAACAGGAAAACGTATCACAACAATTATATCATCAGTAAAAGTGCTGTTTGTGTGTGAAAAATTCGAAAAAAGTCACTTATACTGACAATATCATCGCTGTGATATGTTTTACTGTTTTGAATCACTAATATTTGTGTTCAGCGAAGCCTCCCGAGTAAAACGGTACCCCCCATGTACAGGTTGTAGGGTGTCATAGAAAGTTACAGGGTAAAATACAGTGCTAGCTAATTAAATTCTCTGGACTTTCGGCATGGGTTGGCAAGCAGGTCCCTCAAATTGCAATTAATAAAATTACTTAATTATGTAAAAATATTACATAAATACGCACGTAGAATTTAAATATATATGCATATTTATATATTTGAAGTCTATGTGTATATTTATATAATTAGACACAAAAAACAACAATTAACTAGAGGTCTGGTTGGTGCTTCCACCTTCCAAGCCTCTAATTTGAGTGCAGCGCTATGTAGATCTGTATAGAACAAATGTGCAAATATACATATAACTTACCCCTCTCAATACTTATTCGTGGGTGTACATGAAAAACAGAAACAGAAAAATATACAAAATAATAGTGCAGTATTGTATATATAAAGTGATATTATAATGTGTGAGTTGTGACTACTCACATAATTTAGAGCCTTTTCAGATATTAGGCTCTAAACTTCTAGGCTTCCGTGTCTTTTTAAGGTAGACAGCTTGACCCCTTTCAATTCTTCAAAAATTCTTACTTTCCTCCACTCCACAATGAGTATATACAAGAAAAGAGGAGAGAGACTCTAGGTGTAGTATTTTTAGAAATCCTCTTAGACTGATATTTTGAGAAGAAGAAAATAGGGTGCTCACCTCTTTAAGAGCCTTTTAAATGCTGGCTCAAAGTTTGCAGGCTTAGTGTCAACTTGGGGTGACACCTCCCCCCTTACCGGAAAGAGTGCAGGATGCAGTAATAGATATTACTAAATTTATTGCTGAATAAAATACAAATAAATTATACACAGTAAACTAGAAAATAAAAAACATATATAAAAATAGCTCTATAGGGCTTTAAATAAATAGTCCCAGTCTGTGTGTCCTCTACCAAGACGCGTTTCGCTCCGATGAGCTTCCTCAGTTGGCTGTAAGAGTCCTCTGTTTGTTCCGGTTTTCTATCGTTGAAAAGCCCGCCTGTTCGAAGGTTTCCTCCGACCGTCACGTCACTTCCGTTTTCAGCATTCTCGGGACTTCGAATCCCATAATGCTCTATGCCCCTCACATGACTTCCGGTTTTGTTCCGTCGGTTCAAAATATGAATATGCATTACAACACATGTTTAAAAATGCAAAGTGTAGTCCTTCAAACACCTATTTATATTGGCCACAATCGTATAATGCAACGGGGCCTACAAATGAAAGTTGTTCTCAATACTTCTATACTTAGGTTAGCGTTTTGGTCCTCTGACGCTGAGGCAATATTGGGGGGGGAGTAGTTCCTCCCGTCCCTTCACTGGAATGTACAGGGAGTGCAGAATTATTAGGCAAATTAGTATTTTGACCACATCATCCTCTTTATGCATGTTGTCTTACTCCAAGCTGTATAGGCACGAAAGCCTACTACCAATTAAGCATATTAGGTGATGTGCATCTCTGTAATGAGAAGGGGTGTGGTCTAATGACATCAACACCCTATATCAGGTGTGCATAATTATTAGGCAACTTCCTTTCCTTTGGCAAAATGGGTCAAAAGAAGGACTTGACAGGCTCAGAAAAGTCAAAAATAGTGAGATATCTTGCAGAGGGATGCAGCACTCTTAAAATTGCAAAGCTTCTGAAGCGTGATCATCGAACAATCAAGCGTTTCATTCAAAATAGTCAACAGGGTCGCAAGAAGCGTGTGGAAAAACCAAGGCGCAAAATAACTGCCCATGAACTGAGAAAAGTCAAGCGTGCAGCTGCCACGATGCCACTTGCCACCAGTTTGGCCATATTTCAGAGCTGCAACATCACTGGAGTGCCCAAAAGCACAAGGTGTGCAATACTCAGAGACATGGCTAAGGTAAGAAAGGCTGAAAGACGACCACCACTGAACAAGACACACAAGCTGAAACGTCAAGACTGGGCCAAGAAATATCTCAAGACTGATTTTTCTAAGGTTTTATGTACTGATGAAATGAGAGTGAGTCTTGATGGGCCAGATGGATGGGCCCGTGGCTGGATTGGTAAAGGGCAGAGAGCTCCAGTCCGACTCAGACGCCAGCAAGGTGGAGGTGGAGTACTGGTTTGGGCTGGTATCATCAAAGATGAGCTTGAGGGGCCTTTTCGGGTTGAGGATGGAGTCAAGCTCAACTCCCAGTCCTACTGCCAGTTCCTGGAAGACACCTTCTTCAAGCAGTGGTACAGGAAGAAGTCTGCATCCTTCAAGAAAAACATGATTTTCATGCAGGACAATGCTCCATCACACGCGTCCAAGTACTCCACAGCGTGGCTGGCAAGAAAGGGTATAAAAGAAGAAAATCTAATGACATGGCCTCCTTGTTCACCTGATCTGAACCCCATTGAGAACCTGTGGTCCATCATCAAATGTGAGATTTACAAGGAGGGAAAACAGTACACCTCTCTGAACAGTGTCTGGGAGGCTGTGGTTGCTGCTGCACGCAATGTTGATGGTGAACAGATCAAAACACTGACAGAATCCATGGATGGCAGGCTTTTGAGTGTCCTTGCAAAGAAAGGTGGCTATATTGGTCACTGATTTGTTTTTGTTTTGTTTTTGAATGTCAGAAATGTATATTTGTGAATGTTGAGATGTTATATTGGTTTCACTGGTAATAATAAATAATTGAAATGGGTATATATTTGTTTTTTGTTAAGTTGCCTAATAATTATGCACAGTAATAGTCACCTGCACACACAGATATCCCCCTAACATAGCTAAAACTAAAAACAAACTAAAAACTACTTCCAAAAATATTCAGCTTTGATATTAATGAGTTTTTTGGGTTCATTGAGAACATGGTTGTTGTTCAATAATAAAATTAATCCTCAAAAATACAACTTGCCTAATAATTCTGCACTCCCTGTACTACTGGACGCGCCAGATGGCTGACTATAATCAGATTGTAGGCATTATGTGTCGCATCCGTAACCTAGGGCCCTCTAGGTAGGGCGTCTGTTTGTCTGCAACCAACTGCTTATATGCCCATGCCAGGTTGCTACTTACATGCCCCCTCTAGTACGGGGGTCGTAAAGATCTAGAGAAAGAAGAAAGGATAGAGAGAGCAAGAAGAGAAAAGAAGGGGGAAGAGAAAGAGTATAAGGGAAAGGGGGGAGATGGAGGAGGGGGGGCAACAGCCCAACTTACTAATTGCTCAGAGGACTACTTTCCCACGGTTCCCATACTTTCTGGAAATTTTCCTGGTTCCCCTTACCCTAGCTGTCAGGTCATCCATTAAGTAAACCTCTTTGATCCTATTAATAACCCCTGCTATGGACTGTTCTGTTTCAGCCAGTCTGTTGCCACCACTCTCCAGGCTGCTAAAGTGATTTTGTGTATGAGCTTTTGTTCATGTCTGGACCAGCCATCTATTGATCTGCTAAGTAGGTAGAGCCATGGGTTTAGTCCTGGGGCCCTAGAGAACACCTGATTCAGCAGGTCTCTGATCTGAGCCCAAAAGCTTGCTATCTGTGGGCATTCCCACCACATGTGGATGTATGTTCCTTTGAGTCCACACCCCCTCCAGCAAGTGTCAGTTGGAATCTTGTTCATCTGATATAGCTTAGGTGGAGTAGTGTACCATCGCTGCATCATTTTCACCGATTGCTCCTGAAGGGACACGCAGATAGAGGAGGTATGATTGGCCTCCCAGATCTCCTGCCACTCTATACCCTCCAGTTCCTCTCCCAAGTCCCTTTCCCACTGTTCCGTGTATGCTAGGCCACCCCATTCCCTGGTCTCAGAGCAGAGGTGAGCGGATAGCAGCCTTATTAGTCCGGAAGGCATAGTTTCCTGTAAGCAAAGACGTTCGTAAAACGTCAGTTTCTTGTGAGCTGCAGACCGAACATGTGGTAACTTCACAAAATCTAGATACCTAAAGAAGTCTGATGGGGTTAGGTGTCCCCTTTGATGTAAGGTATCAAATGGAATCACCTCTGTGTCCTGAAACAGCTGACATACCCGTTGCAAGCCTATAGTTTCTAGATTTCGAAAGTCGTAGGCCGACATTCCAGGAGGGAAAGCCCGATTACGGAGATATGGCATCAGGGGGGACGGGGTGGACGCTAATCCAAACTTTTGCTTAGTTGAATCCCAGATGTTAATGGAATTAAGTATTGCCTGGCACGTGGCCCTTATTATAGGTCTAGAGTCCTTAGGCACCCAGATGAGAAGGTGTGGAAGGTCTGCTCCCACCAAAAGTGACTCTATATCTACCCTTCTCCTTACTCCTGGTGGTGAGTGCCACATGGCTACCTGCGCTACTTGCGCTGCTAAGTTTGGCAGCCCAAGTCCTCCCCTTGTTTTAGGTCTATATAGGACATGACTGGAGATTCTATGGCGTTTGTTCTGCCAAATAAAATTTTCTATGGATCGTTGCAGGGGTGTGAGGTTCGCCTTTGAGTTATGTATAGGTAAGGTTTGAAATAAAAATAAAATCCTAGGTAACACATTCATTTTAACAGCGTGGATCCTACCTATCCCTGATATAGGCCTATCGTTCCAAGTGTCTATTTCTTTAGACAACTGTTTTATGAGTGGTGCGTAATTTTAGTGATGTAGTTGATTCGGGTCTGCCGTCAGTCGAATACCCAAGTATTTAATGTCCTGACGTTCTATGTGTATGTTATATGCATCATGAATTGTAGTGATGTCCGACTCTGGTACGTGTATCGGGAGGGCGCTGGACTTCGTCAAGTCTACTTTATAACCAGCGAGTGCCCCGTAATCTCTAAGAACCCCTTGTAAAGCATCCATCGAGTTCACAGGATCAGAGAGTGTAACGGACCGTTTCTCACAAGAGGATAAAAACCGTTTAGGCGATAATCCCCTTTCCCATAGACCAGCAGCTACTGCAATCACCAATCTCCCGAACTGGAAACTGTACGAATCCCCAACTCCCGAACAGGAAACACACGAACCCTGGAAGCAGCCGAACAGGAAAAGCCCTAAGAACAGCTTACACTCCTGGCAATCGGCATACATTCTGGCCTGGAGATAATTGGGGAAGGAATCTAATTATCTCCCAGGACAGAGGCAAAACTCCATTACCCACATGGCAGACAAAAAGACAGTAAAAGACATAAAATTACATACTGATACATTTAGTACATAAAACACACATTTCTACACATCCCCAGATAGCTTTGATCTGAGCGCACATTATTAGATGAATGGCACTCAGATCACACGAATAAGCCTTTCTGCAGGGAAAATAAATGGTTTAACCTGCAGGGCCATAGTCCAAAGGGAGCAGGCGAGCAACCAGGCTTCTCCAGTTCACAGTGGCGAGGTTGGTTTCGCCACACTTCTCCCCTTTACCAACTAGACTAACAGGGTATCTGACCTCCTGCCGGTCAGTGCCCTGGTTAGTCCAGCAACCCACCCACAAAACAGAAACAGCAGTACAGCCCACCCACAATAACTGGTTACTACACCTGGGTAGAGGAGAGCTTTGTCCATGTCCAGGTGCCTCACTACGACTGTGTGGGGAACTGTTAGGCTGCCTTGGTGGGTTGCTGAGTGGGCAGAGACTAGCGGTACTCTGCCCTGGTGCCAGTACTACCGCGGAAGTAGCCTGGTTGGAGCCTGGTTGTGGGAGGGAGAGACCGACTGTCTCCCCTCTGGATATACCGCTCTGTGGCTGGGGGACAGGACCGACCGTCCTTACCCCTTGTGCTGCAAGTACAGAGACTACGGTCCCATCTGCACCGTTGGGGGGTGTAACTTCTCCACTTGGTGGGTTAGGCTGCCGCTGGAGAGAGGGTGTAACAAGCTCCTCTCTCTGGACTGTAAACTGCTGCTGGGGAGAGGGGGTATCAGGCTCCTCTCCCTGACACTCTTTCTGCTGGTGGAGAGTGGGACCAGCTGTCTCCCCTTTCATTATCTTGTCCTGCGGCTGGGGGGCGAGACTGACGGTCCCTGCTCCCTGCAGGACATTCTGCCGCTGGGGAGGAAGGACGGCACCTTCAGCTCCCTGGGGTACACACAGCCGCTGGGGAGGAAGGACAACACCTTCAGCTCCCTGGGGTACACACTGCCGCTGGGGAGGAAGAACACCTTCAGCTCCCTGGGGTACACACTGCCGCTGGGGAGGAAGGACTGCACCTTCAGCTCCCTGGGACACACACTGCCGCTGGGGAGGAAGGACGGCACCTTCAGCTCCCTGGGGTACACACTGCCGCTGGGGAGGAAGGACGGCACCTTCAGCTCCCTGGGATACACACTGCCGCTGGGGAGGAAGGACTGCACCTTCTGCTCCCTGGGACACACACTGCCGCTGGGGAGGAAGGACGACACCTTCAGCTCCCTGGGGTACCCTTTTGAGTCCCCGTAACGCACTCTGCCACCGGATAGGGCGGCCGATACCTTTGGCTGGATCTGCCATGAACTGCAGGTACTCATCTACCTGGCTCCTTACGAACTGCACGCATCTCTCCGGGGGGTTGGGTCCAAAGAAAGCCATCCGCGTGATAAATTCTCTGTCATACTGCTCCTGAGTGTAGCTGGGTGCCATGCTTGCCCTGCTGCCCTCCATTTGTAAGTCCAGGGGATGGTGTTACCTTGTAGCTGTCCTTCTGGGCTGTGGGAATGATCCCGTCGCATGCCACCAATTGTAATGGAGCTCCCTGTACTCTGACCGAGTACCCTCCGTTGATGGATGCTCCTAGCGCTTCCTGAGGACTCCAAACACTGCAGCAGACACCACAACCACCGCAGACTCCACAACCGCCGTAGCTTAACTGGAGTCTCGCCGTCTTCCTTCCACCCTGGATCAGCTTCTGTCCTCCAGGACCGTGTGGGGAAGACCTCTCCTCCAGGAGAGCGTAACAGGAACAGCTCTTAAAAGAGCTAAGTGATTAAAAGCTCAGGGGAGTATGCAGAGCATAGCAATCCCCAGTGTGATATAGCAGTTCCCTCCAATAACGAGACAAGGCTACGTATTGAGGGTCAAGAAGATCTGATGTTTAATGGCACACACTCTGCTTTTATGAGATTCTGCCCATGCAAGGGAGACACCCACATAATTAGCAGTATAACCAATCGGAACAATATACATTCGGGGAAATTCCCATCCCTCAGATAATCACATAACATAATTAAAACAGAACAGTAAAAATACAGTTTTTATACATGTACTATAACTTCCAAACTACACATCCAATCTTCATAAAAATTACATATTTGGAATCAATCCATTAAGGGGAGCAACATATTAAAAATGGCACAAATCAGACAAGGGGTTCAAAAGTTAGCAAAAGTGTCTTTTGGGGCCTGGCTGGCAGCATGGTTTTCTGGCCCAAACCGGTTTTACAGAGGCCTCTATCCAGGAGACAATGGGGAAAGTAATCCAATTATCCAGGGATAGAGGCAGACTCCATTAACCACATGTCAGCAAAAGACACAAAAAGACACAAAAATACATAACTCCTATTGAACTGAACAGAACCCCCACATTCAACCTATCCCCAGATGGCTTGGATCTGAGCGCTCAATATATCCAAACAGCGCTCAGATCCCACAAATACAGTCAAATCGCCATACACACTAGGTCCATAGTCATGGGGCAGAAGGCTGGCAATTAGGCTTCTCCATAACACAGGGAAGCAGGGCAATTTGTCAAATAAAATAACAGTTACAAATGGCAGTTTGTAACAGAGAGCATCAGGAGCACATCATCCGCGTAGGCTGAAGCTAAATACTCCCTTCCCCCCACGTGCACCACTTTTATATTCGGATGTCGCCGTAAGGCTTGTAGAAGTGGCTCCAGGGAAAGTACAAACAGAAGTGGGGAGAGGGGGCACCCTTGTCTAGTCTCGTTGTGAAGCCTAGATGGATGGAATGGAGCTCCCAGTATCCTCACCTGCGCCCGCATGTTGCTATACATAGCCTTCATTAAAGTAATAGACTGCTCTAGAAAGCCGAGATGGGACAAGAGAGTAAAAAAGTAAGGCCATTTTACCCTGTCAAAAGCTTTTTCAGCATCCAATGAGACTAGCATAGTTGGGGACTGGGTGACTTTTTGTCTCCATATAATATCAATGTTCCTACGGGTGTTTTCGAATAATTGTCTACCTTGGATGAATCCCACTTGATCTGCGTCGATCAGTGTTGCTAAAAATGGGTTAAGCCTAGCTGCTTGGATTTTTGCCAATATTTTCATATTGTGATTTATTAGGGAAATAGGGCGATAGCTCTCTGGCACGGTAAGGTCTTTGTCTGGTTTTGGCAGTAATATTATTGTTGCTAATGACATATCCCGGTCCAGGGTACCTCCCGACCTGAACTCGTTAAACAGGACTGTCGGGTGAGGGGTAAGTTCTTCCCTGAACTCCTTATAACAGCTCCCATCATACCCATCCAGGCCTGGGGCCTTGTTTCCCCTTCAGCGTGGAGATTGCTTGCGCCACCTCCTCTGGGGTGATTTCAGCTGCTAGTGAGTTTAGCACGTCCTGTGGTAATTTGGGCAACCCCAGGTCTGCAAGAAATTTGCGTGTCCTGGCCTCTTCCCGATCCCTGTGTGTCACCGTGTCCGGGGAGTGATTGTATGACGATTTATAAAAGTCTGTAAAGACTTCTGCTATATCCCTGGCGGTGGTCTTGGTGGATCCATCTTTATGTCTAATTGCTGTGATATGCCCCCCCCGCTGTCTGGGCTTCAGAACTCTAGCCAGCATTGTATCCATCTTATTCGCATGTTCATAGAAGGTTCTTTTGGACCATACTATGGACTTGGCCGTGTCATCAAGAAGCAAGGCGCGTATCGCGCCATGCACCTCCTCTAGCAGTCTTAACGTCCCATCATCTGGGTTGTTTTGGTGTTGTTGTTCCCTTTTCTTTAGATCCAACAGAAGGCCCTCCAAGCACTGAAATTTTAACTTCTTTTTGGCTGTAGCTATTTTGATAAGTGTGCCCCGTATCACTGCCTTATGTGCTGCCCAAATCGCGCTAGGATGATGTGCTCTCCAAACGTCCACCAACCCCGTTGCTGATATGAACCCATGGAGCAATTTGTCCTGCCTTCCCATCACCTGTGATCTTTGGCCCCCTCTGGGTGAGCTCCTGTCCACCGCTGGATACAGCGTAGCATTGAAATCCCCTCCCATTATGATCATGCCATGCGTTAGGGTTTGTGTCTTTGCCCGAACCGTATTCCAAAAATCTGCCCGTGGTTGGTTTGGTGCGTAAATGTTAACAAGATGTATCATATGTGATAGTAACGTGCCTGAAACTATAATGATACGTCCTTCCAGATCTGAATCCATGGATGTCACCCTAAATGGGCAGCTATTGCGTATGAGAATCGCCACGCCATTGCATTTTCAGTGTGTGCGAGCCCCATAGGATGTTGTGTATGCATTATCTTTCAGTTTCAATGTGGTCTGCTTTGGCAGGTGAGTCTCTTGGAGGAAGGCCACATCAGCCTTCATCCTTTTCAGTTCTTTAAACAGAAGACCCAATTTTTTGGGGGCATTTAGATCCTTTACATTCAGGGAAATCAGTTTCACTGACATGGGTCCTTCTTATCGTTTACGCTGATGAGGCCACCCACCTCTGCTCTCCTGCGACTCATCCCACCCCCGCCCAACCACCTCCCCACCCGAGAACCCTTGGGAAGAGAAGAGAGGGAGAGAAAAGTAGGGAGATAAGGAAAAGAAACTGGCACACTAAGTGTGCGCCTCCAAAGATGTCTGGTCTTACCCTTTGCCAGACATTTGTGGGGGTCAGGGCCCCGTACCTCCCTCGCATCCAGCGCCAAAAAGAGATGCGGGACCACGAGCCTCTAGACCAGTCGCGCTAACATGCAAACTATCTTTGCTTTGACCACATGTAGAATATCCTACACCTTCAAAACCAACATGCGTCTATTATGAGAGGAAAATATGTCAAAAAAACACGAATATGTTACATTTATACCTCCCAATGACGTAATACGTAGAACAGCAATAAATACTTAACACCTAACAAATCAAGCAGGCACATCAAGAAAGGGGGAAACAGTACACTCCCCACTGTTCCACTCCCCAGCACTGTCACCCCTTAACTCTGTAATGGTAACCTCTGCCAACAACCCCACTAGGCAACTGAAAGAATCTGAAGAGGTCTCCACCTTGGGGGATACGCATAGTTACAACCCTGTATGATCCAAGCCCCGGTGCCACTTAGTAGTGCCTCAGCCAGGGGCAGGTGGGGGTTGGGGGGGCCGGTCCGGCCGGAGAAGCAGGAGGATGGGCCCAGGAAAGGGGGAGAGGCATCCAAAGCACCGCTCTCCTTTGGTAATACTCTAACCTCCCCTTGTAATTCGGGGTGCACTCTGTGGGTCAGCCTATGTATTAGGTATTCTGCTCGGGGCACCACCACAGCGCTCCAGCTAGGCCTATATGGGGTGGACATCTTGAAGCCAAACGCTCAGGAATCTAACACTCATGCAACACAGCAGAATGATTAATGTTAAAAACGTGGTGCAGAGGTTGCGTTAGTGTGTGTAATTTTACATCCTAAACTTCACTACTAGAGACTACTTATATCACTTCCCTGTTTAGGACTCACCCATCCTGCTGGAACGTAACTTGATCCCCTTTACCAGTTCCCGTTTAACCCCTTAAGGACCAAAATTCTGGAATAAAAGGGAATCATGACATGTCATGTGTCCTTAAGGGGTTAAAGAAAGTTTTTTTTGTTTTTTTAATTATGATTTTTTCATAGTTTTTTTGGGGGGGATTCAGTTACCTTTCTAGCCTCCCTCCACTCCCCCCGTTGCCCCATAGGTTAGGAGTTTTCAGCCATTTATATAGGAGTAACCCCCTACATCTGCTCCTCCACTCACAGCGACTACCGTAGATAAACAGCCGATGAAGACATATGATCTGAGAATCTCACTAGCTCCTGACTCCTATGTGACACTAGCTAAATTCTAGATGTATAAAATTATAAAATGTGTCACTTCTAAATAAGACGCTACCAAATACCTGTATGTTTGCAATGTTCTTCACATTTGTCTTTTTTGCCTTTAGAACTTGTATCGTACAACCCGTATAAAATAAAGATTTAAAAAAAAAAAAAAGATTAAAAATATTCATGTCCTTGCACATGCAGAAACCACCTTTCCATGCCATGAACGCTCTGGGTGTCCAGACAAATTATTCTTTCTTTGGTCACAAAGTTGTAACTTATTTCATAAAATAATTTCAATCGAGAAACTGTTCATCTTCAAAACCTTTAATTTTCCATGCTCTTACAAGGATCTAATACCTTGCTCCTCATACAAGGAAACATGATCAACTGATTTTTTGAACTTCACATGATAAATGCACAGTGGGATATGTTACCCATCATTACTATATTTCCATCATATCCCAATACGTCACTTTCAAATCAATACGACATTTGTCCTGAATCCCTTAATTTCACCATTCCAGTTCTCCACATCATTATGTGGGTTTCTGTAGGCGTCTTTGTACACAGAGATGTTTACTGCACATTGTTTGATGGTAAGAACGCATTGCTATGACACACTGTGTGAGGTTTACACTTGTTATACTGAATGTCCTCGAGGTTCTCTATATCATCTAAAGCTTCTCTCTTTTCAAGTTACCAATTCCACCTGAAGCCCACTATTTAATCTCCAGCAAGGTCATTACATTTCTAGTAACACTGTCTACTCTCCAGTCTCCACATCTTCATCTCCCCATTTCATCTCCACCTATTTTATTAGATTCTCAAAATAATATCCAATGTCTCTTACTTTTTTATCAGACCTCAAGTTCATCTCCTGCTGCTTCCTAGTTTTATTCTCCTCCAGGGCCGGACTGGGAAAATAATTAGGCCCTGGCATTTTTGAATCACAGTGGCCCACTGAGAAGGTGGTGGGGCCAGAGAGTGGGTGTTTTGTCATTATCACATCCTCTCTCAAAGTGAGTGTGACGAGAGCAATCTCGCCACATTGCATTGGAGAAGCCTGGTTGCTTGCCTGCTGCCTTTGGACTATGGCCCCATGTTAAAAGACATCTTTTTCCCTGCAGAAAACACTTATTCGTGCTTTTCTGCCTGGTGTTCGGTAGATTCAATCTACCGAACAACCGCACGAATAACTAGACCACCTGGGAGCTGGAGTGTGCCGGCAATTAGCCTCCCTGAAGCTGCGGTTAACCGTAGCTTAATTGACGAATGCTGGGTGGCCGCCATTCGTATCACGAACACGAGGTCGCGGCCATTTTAAACGCGCAAACGCACAGCGGTGTTCGACGCTCAATTCATGGAACTAAAATCGGAAAACAGTTTTGCGCGAACACAGCTGAATCCGCCGACCTCCCTTCTGGTTCGGTGAAAGTGCACGAACGGCCTGGTGTTCGGTAGTATTACTTGACTATGTTATACCCCAGATGGGAATCCCATGGAGCCCATTCGCATGAGAACTGACTGTGTAAAGACTTTGGCTCCATGGCAATTAAACTGTATTCGTGTGGTCTGAGCGCCATTCGCTTAATAATGTGCGCTCAGACCTGAGCTATCTGGGGACATGTTAAATGTATAGTTTTATTGTAACTTGTGTCATACTGTGTATTTTAATAGTAATTCATGTTTTAGTATCCCCACGTGCATAATGGCGATTTGCCTTTGTCTTGGGACATAATTGAATTACTTCTCAATTATCTCCAAGGCAGAGGGGAGGAAGCCAGGATGCATTGTGGAAATATAATGTGACTGTGTGTCCTATTTGTCTACTTGTCTGTCTTTTGTCACAGTCTCCCATTTGGTCCCCTAGGAGAGTGTCCACCAGGTAGGAGACCTGCATAAATACTGGGCAGGTAGCCCTCATTAAACAGACCACTGCTTGACCCTCAACACTGAGCCTTGTCTTGTCTTCTTGTCTTTGGGGGGATTTACTGAATCCTGATAGAGACTGATTGCTAGGAGTGTAAGCCGCTTGGATGCTTTTCCTATTCGTCTGCTAGCAGCTATTCGTATGGTTCCAGTTCGTGTGTTTGGAGTGCTATATTGTATGCCGTTCGGGAGTTTGGAGCATTCCCTTATTGGCGGTTCGTGAGTTTGGTGTTCTACAGTAGCTGTGCCTGCATCTCTGAAAGGGGACGATCGCCTAAACGGTTTTTACCCCTTGTGTGCAAAACGGTCCGTTACAGTGAGCAGTTGCTTGATGCTCTTCCAGGACAGCCAATGCTCAGAGTCCACCTGAAGAGCTCTTGCATGATTTTGCACTGTATTTGGTATGTGTAGTGCAAGCAAATGTAATGACATACTTGTGCTGTGTTTGTTTGTGACTTGTCTCTGGTTTCTACATATGTGGGATAGTAGAGAACAAAAGTGAATATACTTTATATCCCCCGTCCCTTCTTAGCATTGCTTAGAGAGGAGGGACATTACTTGTGATCCCTAGTGGTCCTAATGGTGAATGAACTACTCACTCTCGTGAGACTGGAGCATTGCCATGCTAACAGCAGCAGCGCTCTGAGCTTGCGAGGCTAAAGCTCTTGATGTTGTCTCCCCTCTCCCTCCTTTGCCACAGGTGGGGTGCCAGCAGTCCTGTGAGGGAGATCTTTGACCCCCCTACCTGCCATGTCATGAAACAAAGCAGGGCCATCGCATAGATTGTGCGGGCCTTGCATTGACTGGCAGGGAAGACCCTCTAATCACCTTAGTTGGCTTTGGCCTGTGGCCAGTGCCTAGTTTGGACCGATGGCCAGTCCAGGCCTATTCTCCTCTGCATTTACCTTTACCCCTTCTGAACACACCTGTATCTTATCACTCACTTATTTCAGCCTTTGTTTGCTTACTTTTAGTGACATTGTGGCCCAACTACCCACTGGCCCAGCCTGTCTCTGTGACCGTGTTAGTCACTTGGAGTGCTTTACAGAGTAGACAAACATAGCACCCAAGCAGTAACTATGTAGAACCACCACTGTATGACCAGGTGGGAATTAGTAATTCCCCATTAACATGGATTCACCATTCGTTAGGGAACAAACAGGACATTTTTAAGGTCCCAGAGTAGTATTATATAATACAAATTATGTTGTTTCAATTACAACAGTTTTCTTGGTTGTACTCACTAAAAAAAATCTTTTACAATTTCCTTCCATAAAGCACTATATAAGGTTCTGAGATAAATAAACAATTGATAAGAAAATGTGTCCATGGCTCTAAATATTTCCTTTACTGTTGACACCTTCTAAATGATTTATCACACAGAATGTGTAATTCAATTCTCTGATATTACATGTACAGATTGCGTTTAATACTAAATAACAGTCAGGTTTAACAGATTACCATACTGCACAGTTTGATGCCTTAGTTCAAAGTTATTAACCTTAGCTACTGGCAAACAGATGCATTGAATTAGTTCTTATAATGGCCTTTCTAAATAGCAAGAATAATAACAATGAAGGAAAAGAAACAATATTATAAATATTTTGAGACAAGCAGAATGGTTCTGGATGCAGCCGGCAATCCTGAGAGCCAATCATTCAAATTATGATTTGCTTTCAAACCCGTCTAGGTCATATTGTGTCTCCTTTATTAGTGTTTAAGGTCACTGGGAGACATGCAAGTGCATCCTTTATCAGGAAGTGTAACATGTCTCTAGAGTGAAATATTTGGCTTTTAGCTGAGGCTGTGGTGGTGACTCGGAAATCCAGTGCAGTGAGTTAAATAGAGACAGGCTCCAGGCGCCATGCTACTTCACAGCTGATAGAATAAGCTCAAATAATGAAGGTTTTCCTGTCATTCTCCATATTATACTGTATTATGTCAGATATGCCAAAATGGCTTTGGCGCTGAGTTTTTGAGATCCAAAAGCTGTCCTTAATTGTATCCCAATTCCTACTATATACCGATTCACACCCTTATATTTTTATAGCAGTATGTGATTAATTATTAATAAACATAGAAACATGGAAACATAGCATGTGACGGCAGATAAGAACCATTCGGCCCATCTAGTCTGCCCAATTTTAGAAATACTTTTAATTAGTCCCTGGCCTTATCTTATATCTAGGATAGCCTTATGCCTATCCCATGCCTGCTTAAACTCCTTCACTGTGTTAACCTCTACCACTTCAGCTGGAAGGCTATTCCATGCATCCACTTCCCTCTCAGTAAAGTAATACTTCCTGGTATTATTTTTAAACCGTTGTCCTTCTAATTTAAGACGATGTCCTCTTGTTGTGGTAGTTTTTCTTCTTTTAAATATAGTTTCCTCCTTTACTGTGTTGATTCCCTTTATGTATATAAATGTCTCGTCTGTCTCGTCTTTCCTCCAAGCTATACATGTTACGTTCCTTTAACCTTTCCTTGTAAGTTTTATCCTGCAATCCATGAACCAGTTTAGTGGCCCTTCTCTGAACTCTCTCTAAAGTATCAATATCCTTCTGGAGATACGGTCTCCAGTACTGCGTACAATACTCCAAGTGAGGTCTCACCAGTGTTCTGTATAATGGCATGAGCACTTCTCTCTTTCTACTGCTAATGCCTAAAAAATAAAGATTTTTAACAAAATAACATTTTGAACAATTTAAGGAGTCTGTTGTATTTTTAGTGTACATCCTTTACAACTTTTTGTAATTTTTTATTGCTTTAGCACAATCTGAAATATATATTTGGAAATCAAATTCTATGCCTTCCAAATATCCATCTTTAAAAGGGGCTGTCACTCTTTGGACCAAAATATTTTGTGTGCTTGCTTTTATTCTGTGTCCCTTTTTCTCCAGAGATTAAAATGTTTGGTGCAAGACTACATTGCTGCAACAAACCTTAATCAATAAACAATGGTAAGTGTTCACAAAATTTTTTATTGAAATAAGTTATTTTTCCAATAAACAAATGCTTATTAGCAGGTCATGACATTACCTAAAATGTAGAAGACTATCCCTCTCACTTGGCCACGGAGGCATATTTTCTTCATATGCCCTCATGCCACAAATACAGCTCAGATACATTTTTATTACATTGAAATCAATAACATGTCTGGTATTTTTAAAATAATGCATATTAATTATTGCCATCCTGAATTGGTTTTATAGCCACATTAAGTTGCCTAGTTCACCAGCAAGTAGTTGGCATTTTCTAGGGTTAAAAGATGTTTAATGAGACAACTTTGAAACAAATGTTTCACATTTGTAAATATATTTTTTAATTAGGTTTTAAAGGGACACTCCAGGGACCCAGACCACTTCTGGCCATTGGAGTGGTCTGGGTGCCTACTCCCATCACCCTAACCCTGCCAGTGTAATTATTGCAGTTATTATAAACCTTTACTTCCGGGTTCTTAAAACAGGAAAAGTGTTTTAAATGACGCTGGACATCCTCACATGCATGAGGACCTCCAGCATCGCCGGAATCCCCATAGGAAAGCATTGAATAAGTAATCCCCACAGGAAAGCATGAATAAGTAATCCCCATAGGAAAGCATTAGGTCTCCCCCGCCGGCTGACGTCAGGTCAGCGCTGGGTTCAGGTAAGTCACTGAAGGGGTTTTAATATATAATTGAGTTTGTAGCACTCTAGGTTAGCACTAGGCCTGCAATTACATCTACCTTGCAGCTTTGCTACTTGGTGCACAGTTTTCTCATTGTTGTTGCCTCTAATGATGATGTCACTGTATAGCAGCAGGTCTCTGAGATTTGTAAGGGCAGGGTTCAATAATTTGAGATAAAAGTGACCGCAGAGTTAAAAAAAATTAAATTGCAAAAGTATTAAAGGGATTCTATAGCGCCAGGAAAACAAAGCCATTTTCCTGGCACTATAGGGTTAATAGGTCCCTTCCTCCCTTGTGGCTGAAAGGGTTAAAACCCATTCAGCCACTTACCTGAATCCAGCACCGATGTCCCTCGGTGCTGGGTCAGGCTCCGCCTGCGCTTCTCCCCCACCGACGTCAGCCAGCGCGGGAGACCTAATGCGCATGCGTGGCAATGGACAATCTGACGCTGGTAGACAGCCACAGAGGGCAGACTTAGAGCTGCAATGTAAACATTGCAAATCTCTGGAACTCCAATGTTTTACATTGCAGTACTAGGTGCAAAAGGGTCACAGCACCACCACATTTCAGTGAGATGATGTGGTCTGGATGCCTACAGTGTCCCTTTAAGGAGCCATTAGGCCAATCAATATTGTAGCTGTTTTTTGCATGCGGGTACAGTCATAGGCAGCATGCTGTTTTGGCTGTCTGAATGGCTTTCCCATTTTTAAAAAAAAAATTTGCACAGAAATTCGCCTTAGCCAAGTGGCAAATGATTTAGGTACATTAGAAAAATGGTCAGAGCTGTGGCAACTGACATTTAATGTGGATAAGTGCAAGATAATGCACCTTGGGCATAAAAACCCAAGGGCAGAGTACAGAATATTTGATAGAGTACTAACCTCAACAATTGAGGAAAGGGATTTAGGGGTGATTATTTCTGATGACTTAAAGGTAGGCAGACAATGTAATAGAGCAGCAAGAAATGCTAGCAGAATGCTTGGTTGTATAGGGAGAGGTATTAGCAGTAGAAAGAGGGAAGTGCTCATGCCATTGTACAGAACACTGGTGAGACCTCACTTGGAGTATTGTACGCAGTACTGGAGACTGTATCTTCAGAATATTGATACTTTGGAAACAGTTCAGAGAAGGGCTACTAAACTGGTTCATGGATTGCAGGATAAAACTTACAAGGAAAGGTTAAAAGATCTTAACATGTATAGCTTGGAGGAAAGATGAGACAGGGGGGATATGATAGCTTTCCAGTTGAAGTGGTAGAGGTTAACACAGTGAAGGAGTTTAAGCATGCGTGGGATAGGCATAAGGCCAGGGCCGGTGTTCTATCAGTTTGGTATACCCAGTCAGATTGCTATACCCACGTCACTTCCGGGGAGGGGAATCAGCTGTCTCCTGTGCTGCACATGCGTGCTAGCACTCCTGCTACTCCTCCACAGCAAGGTCCTGGAAGGTAAGTAAAACTAGTTTTACACTTTTATTATAGTTAGTGCATTTACTAAGCTTAGGACATGGGACATTTAGGGTTAATGTTAGGGTTCAAATTAGGGTTAGGATTAGGGACTTGTTCCTATTTAGTGATATTTCACATTAGGGGAATATCACTAAATAGTGATTTCTCACACTTTATTTTAACCCTTACCCCAAGGGTTAGGGTAAGAATAGAGTGTGAGAGAGGTTAGAAGCACTTACCTAACCCTAATTTGTACCCTCACTTAACCCTAAATGTCCCGTGTCCTAAGCTTAGTGAATACACTAACTATAATGAAAGTGTAAAACTAGTTTTACTTACCTTCCAGGACCTTGCTGTGGAGGAGTAGCAGGAGTGCTAGCACGCATGTGCAGCACAGGAGACAGCTGATTCCCCTCCCCGGACGTGACGTGGGTATAGCAATCTGACGGAGTATACCAGACTGATAGAACACCGGACTGGGAATTAAAAGCAGCCCTGGAAAAAAATTATTTACCAGCCCCATAATGCGTTGCGCCAGCATAGTGTGCAGATAAATGAGTTAGAACAAATAACTTAAAATTAAAAATTGCTCCAATGTAAAAAGCGCACTCATAGGCTTCAAAATAAACAAAAGTGCAGATTTATTTTAAGCAGACGTGCCTTTGCATGTAATCAATGTTTCAGTCCAACTACCTTGACATATTAAAGGGACACTATAGTCACCTGAACAACTTAATGAAGCAGTTTTGGTGTATAAAACATGCTCCTGCATCCTCACTGCTCAATCCCTTTGTTTATGAACCCTAGTCACACCTCCCTGCATGTGACTTGCACAGCCTTCCATAAACACTTCCTGTAAAGAGAGCCCTGTTTAGGCTTTCTTTATTGCAAGTTCTGTTTAATTAAGATTTTCTTATCCCCTGCTATGTTAATAGCTTGCTATACCCTGCAAGAGCCTCCTGTATGTGATTAAAGTTCAATTTAGAGATTGAGATACAATTATTTAAGGAAAATTACACCTGTTTGAAAGTGAAACCAGTTTTTTTTTTCATGCAGGCTCTGTCAATCATAGCCAGGGGAGGCGTGGCTAGGTCTGCATAAACAGAAACAAAGTGATTTAACTCCTAAATGACAGTAAATTGAGCAGTGACATTGCAGGGGAATGATCTATACACTAAAACTGCTTTGTTTAGCTAAAGTAATTTAGGTGACTATAGTGTTCCTTTAAGGAAAGCTTGGTAATGGGACTTAAATGGTGAATGTATGTAGGGCACAACTGTAAAAAATGTTTATTTTGAAGTCCTGTGGGTGCGCTCTTCACTTTAAATATGTTATTGTGCTGGAGTATGCACCTAGCAACAAGACTGGGCCAATATCTGCTCATTACATATGGTACATATTAATGACATTTCTCTGTGTATTATGCATATATAAATGTACATTAATATATGTGTAAATATAATAGGCATAATTCTACATATATATATATATATATATATCACATATATATATATATATATATATATATATATATATATATATATATATATACAGTGGCGGCTCTAGACTTGGCGAGGCCTTAGGCGAAACTCCTACATGAGGCCCCCACTAACACCATTATTGAAAAAAATAGCAGTTGATTTGTGTGTGTAAAAGAAGCTGTAGATATACTGAAGGGAGAGCTTGCAGCACTGGATAAAGTGAGCTAGTCTTTGTATACATCGTTGCATTGTCTACCTGTGTGTGTCTGGCAGTGAGGATCCTTGTATATGTATGTATGTTTCTCTGAGCATGTGTATGTTTGTGTACTGCCTGTGGCCTTTGGCACTGAGTTTATGGCAAAGCTATGTTTTATGACAGTGTGTATAATTATTGCCTTCAGGGGGTGACAGGGTGAGTAAAGGGGTAACTGTGGCAGGGTGAGTGTAGAGAGCAGGTGGGTGCCAGAGTGTTGACGGTTGACAATGAGAATGAAGGGAGGTGCCTGTGTGTGCGGAGAGTGGTGCCTGTGTGTTTGGAGGGAGAGACAGTGTGTATGGAGGGGGGTGACAGTGTTTATGGAGGGGGTGACAATGTGTATGAAGGGGTGTCAGTGTGTGCCGAGAGGGGTGACAGAGTGTGTAGGGGGTGACAAAGTGTGAGGGGTGGTGACAGAGTGTGAGGGGTGGTGACAGAGTG
>OW240913.1:188361873-188495664 GCA_933207985.1 Pelobates cultripes
TTGTGGGGGTATTGCTTCCACAATGAATGTCCAATCCAATGGTCTTCATAGAGTTGCATCAGGGATGAGGTGAGTGTGGCCAGCAAGCAGGGCCCGTGCAAGTATTTTTGGCTACACAGACGAAGATGCATTTTGCCGCCCACCCCTTCCCAATCCAAAAAAGCATCTTCACCTGTATGTCCCTCAGTGGCGGCTCTAGACTTGGCGAGGCCTTAGGCAAAACTCCTACATGAGGCCCCCACTAACACCATTATTGAAAAAAATAGCAGTTGATTTGTGTGTGTAAAAGAATCTGTAGATATACTGAAGGGGGAGCTTGCAGCACTGGATATAGTGAGCTAGTCTTTGTATACATCGTTGCATTGTCTACCTGTGTGTGTCTGGTAGTGAGGATCCTTGTATATGTATGTATGTTTCTCTGAGCATATGTATGTTTGTGTACTGCCTGTGGCCTTTGGCACTGAGTTTATGGCGAAGCTATGTTTTATGACAGTGTGTATAATTATTGCCTTCAGGGGGTGACAGGGTGAGTAAAGGGGTAACTGTGGCAAGGTGAGTGTAATAGAGCAGGAGGGTACCAGAGTGTTTGGAGGTGGGTGCCAGAGTGTTGAGGGTTGACAATGAGAATGAAGGGAGGTGCCTGTGTGTGTGGAGAGTGGTGCCTGTGTGTTTGGAGGGAGAGACAGTGTGTATGGAGGGGGGTGACAGTGTGTATGGAGGGGGGTGACAATGTGTATGAAGGGGTGTCAGTGTGTGCCGAGAGGGGTGACAGAGTGTGTGGGGGGTGACAAAGTGTGAGGGGTGGTGACAGAGTGTGAGGGTTACATTAGTGTAAGGGGTGTGATAGAGTGAGAGGAAGGGTGACATAGTGAAGGTGGGTAACAGAGTAAGAGGGGAGTGTCAGAGTAAGAGGGTGGGTGACGTAGTGTGATGGGGTGACAGAGTGAGAGGGAGGGTGACAGAATAAGAGGGGGTGACATACTGTGAGGGGGTGAAAGTGTGAGGTGGGGTGACCCAGTGTGTGGGGAGCGACAGAGTGAGGTGACAGAGAACGGGTGGGTGACAGTGTGGGGGCTCACAGGGTGAGTGACAGAGTAAGAGGGGGTGACAGGGTGAGAAGGGGTGTGACCGTGTGAGAGGGTGAGACCTAGTGTGAGAGGGGGTGACATAGTGAGAGAGGGTTACATTAGTGTAAGGGGGGTGACAGAGTGAGAGGAAGCGTGACATAGTGAAGGTGGGTAACAGAGTAAGAGTGGGGGTGACATAGTGAGAGGGGGGGTGACATAGTGAGAGGGAGGGTGACAGAGTGTGGCAGAATAAGAGGGGTGACATAGTGTGAGGGGGTGAAAGTGTGAGGTGGGGTGACCTAGTGTGTAGGGAGCGACAGAGGGAGGTGGCAGAGTACGGGTGGGTGACAGTTTGGGGGGTCACAGGGTGGGTGACAGAGTAAGAGGGGGTGACAGGGTGAGAGGAGGGTGACAGGGTGTGACCTAGAGTGTGAGGGGGAAGACCTAGTGTGTGATGGAGGGTGACATAATGTAGGGGGATGACAGTGTGAAGGGGTGGCATAGTGTGAGAGGGGTGTGACTGTGTGAGAGGGGGAGACCTAGTGTGAGAGGGGGGAGACCTACTGTGAGAGGGAGGGTGACATAATGTGGGGGGTGACATAGTGAGAGGGAGGGTGACAGAGTGTGACAGAATAAGAGGGGTGACATAGTGTGAGGGGGTGAAAGTGTGGGGTGACCTAGTGTGTAGGGAGTGACAGAGTGAGGTGACAGTGTGGGGGGGTCACAGGGTGGGTGACAGGGTGAGAAGTGGGGTGACAGGGTGAGAGGGAGGTGACAGGGTGAGGGGGTGACAGGTGGGGTGACAAGGTGAGAGAGGTGAGAAGGTGACAGGTGGGGTGGCATTGAGAGTGGGTGAGGATGTGGGGATGGCTAAGGAGTGAGGGTGACAGGTGGGAAGGTGACAGGGTGAGTGAGGTGACAGGGTGAGAAAGTGAGGTGAGGTGACAGGTGGTGGCAGGTGAGAGGGGGACAAGTGATTGGCTTGGGGTGAGAGGTGAGGTGGCAGGGTAAGAAGGGGGGTGGCAGGGTAAGAGGGGGTGACAGGTGGGGTTAGAAGTGGTGACAGGAGGTGGCATGGTGAGAGGGAGGTGACAGGTGGGATGGCAGGGTGACAAGTGGGGTGTCAGGGTGACAGGTGGTGAGGCAGGGTGATGGGGGATGGCAGGGTGAGTGGGGTGGCAGGGTGAGTGGGGTGACTGGGTGAGTAAGGGGGCTGACATAGTGGGGGTGACACAGGGTGGGTGACAGAGTTGGAGGTGGGGTGACAGGATTAGGGGGTGACATGGTGAGAGGGGGTGACAGGTGGGGTGAGAATAGGTGACAGGGGGTGGCATGGTGAAAGGGGGGTGACGGCAGGGTGAGAGAGGGGTGACAGGTTGGGTGGGAGGGGGAGGGAGGTGACAGGTGGGGTGGCAGGGTGAGGGGGTGACAGATGGGGTGGCAGGGGAAGGGAGGTGACAGGTGGGGGTGACAGGGTGAGGGGGTGACATATGGGGTGGCAGGGTGACAGAAGGGAGTGGGTGGCAGGGTGACAGGGTGAGGGGGTGGCAGGTAGGGTGGCAGGGTGATAGATGGGGTGACAGGTGGGGAGGCAGATGGGGTGGCAGGGGAAGGGAGCTTGCAGGTGGGGGTGACATGTGGGGTGGCAGGGTGACAGATAGGGTGGCAGGGTAACAGAAGGGGGGGCAGGGTGACAGGGTGATAGATGGGGTGACAGGTGGGGTGGCAGAGTGACAGGTGGGGTGGTAGTGTGACAGGTAAGGGACAGGGGTGACAGGTGGGGTGGCAGGGTGACAGGGGTGAGGGGGGTGGCAGGGGTGATGATGGGGACAGGTGGGGTGGCAGAGGAGGGCTGTGGCAGGGGTGACAGATGGGGTGACAGGTGGGTGGCAGGCGACAGATGCAAGGACAGGCGAGGGGGGGTGGCAGGGGTGACAGACAGGGGTGACAGGGTGAGGGGGGGTGGCAGGGGTGACAGGATGAAGTGACAGGTGGGGTGGCAGGTGACAGATCAAGACAGGGGTGGCAGGGGTGATGATGGGGTGACAGGGGAGGGGGGATGCGGTGACAGATGTGGTGGACAGGTGGGCTGCAGGTGACAGGTGGGGTGGCAAGGTGACAGATGGGGTGGCAGGGTGACAGCTGGGGTGGCAGGTGGCAGGGTGACAGGTGGGGTGACAGGGTGACAGGTGGGGTGACAGATGGGGTGGCAGGGTGACAGGTGGGGTGGCAGGGTGACAGATGGGATGGCAGGGTGACAGGTGGGGTGGCAGGGTGAGGGGGGTGACAGATGGGGTGGCAGGGTGAGGGGGGTGACAGGTGGGGTGGCAGGTACCTTTTTCCCTGGTGGTCCAGTGGTGGCAGACTCCCTAGTGGTCCAGTGGGCTCTCCGGTCTGCAGCTCCGCCGGAATCAGAGCTGCAGACCACATGGGGAATGTCTCGCGATCTCCAGTCAGAGCGTTGCCGTGGTAACCCGTGGCAACGCTCTGATTGGCTGGAGAGCGCGAGACACCTCAGTCTGCAGCTCACACCCAGCGGAGCTGCAGACTGAGGCCAGCTCTCCCGGGCAGACTGACAGGAAGGGCCTCGCACCTGGCGGCATACCAGGCAAGCCGCCGGGCCCCCTCCTGTGTCGGGTCCTCGAGGACCCGACATGTCAGTCTGCCCTATGGTGGTTTAGACGGCCGCGAGGCCCCACACAGCACGAGGCCTTAGGCGGCCGCCTAAACCGCCTAATTAGAGAGCCGCCTCTGTATATATATAAAACTAATACACACATTAATATACATGTCATATACCAGTGGCGGATCCAGAGCCTGACCCCGGGAGGTGCACTTGTAGATTATTTAAAGAAATATTCCATGCACAATGACAACTACTCCTCTGTGTAGTGGTTATGGTGCCAGGAGTGCCGGAACCCCCTCCAGAGTAAGTAGTCAAACCGTTTAAGAACAACTTACCTGGAGTCTGCTGGGATATGGGGCTGTAGTAGGGTATAGGAGCAGTGGTGCAATGTGTGAGGGGTGCAATGTGTGTGAAAGGTTCAGTGTGTGGGTGTGGGGGGGGTGTAGTGTGTGAATGTGTAGCGTGTGTGGGGCAATGTGTGTATGGGGGGCAGTGTGTGAATGTGTATGGTGTGTGTGGGGGCAGTGTGTAAATGTGTATGGTGTGTGTGTGTGGGGGCAGTGTGTGTATGGGGCTAGAGTTCACTCTCACTACTGCGACCACCAGAAATCCCTGGTGGTCGCAGTGGTGAGAGTGAACTCTAGCCCGTAGCCGCAGCAACGCTCTGTGCTCACGCAAGAAGGAGCCAGGGGAGCTGCAGGTTGAGTTCCCAGGTCCTGCCCTCACGGTGCCTGCGGAACGGGGAGGGAGATCAGCCGGCGGCGGAAAGCTTTAATGGGGGGGGGGAATTGCCCCGTTGCCCCCCCATTCACCAGTGATATATACAGCCCCTATGTGTGTCTCTTTTTATCTCCAGCCCCTCCGTTTGCCTTTTTGTCTCCCCCCAGTCACTCTGTATGTTTCTTTCTCCCCCTCACTGCTCCTCTATATCCATTTCTCCCCTCTCCTTCCCAGTCTCTCTCTTCCCCCTCTGCCTCTTTCTCCCCCTCCCCTTGTGTGTCTCTCTCATTTCTCCCTCTTTGTCTCTCTCTTCCCCTCTCTCTTTCTCCTCCCTTAGCCTGTGTCTCTCCCTCCTCCAAATCTCTATTCCCCTCTGTCTCTTTCTCCCTCCCTCCACCATCTCTCCATTCCTCCTCTTTCTCCCCCTCTGTCTAACCCCCTCCCCCATTTACCTAGAGAAGTCAGAGGGGGCCGGCCACGTTCCACGCTGCAGCCGCCGGGCCAGGTGGCAGCTTCGCCGGTCCGCCGGCACGCCTGTCACTGATGATGCTGAGGGCTGAAAGAGGAGGAGCATGTCTACCATGCTCCCTTGCGGTTCCCACAATCCCCAGCACATTATGCTGTATCAGTATGCTGTGCTGGGGATTCTGGGAACCGCGAGGGAGCATGGTAGACATGCTCCTCCCTCCTCCTTCAGCCCTCAGCATCATCAGTGACAGGACAGGAGTGCCGCCAGACCGGCGAAGCTGCCACCCGGTGGCACCTATATGCGCAGCCCCCTGGTGCCGCGGCCCACCGGGAAATTTCCCGGTATCCCGGTGGGCCAGTCCGGCCCTGCTTAAGGCTATGCTAGACTTAAGATAAGCCAGGGACTAATTAAAGTATTTCAAAGATTGGGCAGACTAGATGGGCCAAATGGTTCTTATCTGCTATCAAAATCTATGTTTCTATGTTTCTGCAACCATCGCAATACACAGAAAGTAAATAGAGCACGTTCTTCTATAGCAGCTGTAATGTTGCCCATCTTAGGTCTATAGTAACACTTCCTATTAAAGGGATGCTCTAAGCACCAAAACAACTTAATAACTCCTTTTTAGGTGTATAGATCATACCCCTTGCTGCTCAATTTGTTGCCATTTAGGAGTTAAATTAATTTGTTTTTGTACCTGTACCACACCTCCCATGCCTGTGACCTACACAGCCTGCATGAAATAAAAAGTATATTTCTTACAGCAGTGTGTTTACTTTAGAAGTTCTTCTGTTCTGCTTATTAAGCTTCAAGTGTATAGAGATGATGTGTAGATGAGCCAGGAGAGACATAGTTAGGGCTGCATAAGCAATGTGATTTAAATGCAGTAATCAAGCAAGACTGCAGGGACATGACCTCTACACTAACACCACTTCATTTAGTATTTTTTGTTGCATAGAGTGTCCTTTTAAGTAATACAATTAAGACTTGAGAGTTGGATCGCTGGAAGTAATAGATGGAATGCACCTTCCTTTTGGTCCTTAAAGCAGATTAAAAGGTTGGTATGTTTCTATACAGAATTTATTTTGTCCACTGTTATATAACTGTTAAATATAGTGACTAAAGAGCTGACTTCCTGAACTTGGAGCAAGAGTACAGATGCCTTGGAGATTTCTCTGCTCTTGGGCAAGATAGAGTGGCTCAGTTCAGCTCAGATTAGACTAGGCACACACTTGTACACACGTATCCACACTTGTTCATGGTGAATGACTAACCTTTCTGTTTAACTAATGTCAACATAGAAGGGAAAGGGGAACATTGGTTTCCATAGTCTATAGTATTTCTGCTCTCATATTGATAAGCATGTGGCTTGTTCCTGAAAAATCACTACAATACCTTACACTGCGTGATCCAGAACTTGAAGAATACATCATTCATTTTCACTCCCGGTGCCAATGTGCTCAACAAATTGCTTTTCCCTTTGACCTAATCTAGTAAGTACATTTTAAGTGTAATAAAACATCCTGTGAAAACTTTATACAAAAGGGGGAAGTTTGCTTTTTAGCTGTTAGCAAAATGCAACTGTATACCAACTATATAGCAGTATTTTCCTTTGACCTTTGAATAATAGTTCATATTCTGCATGGCAGCTTGAGGTGACATAATGCTATATTAAAGAAGGATTTTAAAGGACCACAATAGGCACCCAGACCACTTCAGCTTAATGAAGTCGTCTGGGTGCCAGGTCCATCTAGGATTAACCCTTTCTGCTGTAAACATAGCAGTTTCAGAGAAATTTCTATGTTTACAAATGGGTTAATCCAGCCTCTAGTGGCTGTCTCATTGACAGCCGCTAGATGCCCTTTCGTGCTTCTCACTGTGATTTTCACAATGAGAAGACGCCAGCGTCCATAGGAAAGCATTGAGAATGCATGCGTATTCCGCCGATGACGGGAAAGGAGGAGGAGAGTCCCCAGTCCCTCAGGGAGCCCGGCGCTGGAAAAATGGTAAGGGATTAATCCCTTCCTTATCCTAGAGCCCGGCGTGAGGGGGCCCTGAGGGTGAGGGGGACCCAAGGACCCTATAGAGCCAGGAAAACGAGTATGTTTTCCTGGCACTATAGTGGTCCTTTAATGTTCATATAGCAAAAGTATTGTGATAAGTGTTCACTGGAAATGCATAAGTATAATGCTGTGCCTTTTCAGGACCAGTAGAATAAAAATGCCATTTGATAAAAAAAGACTTTCTTATCAATGTATGTAGACAGCTCAGCCTTACAGTACTTGAATGGATATTGGAGCAATACAAAAAAAAACTCTAGTTATTTAAATGTACATAGGGATTTGGGATAGTGCGCAAGTAACATTTGTCTTTGGTTTATATTGTATGTGATCTGCATTAAAAGAGAGGACATCCATGGAGACATAAAGCAAGGAAAACTCCACCTGTTTATAGTTTATCTCATTGTCTGCAGCAATGTTATGAATAAAAAGCAATTCACTGATTAAAAAAAACTTGTATTTCTTACATGAGGGTGCAACGCTTGGGAGACTTTTTTTGTTGCAAAACTGTAAAGATATGAACATGCAAAAAACAAAAAACAGCATATACACGAGATTGAAACATAGAATGTGAAGGCAGATAATGAAGGTTTTCCTGTCATTCTCCATATTACACTGTATTATGTAAGATATGCCAAAATGGCTCTGGAGCTGATTTTTTGAGATCCAAAAGCTGTCCTTAATTGTATCCCAATTACTACTATATACTGATTCACACCCTTATATTTTTATAGCAGCATGTGATTAATTATTAATAAACATAGAAACATAGAATGTGATGGCAGATAAGAACCATTCGGCCCATCTAGTCTGCCCAATTTTAGAAATACTTTTAATTAGTCCCTGGCCATATCTTAAGTCTAGGATAGCCTTATGTCTATCCCATGCATGCTTAAACTCCTTCACTGTGTTAACCTCTACCACTTCAGCTGGAAGGCTATTCCATGCATCCACTACCCTCTCAGTAAAGTAATACTTCCTGATATTATTTTTAAACCTTTGCCCTGTTAATTTAAGACTATGTCCTCGTGTTGTGGTAGTTTTTCTTCTTTTAAATAAAGTCTCCTCCTTTACTGTGTTGATTCCCTTTATGTATTTAAATGTCTCATCTGTCTCGTCTTTCCTCCAAGCTATACATGTTACGTTCCTTTAACCTTTTCTTGTAAGTTTTATCCTGCAATCCATGAACCAGTTTAGTAGCCCTTCTCTGAACTCTTTCTAAAGTATCAATATCCTTCTGGACATACAGTCTCCAGTACTGCATGCAATACTCCAAGTGAGGTCTCACCAGAGTTCTGTACAATGGCATGAGCACTCCCTCTTTCTACTGCTAATATCTCTCCCTATACAACCAAGCATTCTGCTAGCATTTCCTGCTCCTCTATTACATTGTCTGCCTACCTTTAAGTCATCAGAAATAATTACCTCTAAATCCCTTTCCTCAGAATTAAATGTCAGTTGCCACAACTCTGACCATTTTTCTAGTTTACCTAAATCATTTGCCATTTGGCTTATCCCTCCTGGAACATCAGCCCTGATACATATACCTAGTATAATCAGCAAAAAGACATACCTTACCATCAAGACCTTCTGCAATATCACTAATAAAAATATTAAAGAGAATGGGTCCAAGTACAGAGCTACCCCATTGGTGACAAGACCACGCTTTGAATATACACCATTGACTACAACCCTCTGTTGCCGGTCACTCAGCCACTGTCTTATCCATTTTGAACAATATTGGAATCCAAACCAAAAGATTGCAGTTTATTGATAAGCCTCCTATGTGCAACAGTGTCAAAAGCCTTACTGAAATCTAGGTAAGCAATGTCTACTGCACCACCCTGATCTATTATTTTAGTTACCCAATCAAATCAATAAGATTAGTTTGGCATGATCTCCCTGAAGTAAACCCATTTTGTCTCTGATCTTGAAATCGGTGTGATTTTAGATGTTCAACAATCCTATCCTTTAACATGGCTTCCATTACTTTTCCCACTACTAAGGCTTACTGGCCTATAGTTGCCCGACTCCTTCCTACTACCTTTCTTGTGAATGGGCACAACATTTGCTAATTTCCAATCTTCTGGGACTACTCCTGTTAACAATGATTGGTTAAATAAACCAGTTAATGGTTTTGCTAGTAGACCGCTAAGCTCTTTTAATAACTTTGGGTGTATTCCATCAGGTCCCATTGACTTATTTGTCTTTACTTTTGACAGTTGAAATAGAACCTCTTCCTCTGTAAACTCACATGTAACAAATGACTCAGTTGTCATTTTTCCTAACTGAGGCCCCTTCCCTTCAATTTCCTCTGTAAATACTTAACAACAATATTCATTGAGGCAGTCAGCTAGACCTTTATCCTCTTCTACATACCATCCTTATTTTGTTTATAAATAATCCTTGTTTTACTTTCCTTTTCTCATTTATGTATCTAAAAAAAGTTTTGTCCCCTTTTTTTACTGACTGTGCTATTTTCTCTTCTGTGTGTGATTTCGATGCTCTTATAACTTGCTTAGCCTCTTTCTGCCTAATCTTATAGATATGTCTATCTTTCTCACTCTGGGTTCAAAATATATCAATTGCATTACAGTTGTTTAGGTGTCATTAGTAGTTCTTTAAAACTCTTTCTATTGCCAAAAGTTGCCAAAGATCCCTCTCTCCATAAAAAGTAGTACATGATTTTTCTTATGCACAATTTGAAGAGGGAAATAAAGGCACAAAAATTGTTAATTCAGGGGGCAGGACCTGGCCGTATTAAGAAAAGTTCTGTGCAAAAACTCAATGTCGAGCTGTTTTACTGACTCTTCACCCACACACAATGGCAACCCAAGTGCTAGAGTCAGGCATTGATTACACTAGCACCATTCTGAAGCCTTTTGTCACACAAGGAGCAGCTCACACACAAAGGAGCCTCTTGGCCTACCAGTGGATGCAGGTGGCCGATCTCACCGCTGGCCTTCCTGCTGGACCTGGTGAAAGTGGTCAGGACCCATGATGTCCCCCCCCCCCTAATTATCCCAGCCAGTACTCCTAATCTTATGTCCTACTTACTTATCGCTGGTGGGGCCTTGCATCTGCACACACTCCTACTGCATAAGCTCTTACTCACCGCCTAAGCAGAGTTGGCGGATGCCCCGCTGGCTGTTCCCACACGAGGCCTGCCAGAGACACTCCTGACGTGGTTGGAATCTTTCATAATTTCTGGCTTAAGCTGAGATGCATTCAAAGGCCAGAACACAAAGAAGAGATGGAGTAATGGCTTACTGCATGACTCACTTCCTAATGCTCAGTGCCCCATGACCAGGGCCGGCGCTACTTGTAAGGCGCTCCTGGGAGAGGGCGGACTGCCCGGGCGCAGCATGGGGAGAGGGGCTGACAGGAGGGAAGCGCTCAGCTTCACTTCCTCCCACTCAGTGTTCACTTCCTGTTAGTCCGGCCGGGTACAGAAGACAAAAGCTCCTGTACCCGTGGACCATACCATAGAGGGCTCGGCCACGCTACAGGGAGAAATTGACATGGGGGGGGAGAAATTGACATGGGGGGGGAGAAATTGACATGGGGGGGGAGAAATTGACATGGGGAATGGACAGGAGGGGGGGAAATGGACAGGGGGGGAAATGGACGGGGAAATGGACAGGGAGGGGAAATGGACAGGGAGGGGTAAATTGACAGGAGGGGGGTGAACTGACAGGGAGGGGTGAATTGACAGGGAGGGGAATTGACAGGGGAGGGGGAATTGACAGGGAGGGTGGAATTGACAGGGAGGGGGTGAATTGACAGGGGAGAGGGGAAATTGACAGGGAGGGGAATTGATGGGGGAATGAGAGTGGGGATGGGAGAAGAGAGTGACAACAGGGGAGAAGAGAGTGACAAGGGAGGGGGGAGAAGAGAGGGACAAGCAGGGGAGAAGAGAGTGACAAGGGGGGGGAGAGAAGAGATTGACATCCATCACACACACACACAATGCACCCCTTACACACAAAGACAATGCACCCCTTGCACACAGAAAAACACACAATGCATTACACACACAGACACACACACACAAGCAATGCAACCCTTACACACAATGCATCCCTTACACACACAGAAACACACAATGCATTCCTTACACACACTCAATGCACCCCTTACAGATGCACACACTCAATGCATCCCGTACATACACAGAAACACACCTTGCAGCCCTTACACATACAAAAACAGATTCAAAAAAAAAAAGGGGCCTTAAAAAAAAACGGAGCTGCTTCCCATTCTCCCAGAACATTGATTTTTGTGACCACAGTTACAAACAGCCTCCAGGGAGCCTGTTCTACACCAGACCAGTGGAGCTAGACTGCAGCTAGAGCCCATCATCATCCTCATCTGGTTGTAAGTAGGCAATCTAGTATATTATTCGTGGCACTAATCTCTAGTCCCCAGAACCACTTCAGCTTAATGTAGTGGTTCTGGTGTCCATAGCCTGTCCCTGCAGGCCTTTTAATGTAAACACGGCGGCACTGCAGCACTGGCGTTAGTTAACATGGCAGATCATATGGGTTGGGCATTGTGATGTCACATGGGGGGGCGGCAAACTTTACTTTTGCCTAGGGCGGCAAAAATCCTTGCACCGGCCCTGTCCATGACTGGCTCTACTTGGAGGCAATTACCAGCTTACAAAGATCAGAAGAAACAAGGGAGGAGAACCATTCCAGTTGTTGGCCGACCACATTCCAGGCTATCCAGCATCTGCCACCGCAAGCCTGGCCCGAGAGTCTTGAAGAGGATAACCCCTAAGCACATCTCACATCCACAGAGAGAACACCAACGCCAAGCTTTGATAACAGCCTTCCGGCACATTGCCTGCGGTTCCAGGAAACACCAGAGCAGTGGGAACCACACATGGGCTCTTGTAGAGGCCTGGGGCCAGCGAGTTGACCTGTTCTGTATTACTGGGACTCGATCTCCCTATGAAAACCCAAGAGTGAGCATGGGTATAGGGTGAAGGCATGATATAGGTGATAATTCATGAGCAGTGTAATGTTACTCCAGATTTATGTAGCCATTGCTTTCCATGTTTATATTGCCATAAAAGCTTTACAGCCTAAATTTAAATGTCATCTTATTAGGGAAGTGTATTATCTTTAGTTTATTCTGTTTTCACATGTTTTGTTTTTGCTAAGTCTAACTAACAGTTAATGCAGCAACATATTACATAATTCAGAGTGCTTATTCAATGACAAGCTCCTAGCTAACCTGTACCTAGCTATTATCACCCTAAATTGGTGCAATTTCTAGATTCGACTTGGGTACTATTTTCTAGTTTCAAATGCATAATATGTGCTGTAGTTTGAACATGCCACGAATTATTGTCGTAATCACACGTCTTCTATAATCCTGATGAGATGGCTCCACCGGTCTATCAATGTGTTCCTATCTCAGGATCACTAAGTTTATATTGGGAGTATTACCATTCCATGACCAATCCCTAAGTCCAACTAACCTTATCAATTGATCTGCTTTTAACTTGCATAAAGTTTGGATGGGTATGTTTAATATGACTACGTAACTCTAAAATTTGTGCTGTAATCAAACATGTCTCACAACTGTTAGACTATGTTTTGTTTATTGATGTACATGAAACCGCCGTTGGGGCATTGCAAGATATTTGTATCTCTGTGCACAACAAAAATAAAAAATTATAATTAAAAAAATCAGAGCACTAATCACAGCAGCACAGGAACAGGCACTCAGCACAAGATCAATGGATGTGGGGGTCTACCACACCATACAGGACTGAAGGTGAAAACTGTGCAAATAGGCCTCTGAGAAGGACAGCATACACTGAGAGGTACAAGCAAGTTGCTGGGATTTTGTAACCAAACAGCTGCACAGAATATGGGCTGCACAGTCCAGGTGGGAGGTACCACAAAGGGAAGTTGAGAATGGCAGGACTAAGTTCCTGTGGGGACTTCTGGATTCAGATAGACGCAAGTATTGGCCAACCAACCCAGCATTGCGTTGGAAGACTGTAGTGGTGGACTTGACATTAATCAGTGGCCATAGCTTCAAGAGGCAGGAACATGAGATAGTGGACAAAAAACAAGGACTGAAAGAGGAGCTAGAAAGGATGTGGCAAGTAAAGGTAGTAATCATACCAGTTGTGATAGCATCAGCATATTCTAGGTGGGACACCTGAGACCTCTGTCCACAAGAGTGCAGTTTTAGGAACAGTTAAAATACTGCACAGAAACATCCAACTCCCAGGCCTCAGATCAAATATTTAAATTTTATGGTTTTTTTACGTCTCAGTTTTGCATTCCCCAAAAATAAATCATGACCCCATGATTGAATCCCTCTAACTATATTAATTAATATATTATTTCTCATCTCCATTAGCCATTAACACAATTAGCACATACTCTAAAAAAATGGGTTCATTCATTCACACAGCAACCTGATGAATTCCTTCAATCTTAGATATGCACTTATTGAAACATGTCATAGTGTAACATTATTTTGGCTCTTTGTATTGATGTTGATGAAAACAAGTATTTACTGAAAAAAATCATTACATTTCAGAGGATGGTGGTAACCCATAGGCACTCCCGCTGCATAGTTCTGATACACAGTTTATCATATACTATTATTATTCTATTTAGAAAGCCAAAGCAGATCATGTCAAGTGTATTTACCTATAATTACTGTGGTTTCTTCATTGCACTATTAAAATCTTAACCAACTTCCAGTGACTCACAGCTCTGCAGCTAATTGTATGTTGATGTTTTTACATCCTCAGAATGTCACCGAGAACTAATTGATCAGGTCTGTGTTTCCCTCTCTACTGTATAACTACTGTTGGCCTCACAGACACTGCTATTATCCACAGTCCCTGCCTTGGAGCCTCTCATCAGAGACATAAAAGCAAAATTGGCGTCAATTTTCTTTAAGTGATGCGTTGTTCCATTCATCAGGAACTGGGCAGAGTCGGATATTGAAAGAAGGTAATGCAATCTTTTATCAAAGGAAACAAATGGTAAAACAGCTTATTATTATTATTTCTCCTTACATGCATGGAAGGGTTGCAATAAAAGGGTATATGTTGAAAAGTCTCAGTCACAATGAAGTAGCTTTTTTGTGAGCATACACTACACTGAAAAATGGAGCATCAACGTGGGGCATGATAGTTTTGCTACTTTACTAGGAACATTCAGATATTGTTGTAGATCATTAAAACGGGTGAATACAGTGTGGTATTCTTTTAATGTAGTTTGGGCAAGCATGGTGGAAGATAGTTCACAATCTTGAACTGTAGTGAATTCAGTGATAAATCTTCATCATCTTCATTTAGTTCACAAAGGAGTTTCAAATTATTTACAATCAGGTATCTGCTTACTACATGACAGTTAGGTGCCTATATTAAGTTATCCAATTGGCAGACTATGAAGTAACACCGAACCTTAGGACGCTGCTAACTGATTAAAAAATGTCTTCAAATTAGATTATTGCAAGCTGGAATATAAATCACTTTATCAGCTGTTAGAACAGCTAAACAACAGCAGTAAATGGGCTTATATAATTGTTGGAAAACATTAGCCCATTGGCAAAACTCATTAGAGAAGAAAACTTTCTATGAACATATTCGACCGGTCCTTGTTTCTTCTATAGGAGAGATACAGCCACGTTTCTTCTACAGGAGAGATATATCTACTCTTAGTGATTGTCTTTAACAAGCTTAGTCACTTTGGTGCAAATAAAACCTCCATAGAACGATGTAGAGCATATGCATTGCCCATTAGCAAGATGCAGAAAATATGAACATTAAAAAATATATATTCCACAAAGACGATACACAGAGAAATAAATGAAAACTCAACGTTATGCTCAATGGGGAATACTATTTAGTATTTCTCAAGCAAGGTTCTAGCTTCCTTATTAGGTGCATATTATTGTGCTTGCACACTTCCTTAGCAATGTATTGCACTGGAGCTTTTCAAACGGCATAATGTTGGTAGCTAGTAGGTCTTGCTGTCTACTCACTGCATTGGCAGGTATTATCCCCTTTGCTTGCTCATTCTTTCTATCAGGTATTGTTCCCTCTACCTGCTCATTTTTTCAGGACCAATTACATTAAATCTCCAAACTCCTTTTTCATCTATGACTTTATTCTATTCCAACCATACCTCTGGAATATCAGTTATTTCTTATTCTTCCACAACAAATAAAACTGTAAAACAGTAGGTGTATAGGCACTTCACAGTTCACTTGTTATGTGGGTATTGTATTTTAAGGTGCTTCTCCAATCACCTTAAAGTGCAAATAACAAAAACAACTATAGGTGATAAAAAAAAAAAAACAATCCCATATCACACCCAGTGTTAAAAACAAGTTATATACCTCACAGTTTGCTTAATGCTGGATATCAAAACTCAGATGGTAAAAACACACAGCAAATGGAAATCTACAAGAAATAAATACAGCCATACATGGTGTAATCTGTATATAAAAGTATAGAGCAGTATCAGGCTCTGTATGGACAGCTTCAGGGTGCCAATGCTGGCTATGATTATTCCACCAAAGATAAGGCTTTAAATGGCTCTTAAAAATACTTTAATTAATATAAAATTAAACTTTTTTGAAAGTTATACTATAATAAGGTTGTGATCTGGACATATATAAGCAGTGTGTAACAGTTAAATATTGGCACATTTTGAAGACAGATACGGATTTGAAAGATATGTTGGGAGATAGACCAAATAGTATCTTTAGAGGGGCTAAGAATATAAGGAACAAATTGGTTAAAAGTTTTATTAAGGACCAACCTAGAGAGAATATGTTAAATTTATCCCTAGGCTTTTATCCCTGTAAAATGTGTACAGCGTGTAAGAAAACAAATTTTCAAAAATCAACTCAAATTTAAATCAAATATTTCTCATAAACAGTATAAAGTCAAAGGCACTTTATCGTGTCACTCTACAAATGTGGTGTATCTCCTCTGGTGTCCCTGTGGTTTACAGTATTTCGGTATGACGACAAGGAGTCTGAAAACCTGTGTGCTGCAACATATAGGTACTATCCAGAGGGTAACATAGCGTACCAAACATAGCGTATCAGCCCATTTCTTAAAACAACATAATAGTGATAAAAAGGTGAGGCAAGGGCCAACATATCTTTCAAATCCGTGGAGGGCTAATCATAGCCAGCATTGGCACCCTGAAGCTGTCTTTACAGAGCCTGGTACGGCTCTATACTTGTGAGTTTATGCATATCACTTTATGCTCTTATTTTTATATACATATTACACCATGTATGGCTGTATTTATTTCTTGTAGATTTCCATTTGCTGTGTTTTTTACCATCTGAGTTTTGATATCAAGCATTAAGCATACTATGAATTATATAACTTTTTTTTAAGACTGGGTGTGATTTAGGATTGGTTGTTTTATCACCTATAGTTGTTTTTGCTATTTATTCTTCCACTTGTCTGTTCTCTTTTTATCAGAAACAGACATTGTCTTGGTTTCCATATAAATTGTCATATAATAAAGCATATCTCAAAGACTAGGTGAGGAGTAGACAAAGCCCATGATTAGGGAGCTATCTTTTGACATGCTGAGTTATTCATGCCATACTGCTTTTCCAGAAATATCCTACCATGAATGGAACTGTCTAGCCTCTTAATCTTAACTTGGGAAGGTCAATATCCCAAGATGTGTGGATTCCATAGCTCAAGTTTCTGGTTTTGTCTCTGCTGGTAATGCACAAGTGCCATTTATTTTGCCTCCTGTGCAAAATAGTCTTGCTCTCTATCCCAGTATTATAATCGCTTTCCTCCTTGTGTGTTCTCCCAGTGGAGGTTGGATTCTGATGGTGGTTTGGAATAATATTAAAAGAGAAAGGAATACCACAAATTGTATGGGTGAGTGGTCCCTTTATATCTTCTATCCTTTTTGAACCACATAGATTCTTCAGGGTAAAGCCTTGTCCTCTACCAACTGGGCTCATATGTTTCATCCCATCTGCCCTTTCCTTCATCCAGCCAAGTATCAGACTACTCCTTCCTTTGGGTTGGTTTCATGCCCTGTGCCTTCTATCCACATTGTCTTTATAAAAATGCTTATGGCTACTTAAGCCAAAGTAATAACTCTTTTCCAGCAGGACCTCATTGCTTAGGAGAACTAATGCCTCCAAAAAACAGATATTTAACTTTCATTGTAATCCCTGAGGAGACATTAGTGCACTGTTTAAAAATATATTTACTTTTTGGAGTGTAATACTGTGTACTGCTTTTGTAAGTAAATGTTTTTCATCTTTTTATATTATTATTATTTTAAACCAAGAGTATCATTACAAGCATCTTGGGAAACAGATAGGCATCAACACAATACAAAAACATATCTGAGCATTCTGACTACATTGCCTGTGTTATGTTTTGATTCAATTTGTATATTTCTTTTATGGGCAAAAATGTCTGTTCCTGTCAGGATTTCTGTGCTAGCAAACCTCACTTCAAACATGGCAGTTGTTGCAAGATAGTAATATTTATTGCAACATGAATACATCTTCATATAACAATGAGTTAAGATCTTCACGACTGGAAGACTCGGTAACACAACATCTTGTCATTCATTTAGGTGGGAAGAGGGGTTTGTCACTTACAGTTTTTGTGTTTATGACAGGATAGTTTCATGGCTGTTTTTGTTACCTAAGGCTCACTCACCCACCGGGAGTGTGAGCTTCCACAACCGAGAGCATAATGTGATCTCTCTCACATAGTAGTTCCACTACACCCCTTATCGTCTCAAGAATAAATCAAATAAATAACAATAACAAAAAGTTTGATACATTACAAACAACCTATTCAAATTTGTCCGTTTTAATTCATGAGCATTAACTGAATAGTCTCAAATCTTTTCATTATTGGCTTATATTTCAGCTTTGTCTCTGGATTCCTCTAGATGATCAGTATCAGAACTTGTTACTTGTCAACTGCCTGGGTCGTGCCATACTCCATGTCAAATATCTTCATGTTGTACACATTAAGTTTACATTATTGTTGTGGCATATTTTTGTTTGATCAACATATCTTCTTACTGATTGTCCATTCTCCAGTGTCACAGAAAACATTCTTGTGCCCAGTAATTCAGAGACAGTTGCTGGTAACCATTTAGTTAATTGGGAATTAAAACTTTTAACACAAACCAGATGTCCAATTTTAAAAATACGAGACAATCCTTTTTTGGAACTTCCCTTTATTTCTCTGCTACTCTAAATGGAACAGAATTATCATATTTTGGAATAAGAAGGTCTAATTTTGTCTTTAATTTACTTTCTGTCATAGTTGGTGCTACTCCTATTGTTGGGTGCGCTGTATTCCAATAATGTTCCATAAAGTGCTCGCTCTTGTTTGTTTGCACCCATAGCTTCTGTTGTTTTTCAATGAGCTTTTGAGGTTTACATGAACCCCACAACCTGGCCATTTGACTGAGGATGATGAGGATGCTTTGTTGATTTTTTGATTCCATTCTCAGCATGAAATGCCTTAAACTCGTTAGAAATAACTTAAGCACCATTATCTGATACCAAAATGGAAACAGAGAAAACAATCTCTGTAGTACTTTAATTGCATTTACTGATTTTGTTCTGGCCACATAGAATGTGCATCAATTATAACCAAATATGTTTAACTTGCAACTGGTCCTGTGTAGTCAACATGTAGTCTTGATCACTGCTTTACTACCAATGGCCACAGCTGTATGTGAGATTTAAGTGGGTTTCTTTACACCTGGTTGCAACCATTACAATTCTAAACACATTTCTCAATATCCATATCCATTTCTGGCCACAAGAAGTGACTTCTAGCTTTTTGCTTCATTCTTATAATTCCAGGATGTACTTCATGCAAAACATTCAGAGTCTCTTCCATAAGCTTTTCATAAATGATACCCACACCAATCTATCATTCATTAATATGAATTTGAGCCTTCGATTAAAAAAGTGTTTTGTGGGGGAGTGGCTGACCGCATGGCTGACCGCATGACTGATCAGACGCGTTTCGGTGGAGCTCCACATTAATAGTGCAAATATATTGAAAATTACCGCAACCAGAGCCCGGCAGAAGCCCACACACATTCGCAACCCCACAGAGACATCATGGGGCGCAAGCACCGCATTTTTTACCCACCAGAGCTTCCCAGACAACCAGATATAAGGCTCTCCTTCAGGTGGCCTGTACCGCCTTCACCTTCCAAAATGGGGCCCGCCGTGAGACTCGAGGAGGAAGACTCTGAGGAATCGCAGGAGGAAGAGTAGCTCTTTGCCTCATCCAGACAGAGTGTGCACTCCTCGGAGACTGAGTCAGAGGAAGACTTGTCTCCCTCAGCGAAGGGGATCATTAAAAAATACTCCTAGACCTGCATGCACTTTGGCAAGCAGACCTCCAAGAGACACAACAGGAGGTGGGAGCGCTCAAGCAAAAGGTCAGAGGAATTGAGGGGAGGGAGCAGGATCGTGTCCCTCGCCTGCAAACCCAGGAGACTCAATTGGAGGGCCTGTCCCAACAAGTCCAGCAACTACACAAAACTGTGGCCACAACAGAAGCCAGACATGGGCGCCTCAATATTCGCCTAAGAGGTATACCAGAGGCAGTGACAGGGGAGACAGTATTGCTTGATTCCCTAAAGCTAATAGCCTCCATGGGCCTAAAGGATGGAACAGACCCTTCCATATTCCTGGCCACCTTCCGGGGGTGCAAGGCTGCTAATGCCCCGGCCGTTGTCCCCAGAGACACTATCATTGTCATCAGGGACATAACAGTGCGCACAGCCATAATGAACCGCTCCAGAGCTATGGGAACTGTTCAGTATGGGGGAACCGCAGTGTCACTCTTCAATGACATCCCATCTACTGCCCTCATCGAGAGATGAAAGCTAGCACCAGTAGCAAAGAAGCTGAGGGATCATTCGGTCCGTTACTGATGGATAGCCAATGGTACTTTAGAAGTCCCACAAGGAGACAAGACCCTTACACTGTCTTCAGATGAGGACCCAGAGAAGCTAATCCAGAGCCTAAACCTGCAAGCTCGACAAACTGAGGCAGATCAGCCAAAGAGTCCTCAGGAGTGGCCACGCAGAGACGCAGAAGAGGGATACTCGCTAACTCATTCCAAACAAATTAAGAAACTAACCACAAGACCCTGACTTTTTACTTTTTCTTTTTTAAACCGTGTCTCACAACATATCCTGAGCACACCGCTATTCCAATACAACTAAAATGATGTGACAGATGCAACCTGCCTAGAGCTCTCATCTGTGTCGTAAAGCCCCCAGACTGACCTGTAAAAAGAACTCTACCGCAGAACTTTTGACTCATTAACCGACACTACTTGCTCAGAGCAAAGTTTCAATATTGGTTTATCTTATGTTCCTTTATTTTCTGTTTTTTCACTCATATTATCTCATACTCTGATAAGGATGTAAACCTATGTATGCAAAATCCAATAAAATACTAATTAAAAAAAAAAAGAAAAGTGTTTCAATTCTTTTTTATTGCATCAGGCCTTCAATTTTTAGTATTTAGATCAGGTCACTTCCTTCCAGCTTGCTGAGAGCTGTGCAGGGGGGCAGGAGCAGGCATACACACACAGGAGGTGGAGGAAAGACTGGAATCTCAGACTCCCATCAGCCTTGGTCAGGCATCTCCCACTGCACCCCAGGGAATCCACCCTCCTGCACTTAAAAGGTAAGGAAACCGGAACGTGGCTAAAATTATGTTCATTGTTACTTATATTTATGTGTCTGTGTGTATCTGTACTTGTGTGTCTATATAATGTGTAAATGTGTATGTGTACCTGTGTATCTGCATGTATCTGAGTCTGTGCGCACGCTTTTGTCAGTGTGTGTGTCAGTGCGTGTATCTGTGTGTGTTACAGTGCATACATATAATATAAATGATTTCCAAGCACCAAGATTTTTAATGCAAAGCTAGTTGTATTAAATATATATATATATTTTAAATGGGAAAGTACAATATAGCAAAACAGAAGTACAGACAATGCCATTGAATGCACAAAACTGCATGAGACATAAAGTGATTAAACCAAAAACCCATAGAATATAAACAAGGTTTCCTGACCTAGAGCTTGGAGACCAAAACAACCCCAACGTTTCGGTCTTCAACCTTTCTCAAGGGGGATCTCTGAAAAAGGTCAAGGACTGGTTGAGCTTTGACTATAATACTTTGTATGACAGTGCATACATCCCAGCATTGGAAAGTCAACACTGCACCCTTCATTCGAATGCCAACACTACAAACAAATATGCCACTGCAATCATGCACAAATACTATATGCCAATACACCACTGCATTTAAATGCCAGTACTACAAACATACCCCTGCATTCAAATGCACACTATACACAACTGCATTTGCCAACACTATGCAAAGTTACACCCTTGCAATCCAAAGTCAACACTAGACACAGGCACACTCCTGCATTCAGACCTCAACAGCACATAGTAATACACCTGTTTTATTGTTGTAAGTATGTTATAAATTAAATGTATGACATTATGTGCAGTTAGTTTTTTGTGCCTGTGTGTATAAATAGATTTCATGCATTCGTCCCTCCACACTTATTTAAGTGGATGATTTGGCCCTCCAGAACAAAATTAGTTTGACACCCCTGATCAAGACAATGCACGTAACTGCAACAAGGTAGCTTTCAACAAACAGATGGAGCTGCACCAATCAGCTACCAATTAGCAGTTATGTTGCAGTGTTCAGGCTGCCCTGGTGTGGCCTAGATACCCTTGTCCCTCTGAGACCATAAGGGGACCCATAATCTGTTGGGGATAAGGCTACAATTGTCCTACAAAAAAAGTCCTACAAAAGCCATTAACTGGGGTATTCACTAATGTGAGAATTCAAAGTGAATTTAAAATTTATGTTCAAAATAGCCAAACCTGATAAATACTCTAAGCCAGCTATTAATACGAAAGGGAAGTGAGTGCTTCTGTCTAATTATCATTTGTCTATCGCTGTTCTTTTCTTAGAAAAGTTTTTTTATTTTTGCTTTCTCTCAGCCTGTGTACACCGAATGAAAAAATAAGATTTGAGATTACAGAGCAGTATGTATATGTGATAAACTTTAGAGTACAAATAAATATTCTCTGCAATCCCTAGAAGTGTGTGTTCCAAGGATATCCATTTTACACTCCTTGCTTACAGATACCATTTAACTGAGTGATGAGCGGTTCACAAGCCCTCTGTGTGCTCTGGGACCAAGGGATACAGTAAAAGAAAACACTGGAGGTGAAAGGGCTAATGGGAGCCTCTTTAAGGCTGACTCATGTCCAGGTTTATGATTAGCAATCAAATAAAACTGCCTTAGAGATCAGTATAGTCTCCTGCTGAGAAATGCTTATAACAGCCTGTACACAAAAACAAGGGAAAGGTGTGAAAGTCATTAGCTTAGTGAGAAGTAGGAAGCAACTGCAACACTTTTACTGAAAATTTTAGCATGAAATGACTCTCGCAGCTTGAGATGAGTACACGGGGCTCCATTAAAGTACTATCTGAAATAACAAGTTTGAGTATTGGGACATTTCTGTATTATGAGAAGATAGTGTGTTTGTTTTGAGTGTGTGTCAGATCAAAGGCTTTCTTTAACAGCATGTTCTTGTGCATCATACTGTGACATGCTGTTCGCTAATTTCTTGAACAGTTGTTTCAGGCCTGGTATTGTGTTCATTCAAAATAAGTATTGCACTTAAAATACTGTATATATGCAGAGATGAAAGATGCTAACATAGTGATTTAATTTAAAGAAAACCTAAATTCATCAAGTTCCCCTTGTAGTTATTGCTGTTGCTGCAGTTAATCTAAACAACAAAACATGTACCCTGAAACAATAAACAGTTTTATCTTAAACAAAGAATGTTCTACGATCCATGATGGCAATTTTATTTTACCTGGACCAACAAGCTATTCTTAAGCATGTGTACGTTGATGAACTATTTACAGTCTACCTAAAAAAAACAAACATCTTGTCTAATTTAAAGGTAACTTTTAAATATGATTATATTATTGTTAGCGAATTCCATGCCACTACACTTTTTACTGTACAAACAACAACTTATTTTTTTCTGCCAGAGATACAGAACAAATCAGATTTCTAGAACTACACTATATACTCAGCCCAAAGGGTTAGTTGTAGGAAAGGATGCATGAAAATGTATTTATTTTTGTAAATAATACAAAGGGATAATGTCAAAGAGGCACACATTACATACCCTTCACGCACCATACTAAGCCTTCATTTACACACACAGCACCACAAGCATCAACACAAGCAGGCTTCCATAATATGCAGCCTCCAACTCACAACACAGGCAGTGCCATCACAAGTTTCTATAACTCTGACATCACACACCAATTTGCAACATCCATCATACACATGCAGTCACATAAGTACAGAACACCTGTCATGCATATGCGGCCTCAGATACTTATTCGAAATTCTCATCACACATACAGGCACCCAACTCCAAACATGCACACATCCCTCACCGCATGCAAACAACTCCCATCAAATACATGCAGCTCCACTCACACAGCTCCAATCACAGCATAAAATAATATAGAAAATGAGAAGAAACTGATGTAGTCAGGGTGAAAACGGTGTCCGGGAGTCGACATTGCCCCACATTCAATGTACAAAATTCTATCGAAACTAGCACTGACCCATGGATAATTCAACTCTGCATTTTAAAATGAAGTTTACGACTAAAAATGTATCGACTTATACACGAGTATTTAATTTTGAGTGCTCTGATAGCCTAAATTTGATATACCTTAGAGTTGGTATGAGTTATTTTACATGCTGCTGACACACTCAATATGCTAAACCCCAGCACATAAAACAAGATCAAACAGAAACATACAAACAAGAGTGGAGCAGTATAGTGATGTAAACATTTAGGCGATAAGCCCAAACCAAATATAGATTGTGAAAGAGTTGTAGTAATACCCAATAGTCAGTAACATAATAGAGATTCCGAGCACAAATTGGAAGGCCATTTGGCCTGAATTTGTGGGATGAGTTATGACCCTATATAAACCCTACCCCCCTACTTACCTTTGCCGTTCAAGCTGGTTTGACCCCACCCACCTACTCCCTCCTTTACACATTTCACTTTCAAGGCCCTCTTTTTACAGGCCTACTCATACGTTGGTTTCGGCACACCTCAACCAAATATAGATTGTGAAAGAGTTGTAGCAATACCCAATAGTCAGTAGATGTCCATCTACTGACTATTGAGTATTACTACAACTCTTTCACAATCTGTATTTGGTTTGGGCTTATCACCTAAATGTTTACTTCACTATACTGCTCCACTCTTGTTTATATATTTGTGCTCGGAATCTCTATTATGTTAATGGAATGTAGAGGAGAAACAAAGTTGGTTGAGGTGTGCCGAAACCAACGTATGAGTAGGCCTGTAAAAAGAGGGCCTACAAAGTGAAATGTTTAAAGGAGGGAGTAGGTGGGTGGGGTCAAACCAGCTTGAACGGCAAAGGTAAGTAGGGGGGTAGGGTTTATATAGGGTCATAACTCATCCCACAAATTCAGGCCAAATGGCCTTCCAACTTGTGCTCGGAATCTCTATTATGTTAATGGAATGTAGAGGAGAAGCAAAGTTGGTTGAGGTGTGCCGAAACCAACGTACGAGTAGGCCTGTAAAAAGAGGGCAAAAAGGAATTCAAAGTAAACACACTTTATTGCAAGTTTAAACTGGGAGATTTCTGAAGGCCTGCCTGAGCTCCCTTTCTGGTCAAGGGATGTAGGAGTTGTATTTTGAGGATTTCCAGCGTCCCAGTCTCTTAATGATGTGTACCGGAGTGTTAGTGATTGAAGCTGATGATGCTGCGCCGATGCGAAACGAGTGACAAGAGAAGGAAGCTGGGTTGTAGCCTAACCTTGACAATAGAGTTCTGATGTGTGACATAAATTTAGCTGTGGTGAGTGGGTGTCCTTGGAGTAGAAGTAGTGGAGTGTCTGGTGAGTGCGTGAGGTGAGAAACCAGGAGCATATCCAGAACATGTACAGGGCACCACAGATTCTCGGTAGGGAAGAGGGGAATGATAGTGGGATAGGCAGAGTGATTAGTTTTGGTGGAAGGCAAAGAGGGTACATAATAGTCGTCTACTTTCTTTAAGTGAGAAAGTTTGAGGCATTGTACTGTGTCTCCTTGACGTATCACGGTGAACTCTCTAGGTCTGAGGAAACTGTAGAAAACCAAAAAGATGGCAGAGTTCATGACTAAATTAGTATTATGGTCAAATGTGGATTTGTCCAATAGTTCGCTAAGGAGTCGGAATATTGGACCGTCTATTGGTAGCTTAGTCGTGCTAGGAGGGACTGTGACCTTGAATATACCTTTGAGGATTTTCTTCACGGGGTAGGAAGAAAGAAAAGGAGCGTGGTTAGGGAAGTTAGTGAGGATGTGGTGTTGTACTCCGGTAAGGTAGAGTTGTAATCGGCATTAGCTAGCAGGCCAGTTCTCCGGAGGTCTCATCCCACCTCCAATATACCCTACTTATCCATATCATTATTCCTTTCAGAATGTCTCAAGAATCAATCATCGATCCCCCATCAGACGATGTTCCCAGCACGCCAGCCAGGCCTGGGTCTCTGTAAGAATCCCTCACTCCTTCTACTCCCAGATCCCTAAGATATTGAACCATTCCAAAAATATCGGCTGAGCTCAGGCTCAGGGGGATCCCCTTTCCAGCCACCGCCAGAAAGGCAGAAGTTTATAAACTGCTGACGACTCAGGCCAACGACCCAAGGCCTGGCACGAGTTCACAAGGGTCTCCAGTTGGCTACTCTGATTCCACCCAGGAAACTCTGGCGGCTATACTGGCCAATCTGCAATCCATTAATAGCAGGTTGCTGAAGGTGGAATCATCCATAGCCAGTCCAGGTGACTTAACAGCCCCAGCAGTCCCTACACCAGTGACCTCGACCGATCTGACTGCCATACCACTCATCTCCCCTCCCCCACCAGCCACTACCAATCCCACTGCCCACGCCTCACCAGCCCACTCTGTCCTGGCTTACATCAAGAAAGATATTTTTGATGGAAAGGATGTCAATTTAATGTCCCTCCTCACAGCCTCCCAAGACATCCTAGAAAATAGAGCATATAACTACGGGGACATCTCGGTTGTCTTAAGAGCTAGAGACCCACGTTTGAATGAAAAACTCACCATCCCACAGTTTGCTATCGCGTTTTGCACTTATCGCAATGTTATCTGCCCGGTGTATCCACATAGGAGAGAAGAGCTTGATTTATATATGCACAAGGTGGTTGATTTGGGCATCAAGTATGGCGGGTCCTCATTTTACGATTACCACAAATCAGTTTCGGCCAAGGCATCTACTCATCTGACACAATTCAATATTAGAATCGATTGGTGTCAGATAGATACTGAGTTATTCTGCCATGATTTTTATGGTTTGAAGCCCCCGTCTTGTGCCTCTTGTGGTTTCACTTCATACTCCACCGATCTATGCCCTGGGGACGCAGACCATTCCACTTCCACCTTCTCACCCCACCACCCCCTCACCCCACTCCCAAGACAGGAAGGTGTCCAGAGAGAAAAGCTGGGCAGACCCATCACATTCTTGGGTAAGGCGCAGGTGTGCAATAACTTTAATACAGGCGTATGCAGCTACAACGCATGGAGGTTGTTGCACATCTGCTCCATATGCTTCAGAGCCCACACTAAGACCATGTGCCCAACCTGTCTGACACCTAACAAATAAACTGGGTCATCACGCACCCCCATCAACTGGGCGCCACAGAATTAGCTGGTCCAAGGTCCTACCCAAAGGCTCACATGGGTCTCACGACCTTCCCCTCACTTTTCAAATCACTCGACCTACACCAGGTGCTACCCGCATCTACGGCATCACGTACGGTGGTCCACCGGTTGTCCTCAAATCATAAGATGACACCACGTCCAGACTATGTCCAATCCCATTCGCAACCTAACCCGCCACGGGGGGCTGCTTACTTGCACTCCAAGTAATAAGTTGTTATTGACATTTCGTATCTTTTTTTCCTTTCCCTCCAGATCCTGGAGTAGTTTCTCTCATACCCAGTGTATAATTTTGTTGTAATTTGCCTACATTGCACTATTCCAGAATGTAGGGATACACGGTTAAGCAAGAAAGATATGTCTTACACCTAAATTACTACACCTCCTCTACTCAGCTGCTAACACTATTTCATGCTCTTGAATTTCAGGTCTCCTGCCAGGCTTCCCACACCACTATCTCTTACGCTAGGGCACTACAGCCGAGTTTTGCTTACAAGGTGACCTTTCCATCAAAACCATGATGGCTTTTTTGCCTCCTTTTGCCATTTACACCTAAAACTTTCACATAATACCATCCAACTCTACATTACCGGAGTACAACACCACATCCTCACTAACTTCCCTAACCACGCTCCTTTTCTTTCTTCCTACCCTGTGAAGAAAATCCTCAAAGGTATATTCAAGGTCACAGTCCCTCCTAGCACGACTAAGCTACCAATAGACGGTCCAATATTCCGACTCCTTAGCGACCTATTGGACAAATCCACGTTTGACCATAATACTAATTTAGTCATGAAATCTGCCATCTTTTTGGTTTTCTACGGTTTCCTCAGACCTAGAGAGTTCACCGTGATACGTCAAGACCTAGAGAGTTCACCGTGATAACTAGAACCAAGTGACAGGTAAGGCCCTGCTATTGCCAAGTGGCGGTGAGAGGTTCTACCTATGATTTGGGCCGAGGGGGTTTTGTGGCCACCAGAATGAGGTGGCAGGATGTCGGCCTCTCGGTGACTGTAAGAGTTTCAAAACGTGTGGCCGTGACGTGGGAAGCCCTAACTGTAGCCCTAAAGAAGCGAGCGAGGTGGCTAGCCATGATTTGGTCATGGGGCTGAACCTCCGTGTATGAGGTAGGGGTGTAGACCTCGCGGACCGCAGTATTATTAGGGGAAGCTAGGGCCAGCGCCTGACCCTGAAAGCCAGTTCTCTCCCCTGACGGGGGCTTGTCTCTTGAAGGAAGTATATAACGTATGTAGATACTGACCTTGAGTGTTTGTCCTGTATATTTAGACAATGCTCAGGGCGACTTCAATATATATGTTTATATATACTGTGAAGAACAGGTCCATTCCAGGAACCTAGGGGTAAGAAAGATGCTAGTAGGCCTGAGGCGTGCCATTGGTATGCCAAGTGTAAAAATGTAGAACGTATGGAATGGTGTGTAACAGTAAAAACTGTATCGTAATGACCTGTGTAATCAGAGGGACCTGAATGTTGGTCCAAATTTTTTAGACAAGCCGCTGGGTTTCCACAAATGAGAAATATTTGTGACAGATATGAAGGCGAAGCGAGGCCTTAGAAGGACGTAATTGTAGTGAGTAAGATTTAAGGATACCTGATACTGAAACGTCGGGAACCATGTAGCCTGATGGTCGTTGAAGGCGTAGTGAATCTGCGAAATGGTGCAGGTCTTAAATAATGGTATGTAGAAATTAAAACAGAATTAACACTTAATATAATAGTAACATGGAAAGTGAGGCATCTTTAACCCCTTAAGGACCAAACTTCTGGAATAAAAGGGAATCATGACATTTCAGACATGTCATGTGTGTCCTTAAGGGGTTAAACCTGGTGTGTTTAAAGTTTTGAACCCACTTTGGGAGGTGGGAGGGCATTGTAAAAAAGGCCGTGAAGGCTGAATTGAGGCCTCAAGAGAAACGTAAAAATACCCCTGGGAATATATGCATAATTAATTGTGACAATGAGTGGCGAATAGTGCCACTTAGATTAAGGGAAAACGTAGGGAGAACCGTGAACATATGTTATAAAAGAATACATAGAGGAACATACTTAAATATTAAAATACTTAAAACCTCATGCGTTCGGCTAACGAACGTGCAAGAGGAATATAATAGGACCGCATGTGATTCAGTTTTTTAAACAAAACGCTAGTAACAAAGCCGTTCGTACGTGTTTCGTCTAAACGAAAGTGAGAAACAGGCGAACGTAAGGTGAGTATAAGCGTTCGGTAAAATATTTGAACAAAAGAAGAACGAAAGCGTGTGTACTCTGCGGTCGGCTAAAAAGCCGCATGAATGCAGAAGTACACAAATGGCGGAATTACATGAACGGGTAAGTAATATATATATAGGGAGCCTATCCCCGCGTTTTTAGGCCCGAACGTGGGAAATATCCGAACGCTATTTCCCACGTTAATGTGCGTGCCGGTCTCGTGATAGCCAGATAGCCGGGTAACGAGTAGGGAATACTGCGGGGCAGCCGGTGGACGAGCCCGGAGGTCGACGGCAGGAGCTGCTGAACACTGACTGATTGTTCAAGGCAAGACTGGCGGGAACAACGAACCGGAAGTGCAGGTAACTATGGAAGTCAAACCAGCTTGAACGGCAAAGGTAAGTAGGGGGGTAGGGTTTATATAGGGTCATAACTCCTCCCACAAATTCAGGCCTTCCAACATACGGAAATCTACTTCAGGTTAGGTTATCCCTAACTCTCATTTAATGTATAAGTAGCTTGTGGCTTCCTTATTCCAAAATGCATGACTACATTTATCTGTATTGAATACCATCTGCCACTTGCCTGCCCAGTCCCCCAATTTATCAAATTCCATCTGTAGATAAATTATATCATGGTCAGACTGTACTAGCTTTACTAGTTTCGTGTCATCTGCAAACACCAACACATGACTTTCAATGTCCACTTCAAGATTATTAATAAATAGATTAAATGGAAGTGGACCCAAGACAGAACCCTGAGGCACTCCATTAACCACTTGTGACCAATTTAAAAAGTTTAAATTTACAATTACACTCTGCTATCTATCTTTAAGCCAATTATTTGTCTTAGAACATGATTATTCATCTAAGTCAACTATTTCCCAATGAAATGTATTGAGAAATGTACTTTTGCAGAATTTGGAGTCCTTCCATTTATCCTCTGCTTTTGCTAGTAAATTCCTGTGTCAAGAGTTGCTAGGCTAATGTCACCATTCCTTCCTTCCTCCGCTAGGCCTGGTTCCAGATGTGCTTAATAATGATATAGCTCTCCCACTACTTATAGAAATTTCCCCAATATATTCCATGCAACCAGTCATATTGGGTTCAAGGACTGTTTTATTAAGGCCAAGTTGTCTACTTATATATACTGACCCCCATGGGGTCTCTATACGATACAATAGTAACCCCACCCAGGCGTCTCTGTGTCTGGGAGATGAATGCATGTACTTTTGCTTAAACTAATTATCTCCCAGGCACTAGAGGTACAATATTTTATAACAAAACACCCCAATACACATATAAAACAGATAAGAACCAACACAAGCATGGTATCCCTGGGTAGTCCCTATCTGAGCGCCCAGGTTGTCCAAATAGCGCTCAGATCCATGTAGTATATCCGAATCGCCACCTCGGTAAATTTTTAACCTTAACATAGTTCCATAAGAAAAGGGATACATTTTCGGGAATTCCTATTCGCTTGTAATCAAATGCTCCTCCTTGCTCGTAGGGAGCGAATGTTATCCCTGTTCGGGAAAGCCTTTTCCCTGAACAGTAGGCATGTGCATGGGGAATATTTTCGGGTCGGTTCGGCATTCCAAAATTCGGGACTTCGGCAATTCGGCACGTCAACACTTCGGAACTTCCACAACTTCGGAACTTTGGCACTTCAACACTTCGGAAATTCGGCAACTTCGGCACTTCGGGACTTCTCTTGCAGCCGCTTAGTAGATAACTCCCTAATCCCCACAGTATTAGGGAGTTATCTACCAAAAGGCTGAAAGACCTAAAAAATTACTTAGTATCAGTAAATTTTGCCCCTACACGCTATACCGCGAGTAGGGGCATGTCTATTAAACAGTAAGCAGCCTGGGGCCCCTGAGCGGTGGGTGGGGGCCCTAAATACTAATAGGGGGACCTAATGTCCTCCACCCTGGCCCCCACCCCTGAGCGGCGGGTGGGTGCCCTACAGTAAAATAAGGGGGGGACCTAATGTCCTCCCCACTGGCCCCCACCCCTGAGCAGTGGGTGGGGGCCCTAAATACTTATAGGGGGACCTTATGTTCTCCCCCTTGGCCCCCACCCCTGAGCGGCAGGTGGGGGCCCTAAATACTAATAAGGGGGGGACCTAATGTCCTCCCCACTGGCCCCCACCCCTGAGCAGTGGGTGGGGGCCCTAAATACTTATAGGGGGGACCTTATGTTCTTCCCCCTGGCCCCCACCCCTGAGCGGTAGGTGGGGGCCCTAAATACTAATAAGGGGGGGACCTAATGTTCTTCCCCCTGGCCCCCACCCCTGAGCGGTAGGTGGGGGCCCTAAATACTAATAAGGGGGGGACCTAATGTCCTCCCCCCTGGCCCCCACCCCTGAGCGGTGGGTGGGGGCCCTAATGTCCTCCCCCCTGGCCCCACCCATGAGCAGCAAGTGGGGGCCCGAAATTGGAATAAGGGGGGGACCTAAGGTCCTCCCCCCTGGCCCCCACCCCTGAGCGGTGGGTGAGGGCCCTAAATTGGAATAAGGGGGGGGCCTAATGTCCTCCCTCCTGGCCCCCACCCCTGAGCAGCGGGTGGGGGCCCTAAATAAAAATGTCACCCCCCACCCCCAAACCCCTAGTCACCCACCCCCCAAAAAAATGAATCCCTACCTACCCCCCTCACCCTAAAAATAATGAGGGGGGGACCTTTAACTAAGTACCTGTAAAAAAATTACCATTCAATGGTTTCTTTCTTCTAAAAGCCCCCAAAAAGGCCAAATAAAAAATCCATAATAACCGACGCATTTAAAAAAAAAAGCAAAAAGAAACGAGCGCAAAAAAAATAATCCATCTTAACCCGGCAAGGGCTCTGCACAGACTGAGCTCTGCAGGGCGGGGGAAGGCTTGCCCTGCCCTGCAATTAGGCTCAGAGCACTCTGATTGGTGGGTTTAAGTCATCCAATCAGAGTGCTCTGACAGGTAAATGAAGAGACCGACAGGTAAGTCTCTACATTTACCTGTCACAGCACTCTGATTGGTTAGCTTGAAATCCACCAGAGTGCTCTGTGTCATTTTACACAGCGTGGGAAAGTTCTTTGGCATTTTCATACGCTGTGTAATTTGACTCATTGGTTACTTAATCCACCAATCAGAGAGTTATGAGTCAAATTACACAGTGTGGGAAAATGGCTTTGTTACGGTTGCCTCCAGGCTGGCTGGAAGTTGGACCGTAGAAAGGATGCTCCTAGCGCTCACTAAAGGACCATCAGCACCGTAGACACCGTAAGTACTGCGTAGACCACCATAAGTATTGCAGACTCAATGAACCACCACTGCTACGCTAGGATCTCGCTGTCTGCTATCCACCCTGGACCTACGACCAGGCTCCAGGTTCCAGTAGGTGAACCTCTTCCTTCTGTAGAGCGAAGCAGGAACAGGAACAAGAGCTCTTACAAGAGCTCAGTAGTTAAGGGAGTATGAAGAGCATAGCAATCCCTGTAGTGATTATAGCTGTCCCCTACAAACATGAGTCAAGGCTGCAAGTAAGAGGGTCAAGTCATTCTGTTTATTGGCACACAAAGAACCTTCTTTTATGCAGGTTTTCCTGAGATAGGACCACCCACAGGGTTTTACACAACAACCAATAATAAACGTACATTACAGAAACACTCCCAGCAATTACACACAAAGATCCTCCCATCTGCCTGTGATATAATTATGTTGCACAATGGTTTAACATAATTAACACAGGCAGTAAAAATACAGTTTTTATCCATACACTGTAACTTTAAAACTACACATCCAATCTTCATAAAAGTTACATATTATTAATCAGCACACTTAAAACATAAACATAACCAAAAATCTGCCAAATCCATCCGGGGGTTAAAAAGTTAGCTGGAGGTCCCTTTATGACCGACCGCAAGCACATTTTCCTGCCCAAAACAGTTCCATAGATTTGGGCTGTGCGGTCGGTCTATTTTGAGCTGAAAAAACGATCGCTGAATAGGACTTAGTCTCTGCAGCTGTAAAATCGGTATGAGAGAAGGTAGAGCTCAGCGGTGTTCGCGGAAATGTGTAGCCGATTTTAGTTCTATGAATTTGGCCACACATACCGCTGACCTCGTTCGCATTAACAAAGATGGCCGCCGCCACGTGTTCGGCAAACGAACAAAGGCCACCCAGCATGGTCCATTAAGCTGCGGTTAACCGCAGCTTCTGGGAGGTGAATTGCCTGCACACTTCACTTCTGGGTGGTCTGCCTGTGTGGTACTTGGTTCAGTAAGTCCCATTTACTGAACCAAGTGGGAAATAGCCAGGCACAAAGAGTTTTAACCAGGTCTGGGGACACAGGGGACACCATCTTAAAGGGGCAGTGTCCCAAACAAGTCTGGGGACACTGTCTTAAAGGGACAGTGTCCCAATCTTCCTGATGCCCCAAAAAGGTGCTTAAAGGGCCAGCACCAGTCCCATAAAGAGTCCATAAGCCCCAATATGCCCACCGACAGTCTTAAAGGGCCATACACACCAAATAAAAGTGCATACGTTTTCACAGTCTCCCAGGGGCCATAGTCATGTGGAAGGAGGCTGGCAGTTAGGCTTCTCCACAACCCAGGGAAGCAGGGCAATTTGCCATTTAAAGGGCCAGTTACAAATAGCAGTTTGTAACAGGCTTAAACCCACCAATCAGAATGCTCTGAGCCTAATTGCAGGGCGGGGCAAGGCTTATGAAGCCTTGCCCCGCCCTGCAGAGCTTAGTCTGCATGGAGCCTTTGCCGGGTGAAGATGGATTATTTTTTTTTGCGCTCGTGTTTTTTTTTTTAAGTGCGTCGGTTATTATGGATTTTTTATTTGGCCTTTTTTGGGGCTGAAAAAAGATTTTAGAAGAAAGAAAACATTGAATGGTAAGTTTTTTTTTTTTTTTTTTTACAGGTACCTAGTTAAAGGTCCCCCCTCATTATTTTTAGGGTGAAGGGGGTAGGTAGGGGGTTAATTTTTTTGGGGGGGAGGGGTGACTAGGGGTTTGGGGACCCCTAGTCACCTGGGGGGTTAACATTTTTATTTAGGGCCCCCACCCGCCGCTTTTTTAAAGTGAGCAGCCATAGACTGTATAGCAAGTAGGGGCATAATTTACTAATACTAAGTAATCTTTACTTAGTATTAGTATTAGTAAATTTGGCTAAATTGCTTAAACTTCCTCACTGTGTTAACCTCTACCACTTCAGCTGGAAGGCTATTCCATGCATCCACTACCCTCTCAGTAAAGTAATACTTCCTGATATTATTTTTAAACCTTTGCCCCTCTAATTTAAGACTATGTCCTCTTGTCCTCATCAGGCCCCATCAACTTATTTGTCTTTACTTTTGACAGTTGAAATAGAACCTCTTCCTCTGTAAACTTGCATGTAACAAATTACCCATTTGTCCCTTTTTTCTAACGGAGGCCCAGTTCCTTCATTTTCATCTGTAACTACTGAACAAAAATATTAATTGAGGCAATCAGCTAGACCTTTATCCTCTTCTACATACCTTCCTTCTTTTGTTTTTAATCTAACTAATCCTTGTTTTACTTTCCTTTTCTCATTTATGTATCTAAAAACTGTTTTACCCCCCCCTTTTTTGTTACTTCTTTATAAAAAAAAATTCTTATCAAATAACAGACATTTAAAATAGACATACATATAACATATCTACCTCACTCTTGCTTAGTATTCTCCATTATCTACTAATTCTACAAAGAGAGGCTGAAGGTTGATAAAGCATATACAACACTCAACAACTAACATCATACAGAGAGAACAAAACAAAAATAAAATACAAGAGCAGCGGCAGAGAGTGAAGAGGAATACATTCTTTATAGATTATCCCATTAATGGTGAATCAACCTTTACGTGTCAGGATCATTCTGATCATGCTTTAATATCCTCTATCCTCTTACTAATTCTTTCCCTGTCTACTTTGGTACTGAAGTTATTTAAATGAGTGAGACTACAGTCCATTACCAATGGGTGGTTTATTTGTTTTTTAATCTCACTCCAGGTAGGGGGTTCTAATTGTCTCCACCTGTGTGCTGTGACAATTTTAACTGCGATCAAACAATTGGTTACAAAAAATGTATCTATTTTAGTTAAATTTGGCAAATTTAGGTGGAGGAGAGCTACTGTGGGTGATCTTATAAGTCTGGGAACATCTATTTTTGCAAGACATTCAAATATTTTATTCCAGACTGCAAGAATCTTAGGGCAGTACCACCATATATGAAAATATGAGTACTCCTCTTGATGGCATCTCCAACATATTTTGGAATTAGTGGCTGATATCTTATATAGCACCAAGCCACCCTCCTGGCAATTAAGGTAAGCTGGAGGGAATAGGAGGGTGTCTAAAGATATTTAAAAAAAATCACTTGTATGTGTGTATGAGTTTGAGTGTGTGAGTATGAGTGTGTGTATGTGTATGACTGTATGTGTGAGTATGAGTGTCAGTATGAGTTTGAGTATGTGTGTGAGTGTATGTGTATGTATGTGTATGAGTGTGAGTGTATGTATGAGTGTGTGTATGTGTATGAGTGTTTGTATGTATGAGTGTGAGTATGAGTGTGTGTGTCAGGGTGTGCATCTATGTGTTTATATATATGTCAAGGTGCTTCTGTGTCTGCGCACACATCTGTGTATGTGCATATGTGTGTTTTTATGTCACTGGGTGTGTGTTTTTATGTCACTGTGTGTATCTGTGTCATGGTGTGGGCTTGTATCAATGTTTGTGTGTGTCAGGGTGCATGTCTGAAGGTCGGTGTGTGTATGTGGGTATATATATGTGTGTGTCAGTGTCTATATGAATTTGTGTGTATGTGTCAGTGTGTTTCTTTGCATCTGTGTGGTAATGTGCATGAATATATGTGTAAGTATGTATGTATGTTTGTATGTATGTGTATTCTTCCAAGCAGTCAAACATCAACACCAGATACAAGCACATTCCTGCAATGTAACACAAAAATTACACATAAACACACCTCTGCATTCAAGCTAAAAAAATATATACAAACACACCCCTTCACTCAAACACAAATGTTCATTACATTCAGATACACCCCTGCAATTAAACGCAAACATTACATAAAAACACACCCCTGTATTAAAACACAATAACTATATACAAGCACCCCTTCAAACATCAAGAGAGGGGGAGGGAGAGGGTGATGGTGAGAGGGAGAGGGTGGTGGTGAGAGGGAGGGGAGGTGATGATGTGAGGGAAGGGACTAAATACCTTTTTTAGTGTGGGCTCCCTGGTGGTCCGGTGGTAATATCTGGTCTGCAGCTCCGCAGTGTGCAGAGCTGCAGACCATGATTCTCACAAGACCCAGTCAGAGCATTGCCGTGGTAACCCGCGGCAATGCTCTGATTGATCAGATCTCGCGAGACACATGGTCTTCCGCTCTGCACACTGCGGAGCCGCAGACCTGCAGACCCGCAGCATATCAAGCAAGCCACTGGGCCCCCTCCTGGTGTTGGGTCCTCGGTCATTGACCCAGGACCTGACAGTCTGCCTCGGGCACCCCCCTAGTGAGTGCCCTCCCTTAGTACGCCCCCCCCTTAGTACGCCACTGACTATTCTTGGATATTAAACAGACAAAGACTTGTATTATACAGAGAGCAGCACTATACAGGGAGCACTGGCTGTCCCAGCATATTATACATACACAGACCTGTATTATACAGCGTGCAGCACTATACAGGGAGCACTGACTGTCCCGGGATATGATACACAAACAGACAAGCTCACTGATACACAGGCTCAAAGATAGACAAGTTCACTGACACACACAATTAGGCTCACTGACTGACAAAACTCTCTGACTCACACACAAGCTTACTACAGACAAACTCACTTGTATAGACACACAAGGCTCACTTCAGACAATTTCAGTGACACATACAAGCTTACTACAGGCAAGCTCACTGACACACACATGCTCATTAAATACAAGTTCAACGACACACACAAGCTCACTAAATACAAGCTCACTGACATACACAATCTCACCACAAACAAGCTCACTGACACACTAGCTCACTACAGACAAGCTCACTGACACACTAGCTCACTACAGACAAACTCACTGACACACACACACAAGCTCAGTAAATCCAAGCTCACTGACACACACAAGCTCACTACAGACAAGCTTACTGACACACACAAGCTCACTACAGACAAGCTCACTGACATCACAGCATTATGGGCCCCTGGGCAAAGCAGTGCACTGGGCCCCTTCCTAGACAACAACTCACAGGAATAAATTTTTTAATTATCGATAAAATTAAGCTTATATTTATTGGTACCTCTAACAAATGCAATACATGCATACAAAACATACACACCGACTGCTTAATACACTCACACTGACTACTAAATACATGCACACAGACTTCTGAGTACACACACAGAATGCTGAGTACAGACTGCTGAGTACACACAGACAGACACACAGATTGCTGAGTATACACAAACAGACTGCTGTGTACACATGCAGACTGCTGAGTACACACACATACTTCCGAGTACACACAGACAGACTGCTGAGTACACACAGACTGCTGAGTACACACACACAGACACACAGACTAATGAGTACACACACACAGACACACAGACTGATGAGTGAACACACAGACTGCTGAGTACACACACAGAATGCTGAGTACAGCCTGCTGAGTACACACAGACAGACACACAGATTGCTGAGTATACACAAACAGACTGATGTGTACACATGCAGACTGCTGAGTACACACACATACTTCCGAGTACACACAGACAGACTGCTGAGTACACACAGACTGCTGAGTACACGCACACTGACACACAGACTAATGAGTACACACACACAGACCCACAGACTGATGAGTGCACACACAGACTGCTGAGTACACACACACAGACTGCTGAGTACACACAAACAGACCACACACATGCTGCTTAATGCACGCACACACACATATACAGATTGCATACACACAGTACACTGAATACACACACAAACACACACAGAGACTGCTGAATATACATAGAATTCTGAATACATACACAGACTGCTGAATGCACAAAGGCTGCTGAATACACACACACACATAGGCTGCTGAATACACACACTGCTGAACACACACAGAGAGACTGCTGAATACACACAGGCTACTTTATACACACACAGACTGCTGAATACATACAGACTGCTGAATACACACACAGATACTGCTGAATACACACACAGACTGCAATGAGGGGTGCAGTGTATGTGTTTTTGTTTAGGGGTGCTGTGTGTGTGTAGTGGTGTTGTGGTGTTGTGTGTGTGTGTATGCATGAGGGGTGCAATGTGTGAAGAGTGCTGTGTGTGTGACAGCTGCTGAGTGTATGTGAGGGGTGCTTAGGGTGTGTAAGGGGTGCTGAGTGTGTGTGAGGGGTGCTGTGTATGTATGTCAGAGGTGTTGTGTGTGAGGAGTGCTGTGTATGTGTGTCAGAGGTGCTGTGTGTGGGGTGCTTTGTGTGTGAGAAATGCAAATTGTAATAAATAAAATTACTTAATTATGTAAAAATATTACATAAATATGCATGTAAAATTTAAATAGATATACATATTTATATATTTGAAGTCTACGTGTATATTTATGAAATTATTTATGTAATTATGTATATGGCTATCTATATACAGGGAGTGCAGAATTATTAGACAAGTTGTATTTTTGAGGATTAATTTTATTATTGAACAACAACCATGTTCTCAATGAAACCAAAAAACTCATTAATATCAAAGCTGAATATTTTTGGAAGTAGTTTTTAGTTTGTTTTTAGTTATAGCTATGTTAGGGGGATATTTGTGTGTGCAGGTGACTATTACTGTGCATAATTATTAGGCAACTTAACAAAAAACAAATATATACCCATTTCAATTATTTATTATTACCAGTGAAACCAATATAACATCTCAACATTCACAAATATACATTTCTGACATTCAAAAACAAAACAAAAACAAATCAGTGACCAATATAGCCACCTTTCTTTGCAAGGACACTCAAAAGCCTGCCATCCATGGATTCTGTCAGTGTTTTGATCTGTTCACCATCAACATTGCGTGCAGCAGCAACCACAGCCTCCCAGACACTGTTCAGAGAGGTGTACTGTTTTCCCTCCTTGTAAATCTCACATTTGATGATGGACCACAGGTTCTCAATGGGGTTCAGATCAGGTGAACAAGGAGGCCATGTCATTAGATTTTCTTCTTTTATACCCTTTCTTGCCAGCCACGCTGTGGAGTACTTGGACGCGTGTGATGGAGCATTGTCCTGCATGAAAATCATGTTTTTCTTGAAGGATGCAGACTTCTTCCTGTACCACTGCTTGAAGAAGGTGTCTTCCAGGAACTGGCAGTAGGACTGGGAGATGAGCTTGACTCCATCCTCAACCCGAAAAGGCCCCACAAGCTCATCTTTGATGATACCAGCCCAAACCAGTACTCCACCTCCACCTTGCTGGCGTCTGAGTCGGACTGGAGCTCTCTGCCCTTTACCAATCCAGCCACGGGCCCATCCATCTGGCCCATCAAGACTCACTCTCATTTCATCAGTCCATAAAACCTTAGAAAAATCAGTCTTGAGATATTTCTTGGCCCAGTCTTGACGTTTCAGCTTGTGTGTCTTGTTCAGTGGTGGTCGTCTTTCAGCCTTTCTTACCTTGGCCATGTCTCTGAGTATTGCACACCTTGTGCTTTTGGGCACTCCAGTGATGTTGCAGCTCTGAAATATGGCCAAACTGGTGGCAAGTGGCATCGTGGCAGCTGCACGCTTGACTTTTCTCAGTTCATGGGCAGTTATTTTGCGCCTTGGTTTTTCCACACGCTTCTTGCGACCCTGTTGACTATTTTGAATGAAACGCTTGATTGTTCGATGATCACGCTTCAGAAGCTTTGCAATTTTAAGAGTGCTGCATCCCTCTGCAAGATATCTCACTATTTTTGACTTTTCTGAGCCTGTCAAGTCCTTCTTTTCACCCATTTTGCCAAAGGAAAGGAAGTTGCCTAATAATTATGCACACCTGATATAGGGTGTTGATGTCATTAGACCACACCCCTTCTCATTACAGAGATGCACATCACCTAATATGCTTAATTGGTAGTAGGCTTTCGAGCCTATACAGCTTGGAGTAAGACAACATGCATAAAGAGGATGATGTGGTCAAAATACTCATTTGCCTAATAATTCTGCACTCCCTGTATTTTGTATTATTTTAATTTATTTTTATATACATAGATATATATATAATTTCATTCCAAGTGTATTTTGATATTAATATATATACAAATATATATTAATATCAAAATACAGTTAGAATAAAATCATATATATATATATATATATATTTAAAAAAATATTTTTTTATTATTTTTACATTTTTATTAAAATGTATTTTTATTTACTTATTATTAATATTTTATAATATATATATAATATATATTATATATATATGTGTGTAATTTAATTATAAGTGTATTTGTGTATTTTTATATTAATATATGTATATATTTATATAAAAATACACATAGTATGAGATTATATATATATAAGATATATATACATATTATATATAGATATATGTATATATATCTCATATTTATTTCATATATATATATATATATATATATATATATTTTTTTTTTTTTGCTAACATATTTTATTTTATTTTTTAGAAGCAGGGAGACTGCCTGTCAGTTTAGTCTGCCTGTCAGACTGCCTGTCAGGCAGATGCATGGACGCCTATTGCAGAGCGATCACATGGCCGTGGGTGCCTTATTTGCCTAGGGGGGACTATCTGGGATGTCAGGCAGTCCCCCTAGATAGGGAGCAACACCGAAATCCGGCGGGGGAATGGCAACGATCGGGTAAGTAATAAGTATGGCTCGTATTATGTTATGACGGTTTAGGAGGGGATGTTTCTGATGACGTCCTGAACCGTCATCGGCCCTCAAAGGGGTTTTCACTGAGTGCCTCGACCCCTCGAGGCACTCAGCACACAGGCAGAGCATCGAAAGCCTGCCCGATGGCTTCCGATGTTCTGCTACATTGCCGGATGCCATGTGGGGCAACCCGGAAATGATCGCTCGGCAGCCCTGCAGTCAGGAGAGGTATTGTAGGATGCCTCAACTTTGAGGCATCGCTGCAATACCCTTAGAGCGGCTGGAAGTGATCACAATCACTTCCAGTGCTCATATTTGCTGCGGACATACTAGGTACATCCACAGTCCTTAAGGATCATTTTTTGTCGGACGTACCTAGTATGTCCGCGGTCCTTGAGGGGTTAAAGACAGGAATTAGACTCCCTAATGTTAAAGGAAGCAGTGATAGGGCTAACCAGGACAAGATCATACTTTGATAAAATGTGTAGGGATACAACATGCAGGTTAGGGCAATACACAATAGAATAAAGCATAGCAAGAATAAGTGTGTGCTGAGTGACACTGATAACTAACTGTGTTCTAAGATAAGGTGACTTATAAGATTACTATTGTTAATGAAGAGAAATATGTGCTGTCAAACCTTGTAAGCGCAAGAGACAAAGAACAAGCCAGGCAAAAGAATGGAGAGTGCAGAACAAATGAAGAAATCAATGATATAAGAGGCTTTTGCAAAGAGGGCAGAGTACAGCTATTATGGAGGGTTCAAAAAGCCAAGATAATGATTGTAAGGTCATGAAGATAAAACATGCTTTATATAAAATGATCATAACTAGTTTATTCCTGGCAAAAATACCAGCAGCAAAGATGAACACAGAAACACAGTGACCTAACATTTTTATTGTTTTGGGAACTCCCGTGAAAATAGTTTGTGCACTTCTCAAAAACTAAAAGGGAGTATATTTTTGTTTTCTACTATTATAGTAAAGTGTCAAAGTTTTTTTTTTTATTGACTTTTTTCACATGTAGACATTTTCTGATTAAAAAGTATAGAGCAGAATTTTTGGTACGATCTTAATGGTAAAGAATAACATAAGAAAAGAGCAAACAACATAACCAAATGAAAACACAAATAGGAGACCTGGGTTGGTAAATGATAGTGGTATAAGGTGGGGTCATTGAGGGACATCTTAAAGAGATTGTTTTAGAGCCCCTGAAAGTAAACCAAGATTATACCAAAAGAAAGCTACAGACTTAAAAAGAAAAATGAAAATATATTAAATACTTGAAGTAATGCATCCATGTTTAATACTTATTTTGAAACTCTTGTTTAAGTTTGGTGATCAGGTGAGATTGGATGTGGAATGTACTTGTTTCCTTTGAAATAGCCTATGTGTCAAGCATAATTTAAATGTCAGTTTATTGTCGCGTTAGTGAGTTTAAGATCTAGGTACTTTCTTTTCAAATGCAATCCAGTGATCACCTCAAACCAATAACGAAGGTTAAAATTAAATTTTTCAAAAACTTTTGACCCATAGGTGTGTTTTGAGCCCTAAAAACTTTATTACACACCTACATGTGTTGCCACACAGTGGGCAAGGGGAGTAATAACCACCCCTACATTATCCATTGCTCTCTTATGCGCTACACCACCTAAAGCGCCAGTTCCTGGGGTGGGGGAGACAAGAGGTTGCTAGGTGTGCAGGCTTTAATGTACTGTTAAGTTAAATGCAATCCGGTCTGAGCTGGGGATTACAGGCAGCGAGGGAGCTCTATACTTACTGTGCTCCCCCTGCACAGCTCCCTTGCACACCCTACAGTGTGTAAGCAGCCAGAATATAATGTCATCCTGGCATCGGAATCATTTTAGGGAACACATGGGACATGTGCAGGGAGAGAACAGTGATCCTACCAACCCCACTGGCCACTAAGGGGAGGACTTCAGCCCTCCCAGAGACACTTATGGAGCTTGGGAGGACCTTTTAATACATAAATGTGTGTATGAATGTGTCTTTGATTGTGTGTTTGTCTGTGATTACATGTGTGTGTCTGTGGTTATGTATGTGTGTGTGTCTGTGATTATGTGTGTATCTGTGTCATGACTGCTACTGTGGTCCAACACGCAGAAACTATGTAAACATATACATAGAAATAAGAAAGGAAATAAAAGGACAGAACGTAAACCGGACCTTAGAATGGCCAGACTAATATGTTAGAGACATAGAATGGTCAAAGGGAAAGCCGAGGTCAAGGAAGCCAGAAATACACAATACAGTTTAACCCCTTAAGACCAAACTTCTGGAATAAAAGGGAATCATGACATGTCACACGTCATGTGTCCTTAAGGTGTTAAACAAGCCAAGTCAGGGGAACCAGAAATCGGAATAACCAGGAATAACCAAGGTCAAAATATCAGAATATCAGAATCACAAGGATAAACACACTCTCGGGAACCAGGAACAGGAAACCACGACAGGGCAAGGTACTGCGGTGAATCAGGGGTTTAAATATCCCTCTCTAGGCTCTGATTGGTCAGAGGGTGACCTCTGACCCCAGAACGTGAGCGTGCCTTGGTGTCGTGACGTCACGTGTACGTTCGTATAATTTTGGGTGGTGGAGCCATTGATGGACGCGACCGCATGGTCGGCGCCATCTTGGTTTTTCCCGAGTGGCGTGGAGAAGCGGTTCCCGGCTCACCGCTGAGCAGGTAAGCTCAGCATGATGGCGCGGTCATGCTGCTCGGGCACAGACCCGCATCGCGGCGAGCCGGGAGCCGTGACAGTGCCCCCCACTCGAAGACCGCTCACTGGGCAGGAAGGAGCTGGCCTGTGAGGAAAACGGTTGTGAAACGACCGGACAAGACGGGGAGCATAAACCCGGTCAGCAAGAACCCAACTACAATCCTCCGGGCCATATCCCTTCCAGTCAACCAGATTTGACAGAATACCTCTAGAGAACTTGGAGTCTAATATAGATCGGACTTCGTACTCCTCTTGATCACCGACTACCAAGGGCGGAGGAGAAACAACCGTTTTTGTGAATCGATTGCAAGTGAGGGGCTTAAGCAATGATACATGGAAAGAATTGGCAATTCTCATATGTGCAGGGAGTGCCAATGAATAAGTCACAGGGTTTATACGACAGAGGACACGAAAGGGACCTATGTATCGAGGAGCAAGTTTCATGGAAGGAACCTTGAGTTTGATTTGACGTGTGGATAACCAAACCCTGTCCGCTACTTGATAGACAGGATTGGCACCCCTTTTCTTGTCAGTTTGGATTTTAGCAAGTTTAGAGGCATCTGTAACGGCTACCCTGGTAGAGAGAGGGTATCGGCCGTTGGAGACGTCCTTTTTCCCTGCAAGCTGCTGTGGAGAAGTAAGCTGGTATAATCCCATTCACGATATCCAGAGTAAAAGTCAGGTTCAGCTGTAGCAGGAGCAGAATAACATTCCCAAATAATCCCCTTCCAAGAACGAGACAAGGCTACGTTTTGCAGGGTCAAGAAGATCTGAGGTCTGGGAAACCCAGCCTGCTTTTTATTAGGAACAAGTACACACAGGACACTCCCAGGGGGAGGATGAAAATAACCAATTACACACAGGGTAACACCCCCACGTCTCCTCCCCTCAGATAAACATATAACATAATTATAACGTACCTAAATTTACCCACATTCTGGATGTACCCCAAAAACAGGGGGTACACCTTTAAGTCCAGCACCGCTTAATAGCTACCACTCAGGGGAATAACATATTCAAATTTCAAGTCATTCGGTTGTGGGGTTCGGGAGTTATGGGTCTTTGAAGTTTTGACCGACCGCACAGGATTTTCAGCCGAAAAGAGTTCCACAAGTTTTGGCCTTGCGGTCGGTCCCCGTTCGTGAATAAAAACCCCACGAACCCCTTGCCCTCCACAGTAATCCTGCCGTTCGCCTGAATCCCCATGCATGCTTAAACAAAACTACCGAACGGCCGGTCGTTCGGTAGTTTCAGCACGAACTTACGAGCTCCTGGAGGTCTCAGCGGCGTTCGCCTGTTTGCGTATCCGTTTTTAGTTCCATGCGTTCACAGGCAAACACCGCCGTTCGTGCGTAAGATGGCCGCGAACACGTGTAAAGTCCCGAAATGGCGGCCACCTATTCTCAGACAAAGGGATTCGTCTGAACCAGGCGAACGGCTGTATTCTCCAGTAATGATATTCCCTTGCAATGATTTCGCCATTTTCACTGTTTTAGTCCACAGGGCTTTGGTGCTGGTGAAGTCCTGTTACACTGCTCCCCTTTTGTGGAACACCCCGGCAGACCCGGATTGATCCTTTTCGGGTCAACTTGGGGCTGTCCGGTCCTTTGTTAGGGTAATAGTTCTGTTTGTCTGGACAGACCATCGGCATTTCCATTAAATTTGCCAGGGCGGTATTGGATAGAGAAGTTATAGGGTTGCAGTGCGAGGCTCCATCTTAATAAACGTCCATTGTCTCCAGCTACTCTATTCAGCCATACCAGAGGGTTATGGTCGGTGATTAGAGTAAATTCCTGCCCGTACAAATATGGGGTGAGTTTCTTTAGTGCCCAGACTAGGGCCAAGCATTCCTTTTCCACTGCCGCGTAACTCACTTCCCTAGGTAACAGTTTTCTACTGAGATACGCGACAGGGTGCTCGCTTCCATCCTCACCGACCTGGCTTAGAACTGCCCCCAGTCCATACATGGATGCATCTGTATGGACGACAAATCTTTTGTTAGGGACGGGGGCAGACAGGACAGGTGCATGGATTAGAGCATTCTTTAGGGCTTGAAAGGCGGTTTCACAGGCGGGAGACCACAGGACTATCCTAGGCAAGTTCTTTTTGGTTAGGTCTGTCAAGGGTTTTGCGATGGCGCTATAGTCTGGGACAAACCTCCTATAATATCCTGCCGTCCCCAAAAATGCTAAGACCTGAGTTTTGGTGTGGGGTGTGGGCCAGTTAGCTACCGCTTCAACTTTAGCGGGTTCTGGGCGCTGCTTCCCACATCCCACCCGGTGTCCCAGGTACTGGACTTCGGCCATGCCGAAGTTACACTTCTCTGGTTTCAGAGTCAAGCCTGCGGCTCGAATCTGATCCAGTACGGCTTCGACATGCTTTAAATGCTCCCCCCAGGTTTCGCTATAGATCGCAATGTCATCCAGGTACGCGCAAGCGAAATCCTGGAAGCCATCAAGGAGGCGGTCCACTAAGCGCTGGAATGTAGCCGGGGCGTTTTTCATCCCAAATGGCATGACTTTGAACTGGTACAAGCCAAATGGGGTGACAAAGGCCGACTTAGGGATAGCCTCCTTGTCCAGGGGGATCTGCCAATATCCTTTGCACAAATCGATGGTGGTCAGATAACGTCCCCTGGCAATGCGATCTAATAGCTCGTCTACTCGGGGCATGGGGTAGGCGTCTGTCACGGTTCTGTCATTGAGACGTCGATAATCGACACAGAACCGAGTGGTTCCGTCCTTCTTGGGGACTAGAACCACCGGGGAGGCCCACGGACTGTCCGAGGGCTCTATCACCCCCAGTCTTAACATTTCTTGGATCTCCTTCCTCATCTCCTCTTTTACTGCCTCAGGGATCCTATAGGGGGTTTGTCGGAGAGGGGTTTGTCCTGGGGTCTCTACATAGTGGGTTGCTAAGGGGGTGTACCCGGGCTCTTGGGAAAACGTCAACCCTTTCTCAGTCAGCAGCTGTCGGATCTGTCCCTTTTCGGCGGGAGTTAACCGCTCCCCTAGCTGTACGGTATTGAGTAGGGTTTTAGGTTCTGGGTTAGCTAATAGGTCGGGTATGGGTAAGCTGTCAGGGTCTTCGGCAGCGGGTATGCATATGGCGGCTATATCCTCGGGTCTTTCCTGATATTCCTTTAGTAGATTTACATGAAAGGACTTCCGGATCCTTTCATCTTTGTTGCTGGCGATTACGTAGGTGGTGTCACAGACTTGTGCTACCACTTTGTAAGGGCCCTGCCAGGAGGTCTGGAGCTTATTCCCTTTGACAGGTCTAAGTACCAGCACCTTCTGGCCTACTTGGAAGGTTCTCTGGCGGGCGCCCTGATCGTACCAACGTTTCTGGTGCCCTTGGGCCGCATGGAGGTGGTCCCGTGCCATCCGGGCTAACTGTTCCATACGGTCCCGCATTTCTAATACGTATGGCACGATGGGTACACCGTCGTGTTCTGTCTCCCCCTCCCAGTGCTCCCGGATGAGGTCGAGAGGTCCTCGTACTCTCCGGCCATAGAGCAGTTCAAAGGGAGAGAACCCTGTGGATTCCTGCGGCACCTCCCGATAAGCGAACAGGAGGTGCGGCAAGAATCGTTCCCAGTCTCTGTATTCCGCTGTAAAGGTCCTCAGCAATTGCTTTAGGGTACCGTTAAAGCGTTCACAGAGACCGTTAGTCTGTGGGTGGTACGGGGAACTAAGCAGGGACTTAATACCACAGACCTTCCACAGCTGTTGGGTTAGGTCTGCGGTAAACTGGGTCCCTCTGTCGGACAGGATTTCCTGGGGGAATCCCACTCGGGTGAATATCCCGACTAGAGCACTGGCGACAGTGTCAGCCTGGATATTCGTCAGAGCGACGGCTTCTGGGTAGCGAGTCGCATAGTCCACCACGGTAAGGATGTATTTCTTACCAGAGGGACTGGGGTTAGGCAGAGGTCCCACTAGGTCGACTGCTACCCTGCTAAATGGTTCCTCGATCACAGGCATAGGTAGCAGTCGAGCTTTAGGGTGATCCCCTCTCTTCCCTACCCGTTGGCATACGTCACAAGTACTGCAGTAACGTCGCACATCCTTCGAGATCCCCGGCCAAAAGAAGGTCTGGGTGATCCTGAAGGTGGTGCGGTTACCCCCTAGATGTCCTGCCAACGGAATGTCGTGGCCAATTCGGAGAAGTTCCAACCGGTACTTTTTGGGTACCACCAGTTGGCGCTTCTGCGAAGGGGCACAGCCTCTCTTTCTGCCTTCAGTCAGTCTGTATAACCTGTCCCCATCCCATAGAAAACTTTCCCGTCCGTCCCCCCCATGGTCAGCTAATTCTCGATACTTTTGGAGGGTGGGGTCCTCTCTAGTTTCCCTCCCAAACTCCTCTGGGGTGTCCCAAGCTATGGGCCTGCCTATCGTAGTGGGGTGACATGTGGGTGCTTGGCTTACCTGGGTCTCCCGGCCTGTATTAGGATCATCTGCGACACGGGACTGTGAACGGGTGGTTACGGGACAGGCGGCAGCAGGTGTGGGCAAATATGCTGAAGTTAAAGGTCCAATGTCATTTCCCAATACGACCTCGGCAGGCAAGTTGTCCATAATGCCGACGGTGGTTTTTCCTGATCCAACTCCCCAATCTAAGTGTACTCGGGCGGTGGGCAAGCGAAAAACAGCGCCCCCTGCAACCCGAACAGCAACAGTGCGGGTCGACACATCCTCCGGCTTCACTAGGTGTTTTTGGATCAAAGTGATGGTAGCCCCGGTGTCTCTTAGGCCTTGTGCTGTTTGTCCATTCACCTTAACCTCCTGTCGGTGATGTTGTCGGTTGTCTGGGGAAGCAGCTTGTATGGGGTCTGCTTCATACAAAATCCCCAGACATTCTTCAGGGCCCATTTCGGCTTCCAGACAGTGAGCCGCAGCGGGTCGTGCTGCAGGGGCCTCGGTGCTGGGAGTTGTACGCCTCCAGTTGTTGTTACTGGATCTTAGGGGACAATACCGGGCAATATGTCCGAGGTTGCTGCAGTGATGGCACGTCACCTTTGACAAATCCCGGGGGTAGTTAGTAGGCCCCTGAGGCCGGGGTGGTCCTGGTGGGACTGGAGCTCGAAATTCTGGGCGTGAGACAGCGGCTGGGGCACGTGGCTCTATTTTGTGAGCTTGTCGGGTAGTACCCTGGCTTACTTTCCTTGTCTCGGCATATTCGTCGGCCAGCCGAGCCGCCTCCTTTAAATTGGCGGGGCGCCGATCTCGTACCCAGTCTTGTATGTCCGCCGCCAAATCTTGGAAGAAATGTTCCATTAAGAATAACTGTAACACCTCCTCACCCGTGTGGGCTTTGCATCCTTGGACCCAGTGAGATGCTACTCTCTGTAGTCGGTTTGCCCATTCCATGTGGGAGTCCACAGCTTTCTTTTTGGACTCCCGAAAGCGACGACGGTAGGCTTCTGGGGTTACCGCATACCTGGTGAGCAGTGCCTCTTTTACTTTTTGGTACTGCGTGATTTCCTCTGTAGTGAGTGCTCGGAAAGCCTCATTAGCTTTCCCTGACAGTTTTCCCGCCAGGATAGTGACCCATTGCTCTGGCGGTATGTGATGTAGTGAGCACTGTCTTTCAAAGTCAGCCAAATATCCATCAATTTCCTCGTCATTTTCTACAAAGGCTTTAAATGCAGTAAAGGGAATTTTCGTTACCGTAGTAGTGGGTAGCGGGGTAGGAACTGTCTGGGTAGTGAGCTGTCGGGCTCTTACCAGTTCCGTTTCTTGTTCCCTCTTGGTTTGTATTTCTTCCCTTGTTTCCCGGAACAGTTGGGTTATTAGTTCTGTAGACGTGACTGGATACAAAGCTAACCTCCGCTGCACAATTGCAGTAATCACATCGTCCTCACTGATGGGTGCCATGGGTTCAGTTACCTCCATGGACCTGTCCATCTCGTCCAGCTCCAGCAAGTCAGCTATCAGCTCCCTCCGTGGTCTGTTGCTGGCACTCCTACCACGATTCTCCAACAGATCCTTTAGTGTGGGTCTTTTCAGCTTCGCATACTGTGACTCCATTCAGTGCTTGCTTGTTGGATAAAAGGACCATCCCACCGCTGCCACCAATGTAACGGCTACCCTGGTAGAGAGAGGGTATCGGCCGTTGGAGACGTCCTTTTCCCCTGCAAGCTGCTGTGGAGAAGTAAGCTGGTATAATCCCATTCACGATATCCAGAGTAAAAGTCAGGTTCAGCTGTAGCAGGAGCAGAATAACATTCCCAAATAATCCCCTTCCAAGAACGAGACAAGGCTACGTTTTGCAGGGTCAAGAAGATCTGAGGTCTGGGAAACCCAGCCTGCTTTTTATTAGGAACAAGTACACACAGGACACTCCCAGGGGGAGGATGAAAATAACCAATTACACACAGGGTAACACCCCCACGTCTCCTCCCCTCAGATAAACATATAACATAATTATAACGTACCTAAATTTACCCACATTCTGGATGTACCCCAAAAACAGGGGGTACACCTTTAAGTCCAGCACCGCTTAATAGCTACCACTCAGGGGAATAACATATTCAAATTTCAAGTCATTCGGTTGTGGGGTTCGGGAGTTATGGGTCTTTGAAGTTTTGACCGACCGCACAGGATTTTCAGCCGAAAAGAGTTCCACAAGTTTTGGCCTTGCGGTCGGTCCCCGTTCGTGAATAAAAACCCCACGAACCCCTTGCCCTCCACAGTAATCCTGCCGTTCGCCTGAATCCCCATGCATGCTTAAACAAAACTACCGAACGGCCGGTCGTTCGGTAGTTTCAGCACGAACTTACGAGCTCCTGGAGGTCTCAGCGGCGTTCGCCTGTTTGCGTATCCGTTTTTAGTTCCATGCGTTCACAGGCAAACACCGCCGTTCGTGCGTAAGATGGCCGCGAACACGTGTAAAGTCCCGAAATGGCGGCCACCTATTCTCAGACAAAGGGATTCGTCTGAACCAGGCGAACGGCTGTATTCTCCAGTAATGATATTCCCTTGCAATGATTTCGCCATTTTCACTGTTTTAGTCCACAGGGCTTTGGTGCTGGTGAAGTCCTGTTACAGCATCTTGTAGTGCTGAATGAACAGAATCCCAAGTGTCCTGAATAGAAGTCAAACGAGCGTTCAAAGCAGGAATATCAGTGCCTGAAAATTCAGAAGGTAACACAATGGGGCGATAACCCTGATTAACAAAAAATGGACTATGATTAGAGGATTCATGAGTCGTATTATTTCTGGCAAATGCAGCCATGGGTAAGTGTTCGTACTAGTTGGACTGATTGGCATCGACAAAGCAACGTAAATATGTTTCTAAAGACTGATTGGCCTTCTCTGCAGCACCATTAGTCTGAGGATGGTATGCAGAGGAAAATGAAAGTTCTACACCCAATTGTTTACAGAAAGCACGCCAGAACCTAGAGATAAATTGGCTACCTCTGTCAGAAACAATGTTTTTTGGTATTCCATGTAATCGAAAGATCTCCTGAATATTTTGACAAGATCTTGAGCAGACGGCAATTTTTTAAGAGGTATAAAATGTGCCATTTTGGAGAATCCATCTATAACCATAAGGATAGTATTATACCCATATGAATTGGGGAGATCCATGATGAAATCCATGGCTAAATAGGTCCATGGAGCGTTAGGTATAGGAAGTGGTTGTAACAACCCAGGAGGAGGTTTGTGGGGTGTTTTAGAAACAGCACATATTTGACATGCCCCTACATAATCTTTAATGTCGCTTCTAAGAGTGTCAGGGGTGGCGGTCCGGTGCCCGGGACCCAGACACTGTCCGGGCGGCGGTGCAAGGACCTGGACCCAATATGCCTGATATTCAGAGTAGGAGTCACAGTGTGGAGGTGGATTAGCAGGGTCTGGTGCAGGGTAACCGCATGCCCCCTGGTGTTGAGCACCAGCGTTTGTGCAGCCACATACCAGAACCCTGATTAAGCTTATGCGGATCCCAGGAACTAGGAGCAGGTAATTAAGCAGACTTCTCAGGAGCTGAATAGGGAGGCTCTGCAGCAGGGATGTATCCAGTACTGAAGCAAGGCAAGACTAGGAGAGTAGGGCAAGACTAGAGATAAGCTCCAAACATCAAAACAAGACAGAACTAGGAGAACAGGGCAAGACTAGAAATAGGCACCATACATGAAAACAAGACAAAACTAGGAGAACCCAGAACCAGAGCAGGACAGAAAGCATAACCTAAAACATGTACACAAGACATGAGGAAAACAAAAACATAACATGGGCATGACTGAACAGGACTGTACAAGGACTGGGATTACAAGACAAAGTAAAACAAGACAAGAGATACAAGGTAAAACAAGAGGAAACATAGCTAAGCACTAATTATGAAAAGTATGGGGATTTAGTCACATTATATGATCATACATTGCACAAGCCTGCCAACAACGCCAATGTACCCCATATCTGGCAGGTCCTACACTGCCTAATGTATGCTAAAACAACCACACTATACCACAATAGCACTTACCTGCAAGAAAGGGCAGAGACTAGAAACACTGCTGCAGGTCCAAGCTGAAACAAAAGGAAAGTGGAAACAAGCCAGTGTGGCAACATAAAACAAACATTTAAGTGAATCCAAGAGACTGGGAAATCCAGGGACAGAATTTAAGAATGAACTCAGAAACCCAGCAACAAAGAAAAACAGACATAGACCAGAAAACCAGAAAAACCAAGCAAGGACAGCAAAAAGAGTACTGTATACCAGAAGCCATTGCCAGAATGATCCGCAGCGAGGAACAGGACGTGACAAAGAATAGGCCACCAGAACTTCCTGGAAATAGCAGAGAGAGTCTTATTTATTCCAGGATGACCTGCTGTCGGAATAATCCAAGTACTTTCTTCCTCAATGATGGTGAAACGCACAGTTTGTTCGGAGGTTTCTCTACAGGTGCCTGAGTTTGATCTGCTATTATGGCACAGAAGAATGGAGAAGACACTTTGGAAACCGTAGTAGCAATAAGACAGATGAAACAGAAACCACGATAGGGCAGGGAGTTAAGGGAGAGGTAAGTATAAATACCCTAACCTTTACTTTGATTGGCCCCTGTCATATCCACGCCCCCAAAATGTGAGTGTATGGGGAGTGTGCGATGACAGGGGCCAATGGGAGACCATTGTATTTTTTGGCTCCCACTGCCCCTTTAAGAGCGTGCCCGAGAGGTGCGGCATGCTCTTAGAGCTAGGCGGGACACATGACCGCATCTCGCGGTCCGTGCCCGCCTTCATCCGAGAGCCGCGCGCAGCGGGAAGAGAGGACCTCGGCCAGCCCCCGGGTAAGGTAAGTACCGCTACAGGTACAAATACACAACAGGGCAACAAGGGTGACAGCCACCAAACAAGGTGGAAAAGTAACATAACTTGAGGTAAGAGTGGAGTGTGGCTCTTTAGGAGAGCAAGACACAGATATGGTTAGGTATAGATAAGTTACTCTGGGAGTCCATAAGCATTTCTGAACAGATGTGTTTTGAGGGACTTTTTAAACAATTGAAGACTAGGGGAGAGTCTGATGGGGGTAGGCAGGCTGTTGCAAAGGAAGGGAGCTGCCCGCGAGAAGCCCTGCAACTGCGAGTTAGCTGTAGGGTGCGAGCAGCGGCAGGAGAAGGTCACCGGAAGAGCAGAGAGACTGAGAAGGGGCATATCTACGAATCAGTGAAGAAATGTAAGAGAGGCTGGAGTTGGTTAGAGCTTTATAGGTAAGGGTTAGTATTTTTAATTGACACCTTACAGGATACAGGAAGCCAGTGTAAGTATCGACAGAGGGGTGAGGTATGAGAAAGAGTGAGTAAGATCAGCCTGGCGGCAGCATTTATTCCTCATTGTAGATGGGCAGTTTGGCTTCTTGGGAGACCAACTAGGAGAGAATTACAGTAATCCATGCGAGAGATTACCAAAGCATGAACAATTTCCTTGGCAGCATCTTCTGTGAGAAAGAGGGTTTTCAGCAATAATCTGGGTATGAGACGCAAAGGTGAGTACAGGATCAAAGATAACAACAATGAACTTGCAAGGACAGACTGATGCAAGTACCATCAACTTGCAGGGGAAAGCGAAGGAGGAGGATCAGCATTATGAGGGGGAAACATAAGAAGCTCAGTTTTAGAGAGCTTGAGTTTCAGAAAGCAGGAGGACATCCAATCAGAGATTGAAGAAAGGCAAGCAGTGACACGTTGTAGGGCACGTTGTAGGACTGTAGGGGAGAAATCAGGGGAGGAGAGATATATCTGGGTGTCGTCGAATCCAAAGGAGTTAATGAGTTTGCCAAAAGAGGCAGTATAAAAAAAGAACAGAAGGGGACCAAGAACAAATCCATGGGGGACTCCAACCGAGACAGGGAGAGAGGAGGAGGTGTCATTGCAATAGGAGACAATGAACGAATGTTGGGAGATATAGGAGGAGAACCACGAGAGGACAGTGTCACAGAGACAGAGGGATTGAAGAGTTTGGAGAAGGAGGACATGATTAACAGTGTCAAAGATGGCAGAGAGGTCAAGAAGAATTAGTATGGAGTATTAGCTGTGATTAGGTCATTTGTAACTTTATAAGGGTATTCTCAGTAGAGTGGAGGGGGCGAAAGCCAGATTGAAGAGGATCAATGAGGGAGTTGGAATTTAGGAAGTGAGTCATACAAGTAAAGGCAAATCTTTCTAGAAGCTTTGAGGAAAAGGAAGCAGGGATATGGGATGATAGTTGGAAGAGGAAGACGGGTCTAGGGATGACTTTTTTAGGATGGGTATGACAGTAGCATGTTTAAGGGGAGCAGGGACAACACCAGATGAAAGAGCAGTTTAAGATGTGTGTTAAGGATGGTAAAAGACAAGGGGAGAGAAATCTGATAAGGTTGGAAGGTACTGGATCAAGCGGACCGGTGGTTGGATGAGAGGAGAGGAAAAGCACAGCCACCTTCTGTTCTGTAGCTGGGGAGAAGGCCTGTAGGGTAGGGAAGGAACGGTCCAGGTGTGGTTGCGAGAGGGAGGAGCAAAGGGGGGAGAATTCTTTCCTTAGCTGTTCAATCTTGTCGGTAAAGTAGCATGAAAAGCTATCAGCTGAAAAGTTAGTTTCGGAGGTGGCTTGAGGTGGGCAAAGGAGAGAGTTGAAGGTATTAAAAAAGACACCCAGCATTGCGTGAGCATGAACTAACGAGAGAGTAAAAGTAGGATTGTTTAGCTAAGGTTGGGAGCTATGCTGTATGAACACAATATGAATTTATAATGGAGGAAGTCTGACAAGGTGCGGACTTCCTCCAGCAGCGTTCAGCTGAATGGGAGAATCTCTGCAGGTAGCAGGTTGACTTAGTGTGCCAAGGTTGGAGGTGCTTCTTCTTTGAGGTGCATTTTTGGAGCGGGGCTGCAGCATCCAGGGCAGAGGTAAGGGTAGTATTATATGTAGAGATAGCCAGAGACAGATAGGAGAAGGTTGGGATGGATGAGTTTGGAATGGAGATCAACTGAGAGTTGCTGGAGGTCAAGTCTGTGATTGATTGATTGTTTGTATGTATGTGTATGATTGTGTATGTAGGTCTGTGATTGTGCTTGTTTGTATTTTGGGATTATGTGTGTACGTCTGTGATAATATGTGTATCTCTGTGATTACATGTGTATGTCTGTGATTATGTGCTTAGGTCTGTGATTGTGTGAATGATATGATTATAACCCATCATCCACTGTCTGCTACTATGCCACACTTCTGTATTTACTTCCTGCTAGACAAGTAGGATGTCAGCTCTGGGCACTGCTATCTAACTTCCTCCTCATCACTGAAAAAACAGAGCAAGGGAAGACAGAAAGTTTTGAAGTATGTGTATTTGGTGCATGTATTCCCACATTGAAATACAGGTTCCAAACTTTAATGTAATAATTGAATTATTCTATAAAAAATAAATAATAAGAGACCAAACAAGTTGTACCTTGTTATTTTCATTTAAGCAACTGTGGTTATCTTCAATAAAAAACGAACAAACAAAACAGGTGTTGAGAGAGGTCCATTATTTATTTGGGGTATAATTAAGCAGCAGTAGATGGATGAATGTAGATGTTTCTTAAATTTTAGTGGCCAAGAATGTCAGATACTTATGTGTCAGTCTTTCTATGTATCTGTATCCTTTGTATCAGATTTTTATATAAAACTCATTGTTGTAAGGAAGAAGTTTGCATTTGACTAAATTGAAACAGAAGAGAGGAGACAGAGGAGTGGGTCCCTAATTGTTTCTGTTCGGATTTCTTAAGACAAATGTAGGAGTTATCAAAGTGTATTAAAAGGCACACAGAGACTGGTTTCATTGAGGCTATATGCTATATAAGTAGCAAAATACATAAGCATTCAGTTGTCCCTTTTAATGTAAAATGGTAACGGAAAATGGTACTCCTACGTTTAAACCATTGCTATCATATAGAATGCCTTTCCTTACATGCCACGTGATTTCACACTATGTGAAAAGCTCATAATTATTTCAAACTGTTGAACTAAAAGAAACTCTGCTTCTCTCCAAAATCCTCCATGTGTGTTTACACACCAACTTTGTTTACGGACCCCTTTATCAAATATCACGAACACAGAGAGTACGGTATTGAAAACACCAAGTGTTCATGTCTTCTCCTTGTCAGCACAGTGTCTGTATATTTGTGCCATGTGCACATACTTGACCTCTTGATTCCCTTCCCACCTCATCATGACCCACAACTAACCCACGACATGCCTCCCAATCATCTCCATAATGTGACAACATAAGCTGCAATGCTTCCTATCAGAGGAGCACCTTCCAAAAAAAGTTCTTTTTTTTGAAGGAGAGCCAGGCACAATGATCTCATGGATCAAAGACACGTCACCTGATTCTTGAAACACTTTATGCCTGATACCTTTAAGGCAATGCCATAGTTGGACACAAAGCCTGGATAATAATTCAATCAAGTCCTTCCTGCCATACTGTTACATCTTAGGTTTCAATTTGGGGAATAAAGATGCTGGTACTGTAATATATTCGAACAAATTATAAATATTATTGGCATTTATATAGCACCACAATATTCTGCAGCGCGTTATAATGTTAATGAGGAACTATAACAGCAAACAAGAACTATTGCAAGCATTAACAAGAAAAAAGAGACTTCTTGCTTACAACAAGCTTACAATAGGTCCAAACGCCAAAGTAATGTAGAATTATATTTTTTTAATGGCGATTACCATTCCCCACCAAAAAAGTGCAAATTATTGTTGATTAGCCTCTCTTTAATTAATTTTTTTTTTAAATACAAAATTAGAGTTATTGAGGAATAAAATAAAAATAAGAAGGTATTGTAGACTGCAGCAAACATATCATTGTGTTAAAACTTTTAAATATACAGCTCATCTAAGTGTAGCTGAGATCTAAATACATTTCTTTAATACAATACAGAAATGCTTGCAAATGTTATACTTTTCCCCAAAACAATTCTTCCACCAAAATTTATTTAATCTTGGTTTATTATGAATAGCAATTAAAGAAATGACTGCAAGTCTGCTAAATTAGTAACTGTTTATCCCACCAATTGACAGGAGAACCTTGGCTTTGCCAGAACCACAGTGGAATAGATGGTCACTAAGAAACTGGAATTACACAGTCCATTTTTTATTTCCTGTATTACATGAGCCTTAACCAGGGTTCCAGGACAATGTACCCATCACTCTTGCTCTGAATGCGGACCGACAAAATTATCTTTTGAATTATGTATAGCAGATAATCAATTAGAGGATTGTATTGCTAAAAGTGGCTGCTAATTGTTTTTTGTTTTTAAAATCACTTTATTTGTCTCTAAGGATTTATGGTTTATCTCAGACTATCTTTCCTGGTACAACCCCCTAATAATAACAATGAAACTATTGCTCGTCGCCCTATGAATGTCATGCTGGAGCCGCCTGCCAAGATTAAAAAATGAACTAGCTAATTTCCTGTTGATGAGCATTAACTACGTAGATGGAGTTCACTTTTCATGACATTATTCTGAGTTTGCTTTTATATGGTACTTTAAATATAATTTTTCAAATGTTAGCTAAAGACAAACTAAAATTACAGACATTCGAAAAATGTACAGACATAAGCAATATTGAATGGGACCTGCTTTTTACTAAAACATTCCTAATGTATAATGTATGAAGCACTGTTCTTGCACAGCCCTTGTGCACAGACTCACAGCCCAGGTGGCTTCTTACTTGGTCACCTTGGTCTGTGTTTATTTGCAAGGGTGAGCGTATATGTCTGCCTGTCGGACTCCACACCAGGTAAGATAATCACATGTATCTTTTATATAACATATATTTTGAGGTTAGGGTTAGTGTTTGTGTAAAGATTAAGGTAGTGCAGCAATTAATATTTAGTGTTAGGGCAGTGTAGGGTTTAATGGTTAATGTTAGGGTCATGTAAAAAGTAATGCTTAGTGTTAGGGTAGCACTTGGGTTAATGGTTAGTGTAGGGTGCATGGCGGCAGATGCTGCATGGGAGTAACTACCATTTTGGTTCTTCCGGAGATTCTGACCTTTGTTCAGCACAGAGATATTTCATGCACTATTAATGGTTGTTTAAGGGATATAGTAGTCTTGGAGATTCAGGTCAGTCAGAATTTGGTACCATTTTAAATGAATTGTCTACTGAAATTCTTCACAACAGAAACATTACATTTTAAAATTCAGAACGGTATAATTTGGAAGAAACAAAAAATGTTTACCTTGCACATGCATAATGGTATTTCAATTTAACCCCAACTTTTAGTCATTACTAATGTTATGGGCATATGCAAATATTACAAGTTTTAGAATGAAAAGTTGTATTTCTTAAACAGTGTACTTTAAGAGATTTTGCAAACTGACAAATTGTTAGAAATTGAACCTATTGTTTTTCATACAATCTTTCTTTAATAAATGAGTCTTACTTATAGTCCGTGAATATGGTGTTCATACTTTGGGATGCCATCTTGTCCTAGGATAGTGTAATTCCCCAAGTCAGGGAATTTTCCATGTCATGTGCACCCTTACGTTTTTTAGTCTAAACATAGATAAGATGTTCCCATGTGAAATGACCAAGTTATGGTCTTGTATCTTTGCCAAGTTAAGGTAGGTCCTAAAATGACGTAATTGAACATCTGAGGTATAAATATGTGTACTTATTAATATTCGGACACAGATGAGAGATTTTGGAGACAGAGACGCTGCTCCATTGCCTTATGACTGAGAGGTTGAGATGTTCAGGAGGGTATGTTATTCTATTTTACTGAGCTTGCAAGCATATACTTTAATCGTATAAACTCTGCTATAAATTATTGTAATGGATTATTAAGGTTTTATATGTCTATATTTATATTTAAAAAGACAAATAAATTTGCGTCCAAGACAATTCCTATTTTATATTGTATTCTCAATTATTTATATACTTTAAATAGAGAAACTTTTACTAACTACACTGAACAAAGTTATAAATGCAACGCTTTTGTTTTTGCCCCCATTTTTCATGAGCTGAACTCAAAGATCTAAGACTTTTTCTATGTACACAAAAAAACAATTTCTTTCAAATATTGTTCACAAATCTGTGTTAGTGAGCACTTCTCCTTTGCCGAGATAATCCATCCACCTCACAAGTGTGACATATCAAGATGCTGATTAGACAGCATGATTATTGCAATGGTCTCCGGATGAGGATGACAAGTATGCAGATGAGCTTCCCTGAGACGGTTTGTGTCAGTTTGAGCAGAAATTCTTTGGTTATGCAAACCGATTGTTGCAGCAGCTGTCTGGGTGGCTGGTCTCAGACGACCTTGGAGGTGAAGATGCTGGATGTGGAGGTTCTGGGCTGGTGTGGTTACACGTGGTCTGCAGTTGTGAGGCCAGTTGGATGTACTGCCAAATTCTCTGAGACGGCTTATGGTAGAGAAATGAACATTCAAATCACAGGCAACAGCTCTGGTGGACATTCCTGCAGTCAGCATGCCAATTGTATGCTCCCTCAAAACTTGCGACATCTGTGGCATTGTGCTGTATGCTAAAACTGCTCATTTTAGAGTGGCCTTTTATTGTGGCCAGCCTAAGGCACCTGTGCAATAATCATGCTGTCTAATCAGCATCTTGATATGCTGTTGCCTGTGATTTGAATGTTCATTTCTCTACCATAAGCCGTCTCAGAGAATTTGGCAGTACATCAAACTGACACAAACCGTCTCAGGGAAGCTCATCTGCATACTTGTCATCCTCATCCGGAGACCATTGCAATAATCATGCTGTCTAATCAGCATCTTGATATGTCACACTGTGAGGTGGATGGATTATCTTGGCAAAGGAGAAGTGCTCACTAACACAGATTTAGACAGATTTGTGAACAATATTTGAGAGAAATAGGCCTTTTGTGTACATAGAAAAAGTCTTAGATCTTTGAGTTAAGCTCATGACAAGTGGGGGCAAAACAAGTGTTGCTTTTATAATTTTGCCCAGTGTATATAATATTATGATATCTGCACAGTTAGCCCTGCTAAAGTTTATGTTTTAAGACGTTATAGTGGTAAATAGGGGAACCGGCTATGGTTACAATTGGCGTCCATTTATAAATCTTGATCCACTGATCTCTCAAGTCCCAGTCTAGTGTTCAAACAGTTTTTCTTATGATATTTCGTGAATTTATAAGCCACAACTATATTTTGATTTGTGGAAACAAATTGAAAGCCTGACATTGTAATATGTGTATGGTCATGCTTATAACAAAGCTTAGTCCCTCTCCTCAGATAGCTGGGTCATTAACAAACACTTTGATGCAATGTGTCTACCAACGCTAGTCTGTTAAAGTGGTCACTAGATCACAAAAACATACCCTATCTCTCAGTCTTGATGTAGAGTTAAATTGCTTGCAAAGATAACCAGATCTGATCCACCTGGTTATCCACATAAATACTCCTATCATTTAGAGGGGTTAATTATATCATAACCATTGAAGATAATGAGTTGGTTGTCCTTCCTGTAAAGGAAAGACTTGCCCTAAAAGTCCATTCCTGGCTAGGACAAGCTCATATAGGTAGAGGTAATGTACTTCTAACTACTGGTAAGAATACTGGTTGCCCAATATGGGGAATACAAGTTACCTCCTCAGATTTCCCGGGCTCTTGAGGATCATGGAGAACGTCTCCAGCATTTTCCTCAGGAAGCCGGCTGCCATCTTTGATCTTGTGCTACTTTTTTTGTTTACCTTATGGCTTAGGTCAGAACATGATACTGACTTCCTTATTAGAGGGTGCACCCCCATCAAAGCTCAGGCCAATGCTGATTGTTAGATTGCTTCATATCAGTTTCTCTGTTTACCCTACAGTTTACGTGAATACATGATTCAGATTTTTCATTAGTAGAGGGAGAGCCCCTCTCATTCTCTCAGCCCTCCATTGATATGGATACTAATTATATTATTAGAGAGTGAACAGTATTGATATTTATTCTGCCTCCCGTCAATTCTCTGTTTCGACTACAATCTATTACAGTATATATTACCGATTTCTTTGTTGACAGACCAATATGGATAGTTCACAGACCAATATGGATAGTTTTCTGCTTCCTGACAGGTTATTAGTTTTGTTACGGTTCATCACAGTACATAATACTGCAGAGTGAGCCCCTCTCTTGAAGACTTCCTCATATCAACTGGGAAGTTGGGGGGTGAGTCCCTACATTACATATTACAGCTCATCTCATTAGAATTTATTTTTTATTATATATGGGCTTCTGGAGGGAGCCCACTGATTTCTAAGAGTGCCCTTGCTTATGCTATCTATTACTATTACTGGAATGGATTCTGGATGAGTATTACTGGGTGAGCCACAGTTATTACAGATATGTATATAATGTACCCTAGCAGATGCTACTATATGGGCCTATATTCTATACTATTTTACTGGGGGTCAACTCTCCTATCATATTATTACATATCCTGGTGCCTTGTCTGATTTTGGCTATTTGATCTGACTGGCACTGTTACAGCTCCGATGATTGGCCTGCTTTGTCCGTGCCACTGTACCTCCCTACTGGATATTCTCCTGGAGGTTTTATTATTACTGGGTGAGCCCCAGTTATTGCGGATATGTATATTATTTACCCTGTCTTTTACTATTACTGGCCTATTTTTCTATACTTTATTACTGGGGGTGAGCCCCCATCCTATTATTACACATCCTGGTACCTTACCTTGCTTGGTATTGGCTATTTGATCTGGCTGTCATTGTCACAGCTCCTATGATTGGCCAGCTTTGTCTGTGCCATTGTACCTCCCTACTGGATATCCTCATGGAGGTTTTATTATTACTGGGTGAGCCCCAGGTATTAAGGATATATATATATATATAATTTATAATCTGCATGGCATTGAGCAGACTATCATGCAAGGCTTTTATTTACACCAATATTGACAACCCCTCAGGCATTTTATCCTGTCCAAGGAATCAGAAGAATCCAATGCCTCCAAATACAGACATACACAATCCCGCAAGCGCTACTGGACAGGGGAAGACACACTGCTCCATGTCGGAAAGTGCATGGTACGCACCAAGCGTGTGAAAAGAGCGGAGTTTCCCTTTATTTACCTCCTGTGCAACCACCTACATCCGGTCCAAATGGCGACATCTGCTTGGATTCAATGGGGGAAACCTCTCTTAGACCCACATTCCATTCGTCACCCGAAAGTTGGCTCCCAATCATTTGGCCTAGTATGTACTTGTGCATACAAGATTCAGGCAGAATGCCCAGACCATCTCTTCCTGATAAGGTCGCAATGACCCCAGAGTGCAACATCAGGACCTACACATACTTCGCAAGATAAGGACCTGACCCTTGCAAGGGTATTGATCACATGCCTGAGACTGGTTTAAATCAAGTTTTTTGACGTTCTCGATACCCTGGCGAATTTCCTGCTTCTAGCGGATGAAGCCTGTACGCAAAGCTGCCCTCTGAAACCGTCTATATTAAGACTGAGCTTTCCCACCTATAGGTTTACTAGACAACGCTAGGTATCATTCCTTCGTATAAATGCCGAGATTGCATACCCCGATTTTAGGACCTAGGCTTTGGAGAAACATTATTAAAGAATTTACGAGCACATGGACTTACACACCTCACTCAATAGAGCCCACTCTTTAGTGTGACGAGCGTTTCATCAAACCCCATCTCGGTTTTTCCAGCAAGGCTGAACGACAGTGAGGTCATTACTACAGCTATTACTACATCTATTCCATTCCAGCACTATACAGACTCCATTCCCACCGAACCAGGTCTGGATGGCGGCCCGCCAGGCGCTTGCAGGCATGGTGAAGTTCCAGGGTTCAGGATAGACGAGCCCTTAGGAGTGCTTCATCAGCCACAAATAAATATTCCTCAATTCGCATGGTGAGGCAGAGAATTCTATGACGCGACCAGAATCCCCTCCGCACGCTAGCCTGCAGAGTAGACCTATTTTCAGATGATACCACTCACCTCGGAGGTCAATGAGGAACGCGGAGACTTTTATTCTTTTCTGACCCAGACTTGGTTGTGGTTCCAAACACAAGTTTTGAGATTGGGGAACTGCTTGCTCGACCACATCACCTGATAGCCCTTGGACGCTCGGAAGCCGACTTCCACATCTTTGGTCCAAAACTGATCGCAGGTTTTTCTTTCGCAATCTCAAGTTTCACCCATAATTTATCAGACTGTTGCATCCTCCTGAGAATGGACACCATATTGGCATTGCATTACATTGACTGCCTTGGCGGAGCCCGGTCACATGTTACCAGGTACAGTGAATCCTGCGGTGGATGACTTTTTCCAGGGATTGGAGGAACATCAACGACTGGCGTCTCTGTTGATCGCATTTCCGTCACATCTCGCCGTCGAAGGATCCATTCAGGATGTATGTTTTGGCCTCCCGGGATAATTACCAAGCATCATTTGCTTTATTGACTAAGCGTTAAAACAGCAAATATGAAGCCTCCTGTCATGTTATATAATTGTAGATTATGCTAGCTTTAGTGTACCTATAATCTTAAAGGGACACTCCAGGCACCCAGACCACTTCTGCCCATTGGAGTGGTCTGGGTGCCAACTCCCACTACCCTTAACCCTGCAAGTGTAATTATTGCAGTTTTCATAAACTGCAATATTTACCTTGCAGGGTTAACTCCTCCTCTAGTGGCTGTCCACTAGACAGCCACTAGAGGGCACTTCCATGTTTATAGTACATGAAAAGTGTGCTATAACGTTGCTGGACGTCCTCACGCTATGTGAGGACCTCCAGCGTCGCTGAAATCCCCATAGGAAAGCATTGAAAGCATTTTTCAATGCTTTCCTATGAGGAGGTCTAATTCGCGTGCGCAGCAATGCCGCGCATGTGCATTAGGTCTCCCCCACCGGTGGCCGTGCATGCTCAATAGGTCTCCCCCGCCGGATGACGTCGGCACTTGGGATGGGGGGGTGGGAGGGAGAGGGGTCCTGCAGTGCCAGGAAAACGGTTTGTTTTCCTGGCACTGGAGAGTTCCTTTAATTTTATTATTGACAGGAGGCAAATATTTCCCTCCCAGTTTTTTCATCCTTACCCTTGTTTGATCTCTGGTCAGAAGTTTTGGGTAATCAGGTATGTATGCAACTCTGCTTGTTTCTGCTACCTGTCGCTTTTCATGTTACTGTTTCTTACATAGAACGGTTGACATCTCTGTACATTACCGCAATACTGTTTGTCGCACTGGGTGACTGCATGTTTTTTCAGAGTACATTTCATTATCTTACCAGCCATTTCGACTATGTGTTTCTCGTTTCAGTTTATAATCTGTCCGTGGCACCCCATTTTCCTCTCGGCTGGATGACATCGTTGACTTCACTGCCTACAAGGACTTATGTTACACTGCATGGTTTAATACTGTTTCTTATTCTGTTTTGTCGCAACTTGAAAGAGGAAGTTATGTGTGGGGAGAGGAACTTTACTGTATCTAACCTTTTTCTGATTGGTTGATTTTCTCTGTGTTAATGTGCTTCTGTGGAGTTCTAGTAAAGAGTGACTTAAGCAAATACTCACCTCCTGTCATTAAATTAAGATTATAGGTACACTAAAGCTAGCATAATCTACAATTATAAAATAAAAATGACTGCACACAAAGCTACTGCCGCAGTACTAGGTAGCATGCTAATCAGTTGCCACAGTACAAGGAGACACTCACAGCACTAGCTACAGCACACTACCAGATTGCACCCACAACACTTCCCGTACCTTATAAATACCAATAATAATGATTACACAGACACACACAAACACAGACACATCTAGAGACCTTCTAGTGCCAGGAAAACAAATATGTTTTCCTGGCACTGTAGTGAACCTTTAATGCTTTAAGACGTTATAGTGATAAATAGGGAACCGCCTTTGTTAGACACCTTTTTTACTCTTCATTTAGGTCTTCCCTGGCAATTTCCAGAACAACCTGAATTTTTTAAAATCAGGACCATATCAGTACAAAATAATTTCTGATTTTTGCTGTGTGCAAATCCAGGGAATAATAGTATGGATGATCTCACTATATGATTTCTTCTAATCACATGTTATTAGTGCCATTTCACATCCACCTTATTCCTACACAAAGTTCAAAAATGATTTTACCTGTGTTCTACACACATAATCAAATGTTCCTGATTTCTAAAACATCTTTAACATCTGTAAAACCTATATTTGAAATCTACAGTATTTTTTCCCCCCCAAAATATAATCTTTATTGGAGATTTTTATATAGCTTAAAATAACACAAGAGTTACGTACATAGATTACCACATGTAACCAGTGGAATCAAGAAAAGATGTAAGCACATAATCTACAAATCTACAAAATTATCTCATAAGAAAATAAAACATTAAAAATATATATATATATATATATATCTCCCTTTACTATTATAAGGTCTGAGAGGATCATTGATATACTATAGCATACAACAAAAGTGGCATCGGAAAAGATTATATTGGTACAGTGATGCTTTTGCATTATAGTGCGTTTTTAACATATATTTGAGGAACCAAAAGTATTGTGACTGATCTACTTTAAAGATATAGTATTCTCTTTTTTTTTTTCCAATTAATATTTTATTCTTTTTTCAAAAGTTTTAAGGGGAGGTTACAGAAAAAAGAGAACAGAAAGGGTTACAGTCATTTAAATAGAATATCACAAGGCAAACAACTCAGTTCACTTATTTGACTGTATACTTTTGTCACCTGTACCATCTAAATCTAGGACTGTCAAATATTATGTCTCCAGTTCAGTTAAAAACCCAAAAGTTTTTAAGATAGTCAGGCTAGTTTTTCCAGGCAGTTATCCTGACATTTAATTTACAGTCTTATGATGTTTGATGTTAGTAAGGTGCTATATAATTTTAGTATCTTAACATCGAATGTAGTTCGAAAAAATGAGGTCTAGATTTTAATCTTAAACATTTTTATGTTTTGCCTGGTAAAGAAGGAAAAAGAAAATACTTATATAAAAGGTATAAGAAAAATGAAAGAAGAAGAGGAGAAAAAAAATAGTATTCTCAAGATAAAGAAAGATGTGTCTAGTAGAGGGATTTGGAAATACGGGACATTCAGATACATGTCAGATGATACATTAAGCTTTGTAGCTTTTAGTGCACAGTATATATAATGCTTTAAAAATAGTGATAAATCCACAATGGTATACCTTTTTTAACACTGCAGTAAGCAGGATCAAATAATCAGATTGATACTATGAGACTCAGTTTCAAAGTAAAGATGTTCTGCAATTGAGATGTACTGCACCCCAGATAAGTTTAGTAGCACTTTGCAATATTTTCCCAATTAGTTCATTTTATTTATTTTCTTGGTTATTTTGTGATCCCATTTATTTTTCCTTTTGTGAAACAATGTCCTCAATGTTGGCCATGGCTTTGCCTCCTCTGAACTGAATTATGATGCCATTTGCTAAACTCAAATATAAATTTAAAAGAAAATGGAACAGCTCATGAAAAAAAGTTGACACAAGTTACAGATTTTTTAAGATTTTATTCAATGGTATTCCAGAGAAGTTGCAATTTTATATTTAATGGTAGATGTCTAAGTGGTAGATGTCTAAGTGCAGCTGGGTTCCTGATCACACAAAAAACAAAACAAAAACAAAAAACTTTGCAAATTTAAATGTCTAATACAAAATATTTTCTCCAACTCTTTTTGATCATCAGAACATATAGCCCAATGCATCACTTTGCATCACCACTAAAAGGGTTAAGCCAGACACGTTGCAGGTTGATAGCTGTGTAAGTGTCTGTCTGCGGGCGACAGAATGAGCAGCAGATTCTCTCCCATACAGTGACATTTCCAACACAAGCACAGATCTGTAATTGACATTTATCAGATAATTATAAAATTCAAAGTGTGAACTGACAGTCATTAGCTGTCGTGTGCTTGTCAGTGAGTATCTGTCATTATTTCCATATGTTATCCTATTAAATAGGAAATTAAGAATTTCTCTACAAAAAATGTCTTTGTGAGATTTATTTTTGTTAGATGATATAATGCAGTTCCAGTGATAATTTACACATTTACTTCTATATTTCAAATCCTTTTTCAAGTGTATTTTTAAAAGAACAAAAATGCCCTTTTCACAGCAATTCTGAAAGATCACGATTCCACAACACACCTGGAATTTCATACAGGATAGACAAGATTCTACAAACACTATTGTCATTATCACCTTTCAGATTAAAAGCTGACATTTCTGAAAATTGCTTTTGGACCATGGCCTAATAGCTGATTCAGAATATTTATATTATCTCTATATTTTGCAGTACACTGGTCTATTTTCATGCTCTTTTGGTTTGTCCAAATCGTTTTTCTCAAAACAATTGCATAAAAGAAATTGATCTCAACCAAAACACCCTACAGATGATGTGACGGACCGCCTGGCACCCCAACCGGGTACCTCTGTCTATTGCTGCTTCCTAGTACTTGCGAGTACCATAATCCCTGTACTGGAACACCATAATCACCATAAACTCCACGAACCGTCGCAGCTTGGTTGGGGTCTCACAGTCCTCCACCCACCCTGGACCCAAGGCCAGGATCCAGCTTCCAGTGGGTAGACCTCTCCTAGTCCAGAGACCATAGCAGGAACAGCTCTTATAAGAGCTAGTGATTATACTCCGGGGAGTATTGTGATATAGCAATCCCCAGAGTGTATGTAGTTCTCCAATCCCCAAAACATGAGCCAAGACTTCATGAAGGGGTAAAGCATTCCCTTTAATAGAAGCTACAGCTGGCCTTTTATGCAAGTCCTCAAGCAAGGTGTACGCCCACATGGACCTTGTTGGGGACAAGGACACAAAGCTTACAAACCAATCAGAATAGTAATTAAATGTACAACACTCCCAATTATCTCCAGGCAGAAAAAAAACACATATTTTACAAAGTCTCATAAGTACCCCAAAACACATAATATCACCATAAATGTTACATTTATTATAGCTCTGATCTGGGTGAACAACAAATCCAAAAATCACCAAGATCAGTTCAGGGGTTCAGAAATTTCCTAAAAGTCTTATTTTTTGCCGACCGTGCACATGGTCCCATGCCCAAAACAGTTCCAGAGAATTAGTGCTAATGGTCGGTCTCTCTGTCTGGAGTACAAAAGTACACACTTCACATGAACAGAGCCCTTTTAAAGTATTGTAGCCAGGTCTGTTGCAGGGACCATAGTCACATGGTAGGAGGCTGGCAAACAGGCTCTTCCAAAAACTCATGGCAAACTCACAGGAAAAGGGGAGTTTGTCACACATCTTCCCTCCCAAGGAGAGACTAACCAGGTATCTGACCTCCTGTCGGTCAATACCTGAGGTAGTCGAGTAGCCCGCCCATAAGCAAATATTGGACCTGGTGACTTCTGTAGCCCATCTCTGTCCTATCCATTATTTATTAATTTTAGGCAATTTGAATAACAAGTCTCCCACCAGAAGCTTATTTAGTCCTACCAGCAATCTGCCAGTCAGAATTTAAGCAAAGAAAAGGGCTTTGGTAGAGCTTGTGTTCATGAGGTACTTGACAAGATCTGGTGATCATTGTAGGAATTTAGGGGAAAGTTGAGGTTTCTTTGATGCTGAGAATGCCTTTTCAGACACAGGCCAACCATTGAATAATCAAAAAAAGCAGAACATATTAACCTTGCTAGCCAGGTACAGAGAAACACAACTTTACAAATAGAAACGGTCACAAATATATAAAGGACGTCATCATCTTTTACAAGGCTACAGGGCCAGATTAAGAGCCCAGTGGGCCTGGTGCTGACAGTTATGACGGGCCTAATTACAGAATCATATCGACCAAAAACAGTAAAACACTCCCAAGCGTCATGTATCTGATGTAGATGGTGCTGGAGAGATAGAAAACAGCAGCTATAAGAAAACACATACCCTAGGCCAGTGATGGCGAACCTTTTTGAGCCTGAGTGCCCAAACCGCAATACATGCCAACTTTTGTTTCCTCAAAGTGCCAACACGGCAATTAAACCTGAATACTGAGGTTTAAATTTAGAAAAAATAACTTGTACAGTTGTCCGAACTAATTAACTACTTTTGTTTTAAAAGACGAACACAACAGAGAGTTCAATGATACAAATTTTAAATAATGATATAAATAGATAAATTTAAGCTTATATTTATTAGTATCTCAAACAAATGCAATACACACAGATTACTGAATACGTACACAGACAGTCTGTTGAATACACACACACAGTCTGCTGAATACACACACACACACACACACACACACAGTCTGCTGAATACACACACACACAGACTGCTGAATACACACACAGACTGCTGAGTACACAGACTGCTGAATACACACACACACAGTCCATTGAATATACACACACAGTCCACTGAATACACACACACGCTGCTGAACACACACACACACAGACTGCTGAATACATGCACACACAGACTGCTGAATACACGCATCTACAGACTGCTGAATACACACACACATACTGCATTGAGGGATGCAGTGTATGTGTTTGTCTCTGGTGTGCTGTGTGTCTGAGGGGGTGCTGTGTGTGTGTGTTAGAGGGGTGTTGTGTGTGTGAGGGGTATTGTGTGAGTGAGGGGTGCTGTGTGTGTGGGGAGGTAGGGGTGCTGTGCTGTGTGGGGGGGTAGGGGTGCTGTGTGTGTTGGGGGTAGGGGTGCTGTGTGTGAGGGGTGCTGTGTGTGAGCTAGAGCTATTTACTATTATTACAGCCTGTGATTCCTGTGATCAATTGTTCCTATTTTACCATCTGGAAGGAGCGACCAGGTTGTTCAGTTTTTCTTTTGCATATACATCTGATCCATAAGGAATCATTCAACCAGAACCCCTAAGAGAATTCGATGGGCTTGAAATTTACTTCTATCTTGTGAGTGCAATTCATACAGCAGTGATTATTTTACTAAATGGTGTTACACTATGTATGTTCTCTGCTTTTATTTTTTCTAGGTGTATCTTGTATTTTTTGGCTGTGTGTGAGGGGTGTTGTGTGTGTGAGGGGTGCTGTGGGTGTGAGAGAGGGGTGCTGTGTGTGTGGGGAGGTAGGGGTGCTGTGCTGTGTGGGGGTAAGGGTGCTGTGCTGGGGGGTAGGGGTGCTGTGTGTGTGTGTTGGGGTAGGACTGCTGTTTGTGTTGGGGTAGGAGTACTGTGTGTGTGTGTTGGGGGTAGGGGTGCTGTGTGTGTGGGGGTGTGTGGGGGTAGGGTGCTGTGTGTGTGTTGGGGTGGGGTATGTGTTGGGGTGTTGTGTGTGTGAGAGGGGTGCTGTTTGTGTGTGAAAAGGGGTGCTGTGTGTGTGGGGAGGTAGGGGTGCTGTGCTGTGTGTGGGGGGTAGGGTTGCTGTGCTGTGGGGGAGGGGTGCTTTGTGTGGGTAGGGTACTGTGTGTGTGGGAGGTAGGTGCTGTGCTGTGTGGGTGGTAGGGGTGCTGTGTCAGTAGGGGTACTGTGTGTGGGGAGGTAGGGGTGCTGTGTGTGTGTTGGGGTGGGGGTGTTGTGTGGGTAGGGGTGCTGTGTGTTGGGTACTGTGTGTGGGTGGTAGGGGTGCTGTGTGTGGGGGTGGTAGGGGTGCTGTGTGTGGGGGGGTAGGGGTGCTGTGTGGGGGGAGGGGGTGGTTTAAAAAAAATGCTAAATCAGTATCCCCCCTCCCTCCTGCTTACCTTTAATGAAGGAGGGGGGACACAGCCATCCCTGTTGGTCTGCTGGTGGTAAGTCCTGCTTCTGTGTCGGAAGGCAGGGGGAGGGATCTGTGAAGCAGCTCCCCTGTCCTCCCGCGCGATGCTGTGTGGAGCGTTGCCATGGTAACGCGCGGCAACACTCCACACAGATTGCTCGCGGGAGGACAGGGGAGCTGCTTCACAGATCCCTCCCCCTGCCTTCCGACACAGAAGCAGAGTAGGCTCATGCCGTTTTGGGCAGGCAGGTGCCTACTCTGCATTGATGGCGAACCTATGGCCGCATGACCACAGAAAGGGCCCGGCGTGCCACCTTTGGCATGCGTGCCATAGGTTTGCCATCACTGCCCTAGGCTAATCTCTCTCTAATTTATGTTTTCATCTTTCAAGTAAATCCATAACCCCTAACAGCAGTGTCCAGTCAAGCAGGAAGGTAAAAGGGTGTGCCATTGACACAAATCACGTAACCTGCCAAAAGGGGCGAACATGCCAAAAAAGAGGACTTGTCTGCCCAAAGAATTAGAAGGCCAGCCTGGCATGAATGCATGTCAGGCTGTCTGCCAATCATGCAGCTGGCCAACTAAGGGCATACTATGCAGATAGCACCCTGAGCTTGGCATAAATGCATCTAATGATGCGCTCACTGAACGCTTTCTAAGGACTGTCCCCTAGCACTCGCTGGTCCACTTGTCTTCTTACCTTCTTAGTAGCAGGCAGAAGCTCCTGGTTTATAGTCTGGGACAGAGAAAAGCTGTATCTAGTGAGTGTAGAAGAAAGGGAACATGCCACATTGTTAGAGAGACCAAAGTCATCATTACCTTAAGGGATCACTATAGGGTCAGGAACACATAGTGAATTCATGACCCTATAGTGTTAACACCACCAACTTGCCCCCCTGGGCCCCTCATGCCTCCATAAATATAGAAAAATATTACTATATTCAAGCCTGAAGCTGTAACTCTGCATGCTGTTAGACTCATAAAAACAAGCAGTCTGCTGACATCATTAGAAGTGGTGGATTGATCCAACCACAGTGCTTCCCCATAGGATTGGCTGACACTGTAAAAGAGGCAGATCAGGGTCAGAGCTAGCATGATTCAAACACAGCCCTGGCCAATCAGCATCTCCTTATAGAGATGAATTGAATTAATGAATCTCTATGAGGAAAGTTCAGTGTCTGCATGCAGAGGGAGGAGACACTGAATGTTTGGATGCATTTTAGGCAGCCATGACCCAGGAAGGATCTCTAACAGCCATCTAAGGAGTGGCCAGTGAAGTTATCACTAGGCTGTAATGTAAAGACTGCATTTTCTCTGAAAAGACAGTGTTTACCTCAAAAAGCCTGACAGTAATGATTCTACTCACCAGAACAAATTTAATAAGCTGTAGTTGTTCTGGTGACTATAGTGTCCCTTTAACTATATTCATTGTCAGCCAGTCCACACACGTTTTGTTCCCATACATCCCTCTTAAGTTTCCATACTTAAGTAAGAGTATGTGAAAAGTAGTTAGGGTTGCCACCTTTCTTGGAAAAACATACTGGCCTTACTAATTTGCATAATTAAATATGTATGGGTGACATCACATGATGTAAATCACAAGGAGTGATATAAGAGAAAATGCTGTAAAATCACCAAAAAACTACTTAGTTTGATTCTGCTGTATAGATGGATTCCTCCCAGTGCCCCCATGACTCAGTGCCACCATGTGTCGATTACTCCAGGTCTCAGTGTTCCTATGTATCAGTGTCTCAGTGCCCCATGTCTCCCAGTGTCCCCTAGTGTCATGTCCCCAGGTCTCCCAGTGATCCTATGTATCACAGTGTCTGAATGCCCCATGTCTCCCTGTGTCCCCATGTATCCCAGGGTCCCCATGTCACTAGGACACTAGGAAGATGGGGAGACCTGGGGACACGGGGACCTAGGGACACGGAGACACCAGTGACACTGGGAGACTAGGGGACTCTGGCTGGGACACATGGGGACAATGGGAAAATAGGGGACACTTGAAGACATGGGGACACAGACACTAGAGACACTGGCTGGGGGACATGGGGACATTGAGACATGGAGGGACTGGGAGACATGGGGACATTGTGACACTTGAGGCACTGAGAGACATGGAGGCACTAGGAGACATGGGGACAGTGAGACACTGGCAGACGGGGGGCACTGGGAGACTAGGGGGCACTGGGAGACCTGGGACACTGGCTGTGAGACATGGGGACACTGTGTCCACATGTGTCCGTGTCATAATGTCTCCCAATGTCCCTTAGTGTCTCAGTGTATGTCTCCTTGCAGCCTTTCACCCCATCCCTTACTTCCCTGAGCTGTAGGCTGTCTCTGCAGGGTGGGAGTTTCTGTCTGGACTCTCTGTAGCTGCTCCCCTGCAGATCAGTGAGTATAGATAGGCAGGGAGGGATATGCTGGAACTTCCTATCCCTGTTGTCTCCACACACAGCGACCCCTACTGGCCAGTGCTGGTATTGCACAGTAACCTCTTGTTTGTACTGAGAAAAATACCAGCATTTGTATTGCCAGTATCACTGCAATATTGGCACCAGCCAGGCAGCCTCAAACACTGGCTGTGCCAATAAAATAAAAGCCAGGTGGAATCCCTAAGAGTAGTGTGTGAAAAAATTTAACTTAAATTTTTTTAATTTTTTTTTTATCAATCGGCCTATTCCATGGGCCTGGGCCTGGAGCTGCAGCTCCATCAGCCCCTATGTTAATCCGGCCCTGAAAGGCTAGTAGTATTAAATTGTAACATGTGAAATGACAATGGCTGTACTGCAATTATTGTTAAACTACCTTAGTGGATAACCATGATTTTTGGAATATGGACGCATTACTATCTATTACTAAAATGAGGGCAACAGACTTGGTAATTATATAGGACCTTGTCTATGGAATGTTTAGGTCAAAGAGTGATTCTGTGTTGAAAACAAAGTGAGATGTACATAAGAGGAAGGTAAAGTGCATTTGTCAATGAGGCCAAGCATCATTTGAAATATAAAACTGTAGGTAGGGGAAGAGACGGGCAACTGAGGTAAATAGAGGAAAGTGGGCAAAGAGACCACAAAGGTTTGTCTTTTACTTGGAGAAAGGGGATGGATAAGAAGTACAAGGAATATGATCCGAGGTGCCCCAAAATGCAGATTTTCTGTGTGTATCTTTTTCAAGCTTTTTCTTTATGAATGGGGAGCTAATGGTTGGCTTAGAGCAGGGGTATGCAACCTGTGGCACTCCAGATGTTGTGGACTACATCTACCATAATGCTCTTACACCCATAATGCTTGTAAACTCAGCTCAGGGTCTGAGCCCCACCCTACGATTTTTTTTAAAGGTGCCCGGTCGCGCTATTGCGCGGCCGCAGTGCTGACCGGGCCCCTTAAGATATAGGGCTGTTACACCGGGGCCCGCACGCTGTTGGGGCCTGTCAGGTGGCCCACCACTTAGGGCCACCCGATGGGCCCTATATCTTAAGGGGCCCGGTCAGCACTGCGGCCGCGCAACAACTCATCGTATTGCACAAAGGTCCAGGGCCGCCATCAGGGGGTGACAAGCAGAGACAAGGATGTTTTTCAATATAAGTTCTGCACCCTAAAGAACTCCAAAGGTCTCTGACCCTAATCAGAAACTCTGGCAGGATCTAAATACGTCTTGAATTGAATGATATCACTGGCTGGGGGGCCCGGGCCCCACGTGTAGCGGCAGAACTGAAAAACATCCTTGTCTCTGCTTCCTTGAATGTTGTTGCTATTTGTAAACATTTTATCATATAAGCACCACCTATCCTGATGATTTCCTGGGGAAGCTGCATTATCGCCACTAAACAGTGCAGAAACTCCATGACGACGAAAGCCATCGGTGCAAAAAGTCGTTAAAGTATTTTCATAAAATGTACATTCTGAACATGAGTGTAATTGAAACACATTTATAGAACTTTAAAGAACTTAGTTATCTTGAACGTGTTACGCTTGGTACCTGTGATAAAAGTCACTGGCGGATCCAGGGGAGGGCAACGGGGCTATTGCCCCCCACCAAGGTTCTCCCCTGCCGGCTAATGCAGGGCTGGCACTGTCCAAGCACTGGCCCTGCAATGTGCCTTTAAGGACCGGGGGGGGAATCAGAGATCTCTCTCCCTGGTCCGCAGGCACCGTGCTGGCATCCGGGAGGGAGGGAGAGAGAGAGGACCCGGGAGCTCAGCAGAAGCTCCTCCGGGTCCTTCTATCGCGAGCATGGAGCTTTTTGGCGGTTACCATGGCAGCGATCTGGATCTCGCAAGAGTGAACCCTAGTCCTGGAGCTACGGGCTAGATTTCACTCTCACCACTGGGACCACCAGGGATTCCCCACCAGACCACCAGGGATCGAGACATACATTTATTTATTTTTATTAAAATGTTTTTTTATAAAAAATCTCCCCTACCCTCCTCACCACACATTCACACACTGCCCCCCTACACTGCCCCACACACACATTGCCCCCCCATACACACACTGCCCCCACACACACACACACACTGCCCCACACACACATATACTGCCCCCCATACACACACACTACCCCCACATACATATATATACTGCCCCCACACACACACACTGCCCCCCCATACACACACTGCCCCCATACACACACATACATTGCCCCCATACACACACACACACATACATATATTGCCCCCCCATACACACACTGCCCCCCACACACACCATACACATTCACACATTGCCCCATACACAGACTGCCCCACACATACACAGCTTCCCATACACACATTGCCCCCCACACACATACACAGCCCCCATACACACATTGCCCCACACACACTTACAGCTTCCCATACACACATTGCCCCACACACACATACACAGCTTCCCATACACACATTGCCCCACACACACACACGCTTCCCCCCATACACACATTGCCCAACACACCCTGCACATTCACACACTACACCCCCCCACACACACTGAGCCTTTCACACACACTGTACCCCTCACACATTACACCACTCACACACCACTGCTCCTATGCCCTACTACAGCTCCATATCCCAGCAGACCCCAGGTAAGTTGTCAAACTGTTCTTAAACGGTTTGACTACTTACTCTGGGACGGGGTCCCGGCACCATAACCACTACACAGAGCTACAAGTGCCCCTCCCGAGATCAGGCTCTGGATCCGCCACTGATGAAAGTGCTGTACTTACTGAATTATTGTTAGTGAACATTTAGCTTTATCACTAGTTTATTTTAGTTTAAAATGTTATTTTGCTCCTACTGTTTCATACTGTACCTAATTCCTCATTATGGTCGCATTCTTATAGATATACTAGTAGCCTATAGGCTTGTTGGCCCTTTTAACCATTTGTCTAAACTTTTTAAATATTGTGCATAAGAACTATGCAACAGTCCAGTTGTTAATGATGATGTATTTACAATAATATCACCATTCTGCAACTTGAATATCAATCTTATTAACCCACAAATTTTTTTTGTTTATCTTTGTTTCTCCTCTGTCTTAAGAGTTTGGATTGTGGTGAAAATGCTGTACGCAGACAGTCTTCCAGTACTATCAAGCACTTCCTAACTGATTTGACCTCACTCTTGACTCTGCCACACCTTGCTTGTGATGGGTAACATGATCTGTTTACAGGATCCCACTTCTGAATGTGGACATATTTATGATTAAACCCCAGGTGTCAATTAGATGCGAGCAGTAGGTGCAGAGTTAGATTAAGATTGCCCAGGGTCCTTGAACCAAGAGTCATTGGTTCTGAGTGTTGTCTGTGGTGGCTGACTTTTCTCTGTGTAGTGGATCAGTACTGTGTGCTTGGATGATGAGTTTTGTGTGCTTTTTGGAGACTGTGTGGCCCCCCCTGTGGTTTAACTATTAGCATGATAGTTAGAAGAAGTTTTGGAGAGAAACTCTGGGCAGAATCCCAGGGTGCTCTGGTGGAAGAGCTTGTGATCAGCATCTCTGTCAGGTGCTGGTCACAGTAAGAGCTTCATCCAATACCAGTGCTCAGTTGGTGACTCAGAGCTCTGAGTCATTAAAGCGGCACTGCCATGCCGAACCTACCTTTCCCCAATCGATTCCTCTTCACTCCCTCTCTCATGATCTGTTATTAATTTCTTCTTATCTAATCTAGCTTTCTTTAAAACATAAGACAAAGTAGGGACTACTTTGTCTTATGTATTTTTACTACGCTTGACCAGCTTTGACCCACTTCCTGTGGGTCAAAGAAATTTTCCAATAATTCTCACCCATTCTTTGATCGCGCAATGCATCCTTTCAGTATTCCGGAATGTCCTGTCATATAGACAGCATGCCGGTAAAAATACAGAATTTCGTCCTAACAGAATAAGAACAGTTTGTCCATTCGTGTTAGGACGATCTTCGTTACTTTTAGTTCGGCTCGAGCAGCTGCTTAGTAGATAGCTCCCTAATTCCCATGGAATCAGGGAGCTATTTACCAAAAGGCTAAAAGACCAAGAGTGGTCTTTCAGCCAACTTTACTAATGAAAATGACTTAGTATTAGTAAATAAGGGAGACTGCTATGACACGAGTAGGGGCATGTCTACTTCAGTGAGCAGCCAGAGACCTGAGGTTGCTCACTTTTGTAGAAAAAAAAAGCCCCTCCCCTTCCAATAAATGCCCCTGTGGTGGGGCAACTAACTAAAAAGTGTCCCCCCGCAAGTGGGGGCTATTCAACTGAAAGGGGGACATAGGGTACCCTTTGGCCCCCACCCATGAGTTACTGGTGGGGACCCTAAAAGACAATGGGGGGAGGTGGGTGGGGGCCCTAAATGACAATGTCACTCCCCCCCTGACTTCCACCCACAAATTTAAACATATAAGGTGACGGCAGATAAGTACCATTCGGCCATCTAGTCTGCCCAATTTTCTAAATACTTTCATTAGTCCCTGGTCTTATCAAATAGCTGAGATAGCCTTATGCCTATCCCACACATGCTTCAACTCTTTACTGTGTTAACCTCTACCACTTTGGCTGGAAGGCTATTCCATGCACCCTCTCAGTAAAGTAATAATTCCTGATATAATTTTTAAGCCTTTGCCCTTCTAATTTAAGACTATCCTCTTGTTGTGGTAGTTTTTTTCTTTTAAATAAAGTCTCCTCCTTTACTTTGTTGATTCCCTTTATGTATTTAAATGTTTTTATCATATCCCCCCGTCTCATCTTTCCTCCATGCTATACATGTTAACAGGCCCGGACTGGCAATCGGGCACACTGGGCAAATGCTGCCTGGTGGGCCGCGGTGGCCATGGGCCCACGTCGGCAGGGGAGGTTACAGGATCTCCACGGCAAGTCCATGCAGGGCCAACACTATCTGAGCAACAGCCCCGCTGTGTTCCATGACGGGCAGGTGGGGAGATCAATCATCTGTAAATACTGAACAAAAATATTAATTGATGCAGTCAGCTAGACCTTCATCCTCTTCTACATACCTTCCTTCTTTTGTTTTTAATCTAACTAATCCTTGTTTTACTTTCCTTTTCTCATTTATTTATCTAAAAATGTTTTGTCCCATTTTTTATTACTGATTTTCTCTTAGTGTGTGATTTGGAAGCTTTTATAACTTGCTTAGCCTCTTTCTGCCTAATCTTATAGATCTGTCTATCTTCCTCACTTTGTGTTTGTTGTGTTTTTTATAATTACTAAATGCTAACTTTAGGGTTTTTTTTTTTACGATTTTGGCCACATCTGTGGAGTACCACAGTGGTTTCTTAAATGTTTTGCTTTTACTGACAAGCCTAATGCAATTTTCTGTTGCCGTCAGTAGTGCAACTTTTAAGGGTGCTCTGATAAATAGTAAATAGTAAGCCTTGCCTGATTGGTTATCTGTAAGGATCACTATCTACCTATCAGAGCACTCTTATTGGTTGTCTTAAACCAACCAATCGAAGCGCTTTGAGTCAAATTGCAGGGCGTGGGAAGGCTTTATAAGCCTTTCCCCGCCCTGCGGAGCTCAGTCTGCGCGGTGCCGCAAGTAGGGGCATTCGGGAGATTTCAATGTGCCTTATGTTAATACTTAGGAAGTGGTGGGGAGCACTGTTCCCTGATGCTTCTATTTTTACATATTACAAGAAGGCAGCTCCCACCAGGGAGCAGTGCTGTAATAAACAGAACGAATGAAAAAAACTAACACCGACATTCGGTGTTTGTTTGTTCGTTTGAAATTTCTATTCATTTATTCGTCTTTCTGACGAATGAATGAATAGACAAATTCCTGTCTGAATTTCAGACATTAGCAAATGCCCAAGTGTTTAACTGGGCATGTGCAGGAATTACACAGAGCTATGTAGTGTGAGCAGGTGATGTGTCCCAGAGGGCCTTTATCTGCCCACACAAAAGTGGTGGCGCCCAGGACCTAGGTCTGGGCACAAAATAAAGTTTAAAAATTAGAGGTAGTGGAGTCGGGAGAAAAGTAAAAAAACAAAAAAAAAAAGGATGTGGCCATGAAAGCGCTGCTTTAAGAAGGTCTAGGACCAGTAGAGAGTACTTAACATTATAAGCATTCGACAGAGTTGCAGACCATAGGCTCCTTCAATGTAGTGAATGTAGGCAGGGGCTGTAAAAGGTACACAGTGGCTATAAAAGGGGTAGGCAGGGGCTATAGAATGGGGAACAGAGGGGCCATGGGCTAGGAGGGGACACAGGGGCTATAGAAGTGATGGGCAGGGTCTGACAAAAAAAAAACCTATTGTAATTGTATCCCCCTCACCCCTGAGCCAGGAGGAGGACACAGGATCAAGCACAGAGCATCCAGCAGTCAATACAGAGCAGCCAGCATACAGCAGCCATTAAAGTTGGCCTCTCCTGATGATGTCCCAGCAGTCCTGGGAGAAAAGTGGAAGTTAAGCCTTCTCCTCCTGACATCAGGAAAAGCCGGCCGACTCCACTGGCTGCTCTGTGCTGGCTGCAGGGAGAGAGGTAAGTTGAAAATTCCAAGTCACCAGCCACCCCTGTTGTGGTGCCCTAAGGCCTTATGGACGTGCCGGCCCTGATGGTAATCATGGAAAGCACATACTCTGTATCTGTGTCCTAAGTCCACCATCTTGTGCAGATACAGGTCTAACCCCTCCCTACAATGTGAAAAATTAAAACACAATAAATTTCAATATATTTTGAAGGCCAGCACAAATTCAGATATTGAGATTTTGTTAGGATCCCCACACTTAAGAACCACTGATAGGTCACCATATGCGGCAGCAACGACCACAGTACACATCAGCCCTATTACATACAGTAAAAACCAAAGAAAAAGTTACCTGCGCTCTCTCCTAAATCCCTATGTATATTAAAACAAATGGAGGTCATTTAGTTACTCCAATGGCTATTGAAGGGAATGTGCGCCTGCCAACGTTAAGGCAGACCCCCCTAGGCGGGTCCTACACTGACCTTTCACCTTGCTTCCTTGAGCTTCTGGCAAAGATATCTCTAATGAGTATTTTTTTATATACACAATAGGGAACACATGGGATGGGCATCAGCATTGTAACGTAGCTGTGTGACACAAAGTACTATGCCGCGCATGCGCACTGGCCCGTTATTTTCCCCTACCTGTGCGGCTCGCACACCCCCTCTTACCCCAGCTGAGGCTCCGGGTGCAGGCACCGTTTCTCTCGATGCCCAGCTTCGCGCATGCGGCGGTCATTTCTGCCTGCAAATCTTTCCTACCCTGTGGTTCTGCGCTTACGTAGCAAGGCACACCCCATCCTCTAGCTGATCTACGTCACCGGAAATGACGAGGGTAGGGAAATTTTACAGGGTAGGGAAATTTAATAGAACACCGAACCTGGGTGTTGGCTTCTCAGTGACAATTAACAGATTCAAGATAGAATTGCTGTGACATGTGAGGCCCTGACTATGAAACAATGTGAGTCTCTAACTATGATTTGAACCGTGGGATAATTACCTCCAAGAGTAAGGATGGGTGATGGCCTTATGGGACCAACAAGCTTTGAAGACTCTGAGGAATAATAATGAGATTAGTGTGAAACCGGCTGACAAGGGGGGTAATATCGTAGTCATGGGCTACAATAATTATGTTGAGATGGCAATGAGGGTTCTAGAGGACGATGAGACATACAGAGTTTTAAAGTCAGATCCTACCACTGTATTCCTTTTACAGTATAAGGAAATCTTGGACAAGGGCCGCAGTGAGGGGTTGCTATCGGGTGACAAGTATGAATTGATTCTTAACTGTCACCCAAAGATAGCAACATTTTAATGCCTGCCCAAAGTCCATAAAAGTCTCCCCCAGGCCATCCTGTCATGTCTGGTATAGAAAACCTGACCCAAAATGGGAGTATATATACACATCGATCAGATCTTGAGACTATTTGTAGAAGGACTTCCATTGTATCTCAGAGATACGAAAAAAACTTTGACACTCCTTTCAGATCTTATAGTACCGCCTTCAGCCAACCTCTGTAGTTTACATATTGAAGCCCTCTATTCTCCTATCCCTCATTCCAACGGCATCCAATATACCGGTTACTTTCTTAAACAACGGGGACAACACTATACCCCTCACACAAATTTGTGTCTAGAACTCCTTCAGACACATATATTCTTTACCTTCAAAAACAAATTCTATCACCAGGTGAGAGGAACTGCGATGTGGACAGCATGTGCCTATTATACGTTAACCTCGACCTGGGATGGTGGGAGGAAAACCTAATCCACTCTGAAACGTTTTCACAATACCTTCCTTTAATCGCAATATGGCATTGGTATATAGATGACGTTCTTATCATTTGGCAGGGTAATTCAGAGGAGTTCAATGAATTTTTTAAAATTCTTAACATCAACAATGAGAATGATGTTCACCAGTGAATTTGGTGGATCTAGTCTCAATTTCCTAGATCTTACTATCTCTATCACAGAAAACAACACCATACAGACCACACTTTATAAGAAAAAAATCAGCATCTAACAATCTCCTTAGGTAGGACAGTTTCCACCCAAAACCCTTGAAATATGGTATTTAAGTATTTAATAGTTAGACGGAACTGTAGTTCTATTGAAGAATTTAACACCAAAGCTAAATATCTGAGAAGCCACTTTAAGGAGAAAGGATTTCCGAGCAGATGCCTGTAACGTGCCTATAAAGAGGGCGCTAGAATCTGACCGAGGCACACTAATAAACGAGACTGCACACAATGTAACTTCCAGAGAATCTAAGAATACTATCAGGCATATAGCCACTTATGACACAGGCTGGGGAAGCATTAAAAATAATCACTCCAGTGTTTTTGGTCAATACTTACAAGTGATGAACATCTTAAAGATATACTTGTGTCCAATGTAACTATTACACAGCGCACAGGGAAAAACCTGCGGGACTTCTTGGCCCCTAGCCTTTTACAACAGAAAAAACAGTCTCCTACAACATGGCTTCACAGCCCACTGACTGGCACTTTCGGATGTGGAAGATGCACCATTTGCAAATACATTAAGAAAGACTCCAAAATAATTGAAGATAGTCAGGGAAAGGAGAAATTCAAAATCACGGCTTAGTATATCTACTTACCTGCCAGTGCAATCTAAAATATGTTGGAAAGACCTTTCGCCCATTTAAGAAACGCATGCAGGAACATATTAGATCTCTCAAGATACTGCAATTGCAAGACATCTTAGAACATTTCATGGAGGAGACTCTAAAGGTCTACACTTCTGCGGCCTAGAATTAGTGAAAAAAAGTCTAAGATGAGATTATGATACATTTCTGAGGCATAAAGAATCCTTTTGGATATATTGATTGAAAACATTAAGCCCAAAAGGACTCAATAAAGGTTTTTCCCTTTCTCCCTTTCTCTAAATCTGATGTTTAATTTTCTCCATCATACTGCTGTACATATACTTACTAGTATACCTGATGTATACTTCCTTTGTATATTTTTCGGTATATACAGTGCCTTGCAAAAGTATTCACCCCCTTGACTTTTTACCTGTTTTGTTACATTACAGCCTTAAGTTCAATGTTTTATATAATTGAATATGAATTTTATGTGATGGATCAGAACACAATAGTCTAAGTTGGTGAAGTGAAATGAGAAAAATATATACATAAAACTATTTTTTAGAAATAGAAAACAGAAAATTGGCATGTGCGTATGTATTCACACCCTTTGTTATGAAGCCCATAAAAATCTCTGATGCAACCAATTACCTTCAGAAGTCACATAATTAGTGAAATGATGTCCACCTGTGTGCAATCTAAGTGTCACATCATCTGTCATTACATATACACACCTTTTTTGAAAGGCCCCAGAGGCTGCAACACCTAAGCAAGTGGCACCACTAACCAAACACTGCTATGAAGACCAAGGAACTCTCCACACAAGTAAAGGACAATGTTGTTGAGAAGTACAAGTCAGGGTTAGGTTATTAAAAAATATCCAAATCTTTGCTGATCCCCAGGAGCACCATCAAATCTACCATAACCAAATGGAAAGAACATGACACAACAGCAAACCTGCCAAGAGACGGCCACCCACCGAAACTCACGGACCGGGCAAGGAGGGCATTAATCAGAGGCAGCACAGAGAACTAAGGTAACCCTGAAGGAGCTGCAGAGTTCCAGAGCAGAGACTGGAGTATCTGTACATAGGACAACAATAAGCCACACGCTCCATAGAGTTGGACTTTTGTGGCAGAGTGGCCAGAAGAAAACCATTACTTTCAGCAAAAAACAAAATGGCACGTTTTGAGTTTGCGAAAAGGCATGTGGGAGACTCCAAAAATGTTTGGAGGAAGGTTATTTTGTCCTATTTATTGTTTGCTTCACAATAAAAAAAATAACATCTTCAAAGTTGTGGACATGTTCTGTAAATTAAATGATGCAAATCCTCAAACAATGGATGTTAATTCCAGGTTGTGAGGCAACAAAACACGAAAAATGCCAAGGGGGGTGAATACTTTTGCAAGGCACTGTACTCCTAACTAGATAAGGAGTCATTTTTTTGCTGCTCCAGCTGTTTTAATTGAGTCTGTATACCAGGGTGTTAAACCCTTTTTTTGCAACATACAAATGTGTCAGTTTATATATAAGCTACTCTCTATCGATGGATATACACTTGAGGCTATCATAGATTGTGCATATTATTTCCTTTCTTTTTAAATCACCAGCACAGTTTGTTTGCACACATTTTTCTGTTTAGTCTAATATATAAAATAAAGATATTATTTTATTTTACTTTAAACCTTTTCAATTGAGATATTATTTTATTGTACTTTAAACCTTTTCAATTGAGTTTTTACTCAATATGTGGGTAATACCCTGTATGTCTGTTTGGGATATGGTATCCGTGTGATTGTACACTCAGACTTGTTTTCCCAACAAAGCCATTCAGGGTATCCTTATTTGCCTTATGGGACCACTCTCTATGGGTTAATAGACCTGGACATTTTATAGCAGTGGGCTCCTGAGATTTCCCTAAAAGCCAGCTCAACTGACTCTAATTTGAATGTGAACAATATGGGTGTAAAGCGTATGAACAAGAGAGAAGGAAAAAACAAACAAACAAACATGATACCAGTCTGTGCTTTGATAAGCTTGTGGAAGTATTCACGAAGTACAATGAAATAGACGAGGGGACTTAACTGTGATATGAGAAACATTACCTAATACCAGGATGGGAACATATGAAATAATGTGATAATCATGTGTACTTTACAGTGATTGAAATAGGACGCTGACATAAAACCCACTAACACACATAATACAAGTGTAACAAAATGCTGTAGTGAACCATGTATGAAACATGAAATGATGTACCAAGGATATGCGACAGACCTAAACAGTGATCTGGAACTGCTATATTAAAGGACCACTATAGGCACCCAGACCACTTCAGCTCAATGAAGTGTTTTGGGTGCCAGGTCCCTCTAGTTTTAACCCAGCAGCTGAAAACATAGCAGTTTCAGAGAAACTGTTATGTTTCACTGAGGGTTAATCCAGCCTCTAGTGGCTCTCTCACTGACAGCCGCTAGAGGCGCTTCCGCGATTCTTACTGAAAAACAGTGAGAAGACGCTGGAAGCCCATAAGAAAGCATTGAGTAATGCTTTCATATGGGCTGTTTGAATGCGAGTGCGACTCTTGCCGCGCTTGCGCATTCGGATCTGACGTCGGCAGGGGGTGGTGAGTTCCCCAGCATAGAGGGAGCCTGGCGCTGGAGAAAGGTAAGTGGCTGAAGGGGTTTTACCCCCTTCAGCCCAGCGGGAGGGGGGCCTGCTGGGGTGAAGGGGGTCCTAATGACCCTATAGTGCCAGGAAAGAGAGTTTGTTTTCCTGGCACTATAGTGCTGTTTTAAGGGAACTCATGACCATAAGTACTGTCACCTTTAATGTAAAGTAGTAACAAGATAAACAATGTGGTTATGATACCTATATTGATTTGAAATTGCCCCTGAGTGTAGCAACACTAAAACACTGACCTAATAACAATAACATAACAAAACTTACCTAATGCCAGGGAGGAATGTGTGAAAGCTGAATGCAGAGTGCCCCCCCCCCACTTTATTTAGAAAAAATAACCATAAATGTAACAACTGTACCTCTAATCATATTGCAGTGAGAAGTTAGGATGACAGTAAGACTACATGACTAAAAGGTATATGACAGTGAAATCATACAAAAGTGACCCAAAAGGCTGCATGGTTTGATGCACAAAAAATATGCCAGACGAAGGCTTTTTTTACATGATGTTTTTATTATATTTATTATTATTTTATTTAGTTAGCACTTGCTTGAACAGAACTTCTTACCATAGCATCTTTCCCTCAAAAAAATAAATTAAAAAAAATGACACCCCCAACAACATGACTCCTTAGTAAGCATATAGATTAAATTTGCCCTCTTTCGAATTAAAAGCTGAGAGTGTTATACCCCCGTGTCAGGAATCTTACCTGGTGTGGAGTCCGGTATGCAGCGATATATGCTCACCCTTGGAAATAAACACAGACCAAGGTGACCAGACCAAGAAGCCACCTGGCTTGTGAGTCTGTGCAAGGACACAAGCAGGAGGATGAACTGACACTGCCCTCAGAGAGAGGCAGTGTTTTACACCTGGCTGGTTTGGCATCTGCTTCAGGTGGACTTCAGTTTGACAGGAGCAGCCACAGGAAAAGTCCAGCCCCCTAGTGCTGGAGATAAGGCAAGATTGGACTTCAGGCTGATGCTTGAGCTGAATTGTGGCTCAGAGGCAAAACAGCAAGCCCAGAGCACAGAAGGATCCAGGTTCATACCTCTTGTTGGGCACATCTGGAGCAACCACGTCTGGATGTCTCGGTTAGAACCGTGACACGCCCACTGTAACACAAGTGTAGTATGGTTGAAATGAACTACTGATACCACTGCCAGAGCAATGTTTTTAAAACTACAAGTTCGACATTTGACAATCTAGCAACGCCTAAGCTACCCAGACACACTTTGAGTGGTTGCTGGAGAAGGGAGAGTTCCTGTTGTGCATACCCTTCCAAAAACTCCAGGCCATCATCATTACATATATATTATATATACACACAATATAGTGTGGCTATAAAAGAGTTACCGTAAAGGTGACTGAATGCAATGGACAAAATCTCTAGCTGTTTCTATCTCATAGTGTATCATCATCATCCTGTCAGCAGTGGGCACTGAGGAAGTTCACCTTCCTCTACACTCACTTCATCCCTGTCTGGCTCAGGTTCACTCCTCAGATCAGTCTCCATATAAGTTCCTATACAGCTGGAAGGCAGTATGTAGAGGAGCGGGGTTATGATTTAAGTTCTTATGCCATCCTTGGTCCACATACAAAGAGTTCCATCTGGAACTTATCTTGCAGTCGGTGAAGCATTGGCTGCATAAGCATTGCGTGGCCTTCATTCCAGGGGAGGGGAATTGATTCTGGAAATCTATAGATTTCTGTCAATGCCAGGCCCCTGATTGCAAAGGATCAGGTGGTCAGTCCATAACTGGCCCCCATACAGCTGCCTATGCCACCTTATAGGTAATCCAGCTATGGATGCTAGACAGTTGATTGGGGAATCAAAGCACATGAGAGATAAATATGGGAAAGATAGAAATGCATTATATTAAGGCTGAACTGAATATATTATATTAAGGTAACTCTGAAGCATTGAATTAGAACTGAGAAAATATGACACAATATTACAGATCAGTAAATATAACATTTTTAAAATGCATTATTCCGTAAGCAACATTTGTTTTAAAAATGCATTCTCTTAGTGACATTAACAATAACTGTTATTTACAGCTTTTGAAAACTTAAAAAAAAAAAAAAGCCAATAATGTGTTTTTTCAACTGTCTCGGCCGTGAAGGGGGATAAATTATTTTACATTTCAGTATTATAATCTACAAAATATAAAGACAGCTGCCAGGCTTTCATATTATTTCTGATCTCATAATTAACACCTAATAATGCTTATGGGTGTGGTATAAAATCCCTAGAAGGCTTAAAAAGGATTTATATATTTAAAAGACATTCTGAACGTAACATAAACAATGGGTGCTGAAATTATGTCTGCAGAATGATGTTTCTATCTGTTTCAGTAGTAGGATGCTCGCTTATGGTAGATGAAACAGATGAACTGTTTGCACCACACAATGAGGTTTTCCCACTGATGCACACAAGCTTGCCAACTATACTAATTAGCAATGACAGCTCTGCTATCATGATCAATGTGATAATAAATAAAAATGATTTATGTTTATGTCTTCTCGTACAGTTTACAGATAGCATCAGTCAGGCCATTTTTGTTGGTTGAAAATATTCCTACTCTGTTCAACTTAAATTACCATTCAGAAACAGGATTTCCATCATTCCGGCACATTCATTTCTATTGCCTCTTGGTCTCTGAGAGATTATCACCTGCACATACTTGTATTGACAAGCATGGAAATTAAATCAATAAAGGAGCAACTTCCAACCCACGTCCTCCCCCAAAGAGGAAGTTACAGAGACAGAGGAAGCAGGGGACTAACAATGCAAAGTATTGTGTGATTTGAGACATACCAGGAAAATAAACAGGCTGGAAACAGAAGACCAATATCAAAACAAGCATTCGACCATTAATATCTTCACCAAGTTGAATGGACAGATGTTAATGCATAATTTGTGATGGGTATGTGGTCACTGAAAATGTTATAGTTCATTATTAGCATTTATACAGTGCCAACATATTCAACAGTGCTTTACAATGATAGAAAAAGGATATTTAGAGCTGAAGAAGGCCCTACTCAAACAAGCTTACAGTCTATGAGGATTTTGAGGTAGGTGGGTATCAGAGGTGTAACTAGAAACCACATGGGCCCCGGTGCGAAAATTGCCCTGGGACTCCCCCATACATCTACCCTCCACCCACCCCCCTATATGTCTAATCCCCTTTCATATATCCCCCGCCACACACATGCAGACACACACATAGACATACAGAGGTACATACATACAGACACACATACAGAGAAACATACATACAGACATACAGTTGCAAGAAAAAGTATGTGAACCCTTTGGAATGATATGGATTTCTGCACAAATTGGTCATAAAATGTGATCTGATCATCTAAGTCACAACAATAGACAATCACAGTCTGCTTAAACTAATAACACACAAAGAATGAAATGTTGCCATGTTTTTATTGAACACACCATGTAAACATTCACAGTGTGTAACGATAGCTTACCTCTCCTCTGGACCCGCGCCTCGTGGCGATCTGCCCGGCTGCTTCCGGGAGGCGGAGCAGCCGGTCTGACGCTGGCCGCTCGCGGCAAAGCCCCTTTTATGACCCGGCACGCCGACGTCATCTGGGTTTTGCCGCGAAAATTCAAACGCGACCACGCTCCCGGACTTTTTGGGGGTGTGGTCTTAAAGCTGAATACCACACATTATATAAAGGCGTCCCTGTCCTTTCCCCAGTGCCCTAGTGTGGTTCTATTATTGGTTCCTCTAGTGCTATTCTTACTCTTGTTGGTATTCCTGGTAATTTTGACCCTTGGCTTCCTCTCTGACTATTCTCCTCTCTGGTTTCCCGAATTTTGGCTTGGTATTCTCGTGTATTCCGTCTTCTGTGCTCCATTGACCTTTGGCTATCCTTTTGACTATTCTCAGACGTTAAGCCCGGCCACTCTAAGGACCGGTATACGTCTCCTTTTAGGTTACGCTCTGCGTGAAGGGGTCACTATCGTGACACAGTGCAGGTGGAAAAAGTATGTGAACCCCTAGACTAATGACATCTCCAAGAGCTAATTGGAGTGAGATGTCAGCCAACTGGAGTCCAATCAATGAGATGAGATTGGAGGTGTTGGTTACTGCCGCCCTGCCGTATAAAAAACACACACCAGTTCTGGGTTTGCTTTTCACAAGAAGCATTGCCTGATGTGAATGATGCCTCGCACGAAAGAGCACTCAGAAGACCTACGATTAAGAACTGATGACTTGCATAAAGCTGGAAAGGGTTATAAAAGTATCTCCAAAAGCCTTGCTGTTCATCAGTCCACGGTAAGACAAATTGTCTATAAATGGAGAAAGTTCAGCACTGCTGCTACTCTCCCTAGGAGTGGCCGTCCTGTAAAGATGACTGCAAGAGCACAGCGGAGACTGCTCAATGAGGTGAAGAAGAATCCTAGAGTGTCAGATAAGACTTTCAAAAGTCACTGGCAAATGCTAACATCCCTGTTAGCGAATCTACAATACGTAAAACACTAAACAAGAATGGATTTCATGGGAGGATACCACAGAGGAAGCCACTGCTGTCCAAACAAAACATTGCTGCACGTTTACAGTTTGCCCAAGAGCACCTGGATGTTCCACAGCAGTACTGGCAAAATATTCTGTGGACAGATGAAGCCAAAGTTGAGTTGTTTGGAAGAAACACACAACACTATTTGTGGCGAAAAAAGGCACAGCTCACCAACATCAAAACCTCATTCCAACTGTGAAGTATGGTGGTGGGGGCATCATGGTTTGGGGCTGCTTTGCTGCGTCAGGGCCTGGACGGATTGCTATCATCGAAGGAAAAATGAATTCCCAAGTTTATCAAGACATTTTGCAGGAGAACTTACGGCCATCTGTCTACCAGCTGAAGCTCAACAGAAGATGGGTGTTGCAACAGGACAATGACCCAAAGCATAGAAGTAAATCAACAACAGAATGGCTTAAACAGAAGAAAATACGTTCCCACTCTGACTCCCTCCTCTCCTTCCTCCTCCCTGGCGGCACTGTGATTGGTGGGAGGAAGTGAGCTGGACAGTCACCTCCTCCCACCTCTGACATCATCACAGGGGGCCCAGGTGCGCTAGTAAAGCACCGCAGCACTGACTGGGTCCCCTATATATTTATTGCTATTGGATGGCCCTGAAAGCCCGTGTTACACAATGCCTTGGGCCGCATTACATGGCCGGCGGGCATCCAGGTCGCAGGGTAGCTGGGCCCCTTGGAGTGATGGGCCCGGTCGCAGCTGCGACCGCAGTAGTTCCGCCACTGGTAGGTATATATTATGAGGAATTATGAGGAAGGAATGGCTCACGCATGTCTTTCACAAGTACATTTACAGGGAAGGTGGTCTGCATGGGCTCTGAACCTGGAGTTCCCAGTTCTAAGGCAGTGATGTTTACTGGTTTAACCAGCTAATGTAGGACACATCTGTTGAACTACTCTTCCTTAGTATCATATAGTGATCTAAGAATTACACATGTATTTACAGTAGGTATGTGTGATGAAGTGCCCTTCGCCACTTGTGCCTGGAGAGGACTAATTACCAGCCTCTTGCCATAGGACTAAGGTCCCTGAGAGATTTTGCCAGTTAGAAACACCATTATTGGTGTTTTAAAAGACTGTTCTGGCCCTACAAATGGTACTGGCACAGTTCTGCAATTTCCAATAACTGTCATATATTCAAACACTGTCTGAACTTAACTTTCATTTTGTTTTCCTCTGAGGAGGAGTTGTTTTGCTGCATGAGTGCTGTTGCTAACGTGTGCTCATTAAACAGATCTGCTTGACCCTTTCTTGAATCCTTGGCTCATGCTTGGGGGATGGGATAAGTCTGCAGTGCTGATGGTGTTGGTGGGAGTGCTTGGAGTCAGGCCCGGACTGGCCATCGGGCACACCTGGCAAATGCCCGGTGGGCCGCGGTGGCCATGGGCCGAGGCCGGCAGGGAGGTCCCAAGATCTCTCCTGCCGGTCCTTGCAGGGCCGGCACTATCCGAGCGCCGGCCCTGCAGCAGTCTACAGCGGGCCGGTGGGGAGATCAGAGATCTTCCTCACCGGCCCAAATAGAGTATATTGCGGCCGCCGGCGGGGCGAGAGGGAGGGAGCCAGCCTGCCAGCAGAGGAACCCGGCGGAACTTTAACTAGCAGCTCCGCCGGGTTCCTCTCGCGAGATTCGGAGCGTTGCCATGGCAACGCTCCAGGTCTCGCGAGAGTGAACTCTAGCCCAACAGGCTAGAGTTCACTCACCACAAGGACCACCAGGGATGGATCTGGCACAGTTCTGCAATTTCCCCCAATTTCCCCCAGCAGCAGGATCCCCCCTCCCAGGCTAAAGGTAAGCAGGGAGGGGGGAAATAATCACTCAGGGCACAGCAGCCTCACAGACACCCCTAACACTCACTCACACACACTGCACCCCTGACACTCACAGCACCCTCACTCACACACTGCACCCCTGACACTCACAGCACCCTCACACACACACACTGCACCCCTGACACTCACAGCACCCTCACTGACACACTGCACCCCTGACACTCACAGCACCCTCACTCACACACACTGCACCCCTGACACTCACAGCACCCTCACTCACACTGCACCCCTGACACTCACAGCACCCTCACTCACACACACTGCACCCCTGACACTCACAGCACCGTCACTCACACACACTGCACCCCTGACACTCACAGCACCGTCACTCACACACACTACACCCCTGACACTCACAGCACCCTCACACACACACACACACTGCACCCCTGACACTCACAGCAAACTCACTCACACACAGTGCACCCCTGACACTCACATCACTCTCACTCACACACACTGCATCCCTGACACTCACAGCACCCTGACACTCACAGCACCCTCACACTCACAGCACCCTCACACTCACAGCACCCTCACTCACACACACTGCACCCCTGACACTCACAGCACCCTCACTCACACAGCACACACACACACTGCACACACACACACACTGCACCCCTGCACACACACAGCACACACACACTGCAACCCTAACACTTACAGCACCCTCACACACACACACACTGCACCCCTGACACTCACAGCACCCTCACTCACACACTCACATAAACTGCACCCCTGACACTCACTCACACACTAACACACACTGCACCCCTGACACTCCCAGCACACACACACACAGCACCCTCACTCACACACACACACACACAGTACCCCTAACACTTACAGCACCCTCACACACACACACACACACACACACTGCACCCCTGACACGCATAGCACACACTCACTGCACCCCTGACACGCACAGCACACAAACACTGCACCCCTGACACTTACAGCACCCACACACACACTGCACCCCTGACACACACAGCTTCCTCACATGCACATAGCACCCTCACGCAAACACAGCACCCAGTCACACACACACAGCACCCTTACCCACATAGCACCCTCACGCAAACACAGCCCCCATCACTCACACACTACACACCTCACACACAGTGCACCCCTCTTGCACACAAACTACACCCCTTACACACACACACAGCACCCTCACACTGCACAATATGCTTTCCTAGCATTTTTGTCTCCTGGTTTCCCAACTATGGAGACACCAGAGACAAATTTCAAGCAAACACAGTGCAAGCATGTTATTGAATTTGCTTGCACTGTGCAGAACAAATACAGGGTCTTTTTCTCATGCCAGAGCTCTTCAGCAGAGCTCTGCGCATGGTCTACCCTGGAAGAGCATTGAATCAACATGCTCACTTTGTGATGGGGCGTGCTTGTCATTGGTAATGACAAAACACATCCTATCTGGCCCCGCCCCCTTTGTAGTGGGCCGCTGTAATAAAAAAATGCCCGGGCCGAATTTTCTTCCCGGTCCGTCCCTGCTTGGAGTCCTCGGCAAGCACTAGGAACATCGATTGGCGGAGGTACTCGGTCGGAGTGCCAGCGGGTCCGTCACAGTATGATGGGGCTCATAAATGAGAACTAAAAGGCAATAGAAACACTAAAGAGCAACTGAAGGATTGTTAAAACAAGTTCTATTTTACAAAACCTTTTTTAAAATATAAACAGCTTGCAAGGAAATGTAATGTTGTGAGGGAACATACTGTATACTGAAGGGAACCTATTGGGTAAAAATCAACTTTTCTTAAATATGTCCCTATAGCTTTATAATCCCTGTTTTTGTTTTTGTAATACCTTATATGAAGCTTTATAGAGTTTTTAAGGATACTCACCTCCTTACAAGCACCTCCATAAGCCCGCCTTCATGGGAAGAAATTCTCTCCTTAGTCCTGCCAAGCGTTGGGCCCCACCTGATGACACTGATGTATTAGCTTAATTGCCAGCACATCAACCCCTTGAAAAAATTGACGTCAGATATTATTCCTTTCCAATTTCCTGTCAAGTGCCGGTTTGGGCAGGGAGGAAAGGGCTCACTTATGCAAGGTCTTCATTAAAAATGTTGGCAAAAATGATGACACACAATATAATGAAGCTGGATTAGCATACAGCAGTTGGACAGGCATTGGTATAGTCTGTCTTTCAGGAGGGGGAAGGAACACATATTTTTTATTAAAATATTGTGCAATATCCATGCATTTTCTAGCATTTGCAAATGTGGAATCCATTTCCAGAAAGTTAACAAAAGCATGACAGTTATCCTAAACTAGAATGGTTTTGATACCCTTGATACATGTTTTCTTTACCCTGCTCTTTTTAAGGGGTCCACATAAATTTGAATGCAAGCATTTGTGCATTTTAGGTTTACTGAAAAAACTTGGTGCTATGGATCTATTTAAACAATGGGTCAACGACTCTAGTGTCTTTGCTTAAAACTTGAATCACCGTAACCACTGCAGCATGCATCTGGAAGTTTTGCCACTGAGCTAAGCCCTGCAGTGCACACCCCTTGCAGATGCTACAATGTGAGGCAGCGATATACACCCAGACATCTTGTCACACCATTCTTAAATGAGTGGTAGCGATTATGGCGTTTGGAGTAATTCAGCAATATAAATTCAGCACATAGAAGATTTATGTATTTAACTTGATTATGCGATTAAAAAAAGACATTTAGCCATCTTTACCTTCAGCTCCTTGGGGTGCACTGCCTTTCAGTTGTTATGGATTGGAGTGATGTGCAGCCAGCCAACACTATAACAAGCTTCCAGACTGGCAGTGTACACATTCGGTATCAGCTGCCGACTGCTTCTATTAATTCTTCATGAGACACACAGTGGCCTGAATTCAGTGGATAAAAGGTTTAATAACAAACAAATGAAAAACTACGAGTGCACTGTCTTTGGCACACTTGGTATATCATGGTGTGCACCCAGAGATAATCAACTTTTACACTTGCATTAAACTTTTACTAGACATGGAGTTTAGTTTACTTGCGAATTGTCCAAATTTGGGTCAACCGGGTGATTGTACAAATTACTGAACTCCGAGATAAAATGTAGCCAAATCACGAGCAAACTTGCTTGTCCTACATGTTGGGGGCAACAATTTGGGCCTGATTCCGCAATGTAGGTTAGTGAAGTGGATGAAGCAGGACCTCAATAAGCTGAGAGACCTGCTCCCCGGGATCATGTTGGTATGGTCGGAGATTGTCCCGAGACGATAGTGGAGGCATGCACGGGATCCATTGGCTATTGATCGCGGCAGGGGAAAGGCCAATAGTCTGATGGCTAGCTTTGTGAGGAAACTGGGGGGCGTGGTAGTGAGGCATGGGAAGTTTGAAGTTGGGTTGCCCGGATACTACCACTCGGATGGAGTTCACCTCTCCGCAGTGGGGTGGGACCTCCTGAACCTGGGTTGGCAAGAAGGGCTGCAGAAGGCGCTGTTTCTTGGGGGTGGTGGAGCTCAGATGGCTTAAGGGTTCAAGGTCTGAGCTTGTGGAGGGATAGGGAGCTGAAGGAGAGGAAATAGGCTCCCCATTCGGAAGATTATGGAAATGGCAAAATGTGGTTATGGGGGGCAATGACCTGTTTTTTCTATGTTAAGTTATTACTATTTAATAAAAGCTGTGGACAATTTTGACCTATATACCCTAATGTCCGTTTTTTTATTGGGAAAGGTTTGTGGGGGGGGTTGTCCAAGGTTCCGACTGCCCATATGGCAACTATACACCAGTTATGGTAGTCAAGGCTACAACTATCATTAGAAATACATATTGCTGATTAGAAAGAAAGTGTGTAATTTAGGCATGTATACAATTTTATTTTCCTGAATGTTCATTTTCAGATACAAATGACATATCATTAAAGCTTGATAGAACGGGTTTATTGAGTGTAGATATTGATATTAAGACAAGGTAGCTAGAAAAAACTTACCAAATGAACACAGAAAAAGTTTGAAAACATATATCATAGTTCTGCATTATGTTTTTTACAAATGAATATGAACAGAACATTTTACATTTCTTCTTATGTAAAAACTTGTCATTTAAGAGTGCTGGCCATTTTAAATTTACATCTTTGTTAAAATATCCTCCACACCACTAATTGTTACTTTAGGCTAATATATATTACCACAAACTGTTAATATGCGAGTCTCCAGGGTATATCCTGTACAATAGACTGGTACAATTTCACTTTTCTTTTTTCCCCCTAAATTACTCATACATTTAAAAAAAATTGTTTATTTTCTGTGCCTTATCTGGGTGGCAGAGCAAAGCCTGTCTAGCGCACTTTCTACACCTTACTTAGAGAACAATAAGGAACGGCAAGCTGACAGCAAGACAAGTGCCTAGATTTCCCTCCCCTGGGAGTGGAAGCAGAGACGGCGGCTGGGAATGGAAGAGGTAAAATCACAAGCCTGTTGGGAAAATAATATCCCCAGCTAAGGCGCTGCATACAGGAAGGGTGTGAACAGGATTTCAGTACAGCTGCTCAGTTAACAATGTCTGTTCCCACAGTGTTTGATGTGTGGGCATATGGCATTCTGTGCCATGAGATAAATACACTGTGACACTGGCTTGCTAATGTTATACATACCTTTGGAATGCCCACGCTAAGCTGGGAACACTTAGAAGGTATAGCAGTATACAAACTGCTGAGATCGCATGCAAACTTACTGGATAAGTATGCCATGGCAGATATATTGCATTTTGGAGAAAAAAAAAAAAGAAAGAAAACAATAGTGATTATTATTTTTTTTATTCGGTTGAATTTCATTCCTGTGTTGGAAGTTTATTTTTGTGATCATTTGTGTGTAAAATAGCTCTTAATTTATGCTTTGGCGTTTATTCACTGAACTGGGAATTGTGGAGAATCAGCAGGGATATAATAATAGAGTCGGCAATGTTTTCCACATTGACAATGTGAAAGTGTTAATTCACGATTCTCAGTTCGGCCAAGATGCAGGACTGCAACCAGGAAGATCCTCTGGTGTGGCTGTCAGAGTGACAGCCACTAAAGGTGTCTTTGGGCAGCAATGTACATTTGCTAGACTGAAAAAATTTCTCTTTTTCCCAGGACCATTCCATTAAGCTGTATTGGATCTAGTGCCTATGGTGTCCCTTTAATTAGACACCCAAAAATACAGGTTAACCCCTTAAGGACCTGAGGACGGTTCAGGTCATCTGCATTTTTCCATTGCCGACCAGTGACAGTCCTGAACCGTCCTAACGGTCTTATGTACTTACCCGATCGCCGTCGTTCCCCCGGCGACGATTGGCAGTGCTCCCGGTGTGGGGGAGACTGCCTGCAGCCCAGACAGTCTCCCCATGGCAGATTAGGACCCCTGGGGCCATGTGATCGCTCAACACAGCGATCACATGATCACAATAGGTGTCCATGTGTCTGCCTGCAGGGGGACTGCCTGTGCTGACAGGCAGTCTCCCTGCTAGTATAAAATCCAAAAAAATTAATAAAAGTTAATGTTAATAAAAAAAAAATAATTATATATGTATAAATATGATATGTAGACATTTATTATATCTATATAATATATGTCTATATATCATATATATAATGTCATACTAAGTGTATTTTTATATTAATATGTACATATATTAATATAAAAATACAATTATAATTAAATTACACATGTATATATACACAATATATATAATAACTATATATTGAATATATATATTATAAAATACAAATAATAAGTAATTTAAAAATAATAATTAAATTTTTTTTAAAATTATATATCTATATGAAATTTTATTCTAACTGTATTTTGATATTATATATATATATATATATATATATATATATATATATATATATATTTATATCAAAATACACATAGAATAAAATTGTATATATATCGCTATGTATATATAAATAAATAAAAATAATACGAAATATACATATGTCCATATACAAAATTACATAAATAATTATATAAATATACACGTAGACTTCAAATATATAAAAATGCTTATATATTTAAATCCTACGTGCGTATTTATGTAATATTTTTACATAATTAAGTAATTTTATTGATTGCAATTTGAGGGACCTGCCTGCCAACCCAGGCCGAAAGTCCAGATAATTTAATTTGCTAGCACTGTATTTTACCCTGTAACGTTCTACAACACTCTAAAACCTGTACATGGGGGTACTGTTTTACTCGGGGGACTTCGCTGAACACAAATATTAGTGATTCAAAACAGTAAAACATATCACAGCGATGATATTGTCAGTGAAAGTGACTTTTGTTTGCATTTTTCACACACAGTACTTTTATTGATGATATAATTGTTGTGATACGTTTTCCAGTTTTTAAACAATAATATTTGTGTTCAGCAAAGTCTCCTGAGTATAACAGTACCCCTCATGTACAGGTTTTATATTGTTTTTGAAAGTTACAGGGTCAAATATATGGGTCAAATATTTTACATTGAAAATGGCCAGATTGGTTATGTTGCCTTTGAGAGCGTATGGTAGCTCAGGAATGAGAATTACCCCCATGATGGCATACCATTTGCAAAAGAAGACAACCCAAGGTATTGCACATGGGGTATGTCCAGTCTTTTTTAGTAACCACTTAGTCACAAACACTGGCCAAAATTAGTGTTCAATTTAGTTTTTTACTTTTTTCACACACAAACAAATAGGAACGCTAACTTTGGCTAGTGTTTGCGACTAAGTGGCTACTAAAAAAGTCTGGACATACCCCATATTGAATACCCTCGGTTGTCTACTTTAAAAAAAAAAAAATATGTACATGTGGGGTGTTATTCAGAGATTTATGAAAGATAATAGTGTTACAATGTCACTTTTGATAAATTTTAAAAATGTATGTTCTGAAACCACAATATCCTACTTGTACTTATAGCCCTATAACATGCAAATAATTGCAAAAAAGCATGTAAACACTGGGTATTTTTAAACTCAGGACAAATTTTTTAATCTATTTAGCAGTTGTTTTCATTCGCTTTTGTAGATGAGTAACAGATTTTTCAAGTAAAAGTAAAAAAACGTATTTTTTCAATTTTTCATCATATTTTTTCATTTTTTTAAAATTAAATTACTTAAGATTATATAAATAATGGTATGTAAAGAAAGCCCCTTTTGTCCTGAAAAAAACAATATATAATTTGTATGGGAACAGTAAATGAGAGAGCGGAAAATTATAGCTAAATACAAACACAACAAAAGTGTAAAAAGATGCCTGGTCGCAAATGTACAACATCGCAAAAACAGTCCGGTCCTTAAGGGGTTAAACTATGCATAATGTACCACTTACACTAACCTAGTTAACACAATCACACACCAGTACAAATACATAGGCATATACTGACACACATATGCCCACTAGTACACATAGACACATCATAGTCAGGGCCGGTGCAAGGATTTTTGCCGCCCTAGGCAAAAGTAAAGTTTGCCGCCCCCCCATGTGACATCACAATGCTCCACCCATATGATCTGCCATGTTAACTAACGCCAGTGCTGCAGTGCGGCCGTGTTTACATTATAAGGCATGCAGGGACAGGCTATAGACACCAGAACAACTACATTAAGCTGCAGTGGTTCTGGGGAATATAGTGTGTCTTTAATGTGAGGTAAATTAGAGATTAGTGCCACGAATAATATACTAGATTGCCTACTTACAACGAGATGAGAATGATGATGGGCTCTAGCTGCAGTCTGGCTCCACTGGTCTGGTGTAGAACAGGCTCTCTGGAGGCTGTTTGTAACTGTGGTCACAAAAATCAATGTTCTGGGAGAACGGGAAGCAGCTCCATTTTTTGGGGGGCCCTTTACACAGCTCAAGGTCTGGGTCCCAGGGTCCACCTTCATGTTCCACCAGTGAGTTTGTTCACAGGGGGTGGAGTGTGTAGGGGATGTCCTGATATGTGTGTAAGGAATGCATTGTGTGAATCTGTGTTTGTATGTGTAAGGGCTGCAAGGTGTGTTTCTGTGTATGTACAGGATGCAGTGTGTGCGTGTGTAAGGGGTGCATTGAGTGTGTGTAAGGGGTGCACCAGTGAGTTTGTTCACAGGGGGTGGAGTGTGTAGGGGATGTCCTGATATGTGTGTAAGGAATGCATTGTGTGAATCTGAGTTTGTATGTGTAAGGGCTGCAAGGTGTGTTTCTGTGTATGTACAGGACGCAGTGTGTGCGTGTGTAAGGGGTGCATTGAGTGTGTGTAAGGAATGCATTGTGTGTTTGTGTGTGTGTAAGGGATGCATTGTGTGTAAGGGTTGCATTGTTTGTGTGTGTGTGTGTGTGTGTGTGTCTGTGTGTGTAATGCATTGTGTGTTTTTCTGTGTGCAAGGGGTGCATTGCATGTGTGTGTGATGGATGTCAATCTCTCCCCCCTCTCCCTCCCTTGTCACTCTCTTCTCCCCCTCTCCCTTGTCACTCTCTTCTCCCCTCCCCCTTCCCACTCTCATTGCCCCCCCTCCCCTGTCACTTTCTTCTCCCACCACCAATTTCTTCTTCTCCCCCCTGTCAATTTCTTCTTCTCCCCCCTCCCCTACCAATTTCTTCTTCTCCCACCCTCCCCATTTCTTCTCCCCCTCCCCATTTCTTCTTCTCCCCCCCTCCTACCAATTTCTTCTTCTCCCCTCCCATTTCTTCTCCCCCTCCTACCAAATTCTTTTCTCCCACCCTCCCATTTCTTTTTCTCCCCACCTCCCCATTTCTTCCCACCTCCTGACAAGATTCCTTCTTTCCCCCCCTCCTGATAATTTCTTCTCCCCAATTTCTTCTTTCCCCCCCCTCCTGACAATTTCTTCTTCCCCTCCCTCATTTCTTCTTCCCCCCTCCCCTCCAATTTCTTCTTCCCCCTCCTCCCAATTTCTTCTTCCCCCCCTCCCCTCCCAATTTCTTCTCTAAGCCCCCCCTCCTGACAATTTGCTTCTTCCCCCCTCCTCCCAATTTCTTCTTCCCCCTCCCCTCCCAATTTATTCTTCCCCCTCCTCCCAATTTATTCTTCCCCTCCCCTCCCAGTTCTCCCTCCTCCCATTTTCTTCTCTCCCCCCTCCCAATTCCTTCTTCCCCCCTCCCCTCCCATTCCTTCTTCCCCGACCCAATTTGTTCTTCCCCCTCCTTCAATTTCTTCTTCCCCCCTCTCTCCCTACCTCTGTAGTAGCGTGGCCGAGCCCAGTATAGTCCGCAGGTACAGGTAGCTTTTGTTTCCTATACCCTGCCGGACTAACAGGAAGTGAACACACTGTGTGCACTTCCTGTTAGTCCGGCCGGGTACAGGAGACAGCTGCTCCCTGTACCCGCAGACTATACAGGGCTCGGCCACGCTACTACAGAGGTAGGGAGAGAGGGGGGAAGAATAACGCACCGCCCGGGCAAAGCTGCAGCAGCCTGAGGCTCTCTGCAGAGCGCTTGGGCGGCTGCAGCATGAGCGGGGCCGGCGCTCCTGGTGGCGCCCCCTCCCAAGGGGTGCCCTAGGCGGCTGCCTAGTCTGCCTAACAGGTAGCACCGGCCCTGATCCTAGTACAGAGATGCATTCCAATACACATACATAGATGCACACTACCAATCATACATAGATGCACACTAGAACTCATGCAGACAAACATACTTATACTTATATAGATACATCAACCCTCATACAGACACACAATAACTCATGCAGACAGAGTAGCACAAATCCATAGACACAGACTAAGATACAGTACATCAGTTAACAGACACACAAATATGGGTTTTGAGATCATAATTGTAACGGATCACCTGGCGCCCCGACTGGGTACCTCCATTGAAGGATGCTCCTAGCGCTTCCTGAGGACTCCAAGTACCTCAGCAGACACCACAACCACCGAACCGGAGAAGCGTGTAAATGCTCTCAAACATACGAATGCTGTAGACAGCTGAATAGGAAAAACCATACGAATAGATTTACACTCCTTGCAGTCAAACTGGAACAGCATACAATAAATCCCCCCAAGAACGAGACAAGGCTCCATTTTGAGGGTCAAGCAGGAACAGTCAGAGCTGTGGGTTTATTGTGCTTATGTACACATTCTTACACATTAGTACCACCCACAGGGTTTTGGAACACAACCAATAAACACATACAATACACTCAGACACTCCCACACAAAATCCTCCCCTCTGCCTGTGATACAATTACCTTACACAATGGGTAATGTAATTATAACAAGCAGAGAAATACAATTTTTCCACATTATTCATAACTTGAAAAGTATGCATCACATTCACATTTTCAGAATCAGCATACTCCAAATACAAACATATGTCAAAATCATCCAAATTGGTCCAGTGGTTCAAAAGATAGATCGTAGTCCTTTGTGACCAAATGAAGCATGGCTTTTCTGCCCAAAACCAGTTCCACAGAGTCTTCTATCCTGGAGATAATTGGGAAGTAATCCAATTATCTCCAAGGACAGAGGCAAAACTCCATTGAACACATGGCAGCAAAAGACAATAAAACACATAAAAACATATAACTGTGCAGCCATTGCACAAAACAGGTACATTCAACATATCCCCAGATAGCTCAGATCTGAGCGCACATTATTACTGAATGGCGCTCAGAGCACACACATACAGTTCAATTGCCATGGAGCCGAAGTCTTTCCCATAGTCTTTCATTATACGAATGGGCTCCATGGCATAGCTATCTGGGGTATCACCGCTCAAACAGGGCAAGCACCAAATGACCCGGCTTTCATGTCTTTGCAGGGGAAAATCAAGCCTTTTAACATTGGTCCAAAATCCAAAGGCAACAGGCGAGCAACCAGGCTTCTCCCATGCAATGTGGCGAGATTGCTCTCGACACAATAATCATATGTAAATTAGCCAAAAAGAAAGGTTTATGAGAAGGAAAGGACTTGTGAGCTGTAATTCATTTTCAGTGTTCACATAAATTCTTGTTTTAGGCTGATTTGCATATGACTAGGGAACTAAGGACAGTTCTAATGTGGACCCCTTGCTCACTGTGCCTAAGATAGCATCAGTGACATCTCACTGGCAAGGTGTCAGGATTACTGTTTGATCCAGCATGTAGAACTGTACAACACGGATGACAAATAAGTAACGTATTACCGGTCCTTAGAATGGCCGGATTTAACGTACAAAGAATAGTCAAAAATACTAGCCGAGGTCAGGGAACACAGAAAAGGGACACAGCGATGAGGAAAGCCAGGAGTCAGGATACCAGAATATAGAGAAGTCAAACAAAGCCAAAGTCAAAAACCAGGTAGAAAACTATAAACAGGAACGCGCTCTCAGACAACCACAAGGGAAACCACGACAGGGCACTGAGCAGGCTGAGAACTGGGCCTAAATACCCTCCTTTAGTTCTGATAGGCTGTAACCGGCCTTTGACCCCAAAGTCAGTTACCAGGTTTCATTTGCATAATTGCTGCTCAGCATTAACCCTTCTGTGGATTAGGTTGCTACTCGGCACAACTTTTCCTGTGTGGACAGTAAATGTCATTAATCACTTTTCTCTAAGCGGATGAATACATGACATCAGGTTTCATTTGCACAATTACTGCTCAGCATTAACCCTTCTGTGCATTAGGTTGCTGCTCGGCACAACTTTTCCTGTGTGGACAGTAAATATCATTAACCACATTTCTATAAGCGGATGAATATGTGACACAAGGTCCAATGAATAATGAAATGATTATCTGGGTAGCTGTAGTTAATGCGTATAGAGTTTGTTGGTGGGGTTAGTGTTAAGTGCAAAGGGCTAAGGTTGTCTTAAAAATGGTACAGTCTATATGGGACCTGAGCGGGGATACACCAAAAGGAAAGTTATTTGAGCTGTTGCCCGCTCTCAGTGTTCTCATAATGTTGTGTTTTGACATATATTTAGATAGAGGAGTGGTAGGTAATTTAATTCGGATATTTTCTAAATAAAGAGAGAGTCTAAGCCTTGTAATCCCAGATGTTGTAGAACTGCATCTTCCATGAACACACTAGTGCACTAGTGAGGTGGCGCTAATAAAACAGTTTATACTGCTTCCCCAGTATCTATAACCACTCACAAGACACAATAATACAAACTCCACAATAAATAAACAAGATTGGGATGCAATTAAAAACACACATGAAAGGTGTGTATAGTAAATGATACTTAGTCACTCTGTTCCACTACAGAAAGGTGGGTCACATAATATACCTATAAATATAAAACATATTTTTCATAGCATAATTCTTTAAAAACAAATATATAGATGGTAACAGGGGACAATTGGTAACTCACAATTTCTAGAGCCAAATATAGCAGACTCTGGCTCACTAAGCATTTAGATAATGTAGGTGGTTCTCCACTGTCCACTATCCCAGCAGTCAAGATAAAAATGGAACCCAGATATGGACTTGAGTAGATTAACTGGATTAAGTGTTACATACATATTTGTGCCAATAGAGGGTTTTTTTATTTGAATTTCTTTGCAGTTTATTAAATCTGTTTTTGTTTTCATCTGTTGCGTCTGTTGTACTCTGCCATTTTTTAATGTAGACCATTTTATTTTATCAATCTTTTGATCATTTGTTCTTTTAGAACATTTTCTGGGTCTTTTCTGAAATAGATATTTGTGCAAAACCGGCAGAGAAAGTCAACACTTCTCAAATCATTTAGACCATTAGACCAATTAAGGCAATATGAACAGTTTTAGGATCACAAATTAGAGACTTTTAGATACGATACACTTTTTAGAACACTTTGATAAAGCTCCCCTGAGGTCTCTGTCTGAAGCCCTACTGCCCAACCTGATATCACTCCTCATCCCGTCTCTCTTCCTCCATACAACTGTCCACAAACAGGTCAAAAATAGAATAGAGGGAAACACTTGTTGGCAATCTCACTTAAAAAGTCTAAAACACATTTTATCTGTCCTATGCCATTACAAAGGGATCCTATATCATAAGCCTACCATACTGGACCTACCTGCAGTGCCTTTGCAGTACTGAGACCTCACCGATAAGGCAACTGAGTGGTCAAACTAAATGTAATTTCAGTCCAGTGCTGTCTTTGTATTTGGTATCAGTATCCTATACAAGTAGTAGAGGTTCACTGATTTGGTACACAAGACCTACATCACGTTTAAGTCCTCCTGAGTGGGACCTCCCAATAGGGCAAGATATTAAATATTATCCTGCTTTTGGTCTGTGTCTGTTAACCACAGGTTGTAAAATGTTTCATTAGTAGTATGCAACAAATATTTGCAAATTAACGTTCATTCACCTGTACATTTATTGAACTAAAAATCTTTTCTAAAAATAAAGTTAGTTAAGCAATTAATTGTTACAATTTAAATATATAATACAGAAATAGGTTTAATAATACATTGTACTATATAGTTAAATGACAATGCACTGGATAGATGCCACAATCAAGAGTAGTTGCATGGCTCTAATTCTGTCTGGAAAACCCCATTATATAGATAATCTCATAAGAATAAATCTGAACCGGCCCCTGAAGCAGTGGTGACTCTAGGAACAATATATAGGGGAGGCACATAAACAGTGGGGGCTGAGAGCATTAATAATTTTCACTAGGTAATGGGGTAATGTGCTGCCATTGGCTGTCTGACAAAAGCATGTTGTGCATGTTGGCATCAGATAATACATTTGCATATAATTCACATTAGCCACCCAGATTTCTGGGATGGCTGACACCTCTTAACTTTGATCTTTGTTTAGCGGATAACTCCCCTATTTGTTATCCTTATGTGGGATTGCCATATTTAAGGACACCAAATAAGGGAGCTATCTGCTAAACAGCACCCTAATTTGGTATCTTTACATATGGACTCTCACATAAGGGCACCAATTTAGGGAATTCTCTACTAAACAGCTAAAAGATCAAAATTTAAAAAGCCATTTTCTTAAATTTAATGTTTAGGTTGTTTAGTAGATAATTCACGTATTTGTTATCCTTATGTGGGATTGACATATTTAAGGACACCAAATTAGGGAGCTATCTACTAAACACATACACAACCACAGATATACACACACATTTAATTAGAGTTCCAACTCTAATTAAGAGTTCCAACCAACCTCCCTACATTGCTCTGGGAGTGACTAGCGGTTGCTGCTGGGCTGGGATCTCTGTGCTCTTCCTTCACAGCTCACTTGCACGACCAGTAGTGATGCCGATGCCAGGATGACGTCATATCCCGACTGCCGGCTTACTGCAGGGTGCACACAAACTCCTATATGGTCCATAAAAAATGTTTAATCTCACTACCTCCCAGTATATATCTGTCCTATCTGTCTGTGAGAATGTGACAACGTGGAGGTATATGTAAGTGGGTGAGTATTACTAGCAGGAGAAAGGTATATGGCAGGGTGGGACAGTGTGGTGGATACTATGACAGTGTGTGCCATTGCACGCAGTGGATTGAAGGAGGTGACTGCAGGTGAGGTGGTGAGTATATGGTGTTTTATGTCAAGAGGATATTATGAAGAGAGGATATTATGTCAAGGCAGGGGTGTATGGCAGGGTGTATATTATGATAAGGTGGAGGTATATGGCAGGGAAGGTATTATGGCAGTGTGGGTATTATATGACATGTTAAAGGGATATATGCCAGGGTGGGAATTATGGCCAGGTAGTTTATAGCAGGGAGGGCATTATGACAAGGCAGGGGTGTATATGGCAGGGAGGTTATTATAACAAGGCGGGGGTGCTTAAATTAAAAAAAAACAACTACTTGTCCAGGGACTATGATGTTTGCTCAATCTACTTGTCTGCCCTGGCAATCTACTTGTCCTGATACAAATCTTTATTGATAGTAATTTAGGAGACAAACCTGGTGTAGGGAATATAGTGTGGGGTGATAGGGATGTAGTATGGGTAAGACACATAGTGTGGGGTGGGATAGGGATGTAGTGTGTGTAGGGCATGGAAAGGCACATAGTGTGCTGTGGGATAGGGATGGCAGAGTGAGGCGGGGACAGGTGGCAGAGCGTGGGAGGGAGGGGCTGACAGAGGGTGGGAGGGAGTGACAGGTTGCAGAGTTAGGGAAGGAGGGAGTGACAGGTGGCAGAGTGAGTGAGGGGATGACAGGTGGCAGAGTGAGGGAGGGAGGGGGTGACAGGTGGCAGAGTGAGGGGGTGACTAGTGACAGAGTGAGGGTGGGAGGGGTGACAGGGTGACTGATGACAGAGTGACTGAGGGAGGGGGTGACAGGATGACTGAGGGAGGGGGTGACTGGTGACAGATTGATTGAGGGGGTGCCTGGTGACTGGGGAGGAGGTGACTGGTGACTGGGAGGGGTGACTGGTGGTGAGGGAGGGAGGGGTGACAGGGTGACTGAGGGAGGGAGTGACTGAGTGAGGGTGACTGGTAGCAGGAGTGACTGAGGGAAGGGAGGTGACAGAGTGACTCAGGGAGAGTGACAAGTGGCTGAGGAGGGATGACTAGTGACAGACTGAGAGTGACTGAGAGGGAGGGTGACAGGAGTGACTGAGGGAGGGGGTGACTAGTGACAGAGGGAGGGGGTGACTAGTGACAGAGGGAGGGTAGGGGTGACTAGTGACTGAGGGAGGGTAGGGGTGACTAGTGACTGAGGGAGGGGTTGGCTGGGGGGGCTGACAGGGTGACTGAGGGATGGGGTGAATAGTGACAGAGGGAGGGAGTAAGGGGGTGACAGAGTGACTGAGGGGGGTGACAGAGTGACTGAGGTAGAGGGTAACTGGTGACAGGGTGACTGAGGGAGAGGGTAACTGGTTACAGAGTGACTGAGGGGGGTGACAGAGTGACAGAGGGGGGTGACAGGGTGACTGAGGGAGGGGGTGACTGAGTGGGGGGGTGACAGGGTGACTGAGGGAGGGGTGACAGGGTAACTGAGGGAGGGGTGCCAGGGTGACTGGGGGGTGACAGGGTGACTGAGGGAGGGGTGACAGGGTGACTGAGGGGGGTGACAGGGTGACTGAGGGAGAGGGTGACTGGTGACTGAGGGAGGGGGTGAGGGTAAATTTAAAATAATATTATTAACTTACCATGATTCAGGGGCTGTCTCTCTCCATCCCAGCCCAGGGTCAGGCAGTGCAGCAGGTGCAGGCAGAGTGGCCGCAGGGGAGAAACCTGTCCGAATACACGCTCTGCGCCCCCTGCTTGCACACTCCATAACAATGTCCCTGGTGCTCAGTGATGACTCAGAACACAGGCTGAGGCTGGGAATCCCCTCCCTGTGTTCTGACTCACTGACTGAGCACCGGAGCCGCAAGGGAGAAGATTGTTATTGCGACCAGCAGGAGGTACAGAGTGTGGCATCCCCCTACTAAGTGGCACCCCGGGCGGACCGCCCCCGACCTCATGTGCTCATCCATTTCACACACAACTTGTGTGTAAAATAAATAGTAGCCTTCAAGTCCTACTAAAGTCCTGTGTCTCAGTGCTTCAGTGAAGCCCAAACTTTAAAGCTCAGTGTAACACTAGCATAATTTAACTGGCATGACCTCTCCGAGAAGCCTCTTTAGCCATGTTGACCCAGAAGGAGGGAGAGTTTTGATGATTGTTGAGGTGTGAAGTATGACTAGTAAGTTATAACCAGTACTTGAAACTCATGTATAATAATAATACGCATATTGCGGTCTTTCAGGGTCACACATGGGTCTCTACCTGGTTAGCCACCCCCACAATATCTTTGTGGATTTGGATTTTAGGAAGATTTGTTGATAAAGGTCTTAGAGGTCAACATATTGATGTTTGTCAAAAAAATCACTCCACTATTCTGTAGGGATATATATTTCATCCTAAATCAAACTCACCTATTTACCATTTAATGAGCAGAGAGGGATTAATTTGAATTGAAGACATCTATAAACAAGCAAGTTGGAATGACTGGGCAAAAAAAAAAAAAGTGTTTGTTGAATAGTAATGTATAGCCAGTTCCTGAAAGTAGTAATGCTGTGGAGATCTTAAGATGTGGTCAGTATGTGCTCTTGTCAATGTAATTTATCGTAGCCTACTTCACATTTATTTTTTAATCTCGGTGGAGCATACAATGCGACTCAGAATCAGTGATATCGGAACATTAGGTCAATCTATCCATTTCAATTAACAATAGCGTGACTGTGAGTGCAGGTGTTTTAATGCAGCCAACAGAACACTACTATGGACATTGTGGCAGGACCAAGGAAAATAATCTATGAACCACTGTGCTATTACTAATATAATTCCCACTTGTTTTTTTTTTTAATGTGAAGTATTCTGTTCAATCACATTTCTATGTAAAATTATATTACTTGCTTTTCCTTTAAAGGGACACTCCGCTGCCCAAATACAAAATATAAAAATCACTGTTTAGTAGAAAACCCACAATGAAAACTTGCACGTATTTAATTACGTATTTTTTCATTGGAGTATATCTAAAAACAGCTTGCAAAACTTTCAGTTCTCTTGTCTGCTGCCTTTACAAGCTCCCTCTTTCTAATCCCACCCAGACTTTCTTTGGCTGTCCAATCACAGATTTCCCAATGTAGCTTAATGAGAAGTCTTTGTAAAGCAGGTGCTCTGGGCAATTGCTGCCTCTTGAGGTCAGTTCCATTGAGCTAACCAAACTAGGAAGTGACATTACCAGTTGTCTGTTTAAAAGCAAGAGGGGTGTAACCAGGTTAATTTATAAAAGGGTCAATTTCTATTGAAATGTGCACTTTGGTAAAATGAAAAAAAAGCTTTTCAGCAAGCTAAAGTTGTTTAGGGGTCTGGAATTATATTTTAAAGGAACACTGCGCGGGTCCACCAGCGCTGGCTCCGCCCCCTTTGTGACATAATCAAAATGGCCGATTTTGAGCCAATCCAATGCTTTCCTGTAGGGAAACAACTACATTAAGCTGTAGTTGTTCTGGTGACTATATTGTCCCTTTAATTTCATCTAAAATTACTGAAAAACTGTTTTAAATTTAATAAAGAAATATAACTTTTTATTAAATTCTCTTATTTTCTGCAATACTTTTGTTTGATCTCCTACCATATTGATATAAATTTCTATTTAAATCCATTAAACAATAATAATTCAGCACAATATCTGCCTGCATACCTTGCAAATATAAAACACTTTACTAAGTCTACTACTACACAGTCTACTACTACACTATATCTGTGCCAAGTTGTGAGAGAATGCACACTGGTGGTAGCAGCACAATTTTTTCCACCTATATATTAACCTTAAGCGCCTGAATACACAATATCTCTTTCCCTATCTCTATAAAACACTTTACATCTCCATTAAACTTATTAAGATGAAATCTTCATTTTCGTTAGTGAGAAATTGTATGTCACATAATTATTTGTTAAAAAAACAGTATTGCATAAAACTAAACATCTCTGTTATGTGGTGTAAAATATATATGTGTAAATGAAACCAAAACTGCTACAAGGATTTTCTCTTCTGAGTAGAAAATATTGTAAAACATACATAAAATAAAGTGTAAAAAGTTTTTTACACTATAAAACAAATTTATTACATTTAAATATGTGTTAAGTCATGAACTTTCCATTCCATGACGGTTTGTTTTAGAATATTTTTGACATCCTTACTTGAATGTATTTAAGTAGCCACTTGGAGAAAGAGCAGTGGAAAGTTGGCATTGATTCTATAGCTTTAATAAGTACAAAGTACTGTACAGGTGTTCAATCCCTAGAGCATCAACGGTCCTTGTGCTTTAATTAATGCTTTTTTAAATTACCCTGAACTGCTGGCAAAACTTGAGAGTCTGCAATACACACGTTTGTGTCATCTAATTAGAGATTGCATCCTGTTAAAACATTTCCGTATGATAGTGTAGACAAGGGACACTGACAATAGCAGTAATCTCTAGTACTTCCGTCTGGGATGTTTCTCAGACAAGTCTATAAGGGACATCCCTGTCCAGCCATGATAATACATTAAGAAACAGATCCTTTAGTGAAAACAAACATTCAATCTTGAGGGAGCGTATTGTATATTTTTAGTAAATACTGTTTATATTAGGCAATCTGATAATCTGATCATTTACTGCAGACAATATATATATATATATATATATATATATATATATATATATATATATATATGCACTCATTTAGAAAAACCTATGGCTATGTCGCTGAACATGATTTTTTGGCCATCTACTATATTCAAGCAATTCTGGAAGTTGTAGCCAGTTTGCACCTGGCACGAGGCTCCGGTTTGAGATCCTTGCTTTAAAGGGACAAGCATCATAAACACTACAGGTTATCATAGAGACTATGGCACAATAATCCTGTCCCTGCACTCTCAATTTATAAAACGACACAGCTATTTTATATATTTCATATATTCACATTTGTAACTCTTGACATGCACATATTCAGCCTTTTGCCACTTACCAAAACTTTTACCAGATAACCCATAAGGACACAGACACAATATTTTTCTGGAAAAATTATTTCACAGCTTTATTAAAATTTTATAAAACAATAAAGGTCATTGTCAAACATCTCACTTGACATTGCCAAGTAAATCTATCCAACCCCTTAACAGCACTACACACACTGACAATGACTCCAACACTACATAATAAGTAATTATAAACATAAACATATAATAAATGACATAACACATAACACAGCCACAACATTACCAACTTTTTAATATTCTAGGGGTATTCCCAGATACCCAAACACCCCCAGGTTGTAAGCCAGCAACAAGCTCCAACCTTTCAAAACCAATTTAAAACAGTTTACCAATCGTACTGATTAGAACCATCCCGCCTACCAATCCGTCCTACCACCCAATTTACCTTTCCAGCCCCCTGCTGCCGTGACCAAATGGGAGAAAAAATGAACAACCCCCAAGAAATTAGGGAGGGACAACAAACAGGATTAATAAAGTAAGGATTAATTAAAATGGCCCCATTGATCTAAAATGTCTGTTATTTATTTGAATCTGATAAAACCCCACCCCAGTGCAACCATAACCAACTATCAAGCAGCATACTGTCTGTGCCAGCCTCCTAGCTATGTCAAGGCCCAGTCTTCCTAGCTTTGCTGGTCCCTGAGCTACAAGCCCCCTGTGGCAAACCTAGCCACTTGGACAATATAAAGAGACTGTACCTTTAAGGGTTGCCTGTATGGTTGTGGGGATATGTGTGTGCCTAGGTATAATATAGGCTGGCTGTATAACCTTGTATTACCTGTATTGGCTATCTGCCGAACGCAGATAGCTGTATTCCATTTCGCTTCACGAACGGCACCTTTGCGGGCCGTTCGTGAACCGAAATAACCACCCTGTAATAGCCCACACATTTAGAGACGTGTGGCGCTTGTTAACCGATTGCAACAATGTTGCAATTGGTAATTAGAGGCTCTCCTAGGTGGCCGTCGTTCGGCTACCGACCATGCGGCGGTCGGCCATCTTGGATCCTTTGTTCATCCAGCGGTGTTTGGTCGTCGAGCGCGTGGTACTAAAAACGGCTACTCGACGGCGCGAACACCGCTGGACTTACAGGTCGTTCGGGAGTTCCGGGCCGTTCGGTATTTTATTCCCTTAACAGCAATCGGTCTTTTGAATGTGTGTTTCAATGAATATGTTTTTCGTGCGGCGTTCGGTTGTTTTAGCTGGGATCTGAGCGGTAATCTCACGAATGATGCGCTCAGACCCCAGCTATCTACCGAACGTCCATTCGTGCAAATAGACCTAATAGTGGAAAAACGGTGTATTTTAAAGTAAATTGCCAGTTCTGCTGCATGGAGGGATGATCCACTTACCAGTATATTCCAGTGGGAGGATCCCTCTCGTTCAGCAGTGCCTGATGGGGGAAATGCTCTGTACTGTAAGTTCCCTATATAGTCCACTCTGGGAATACCCCTGGGATGGGACTCAGGAAACCCCTTGCATGGGGAATTGTATAAATTGTGGAGCCTGTGAATAAAGCCTTCAGTTGACTCCCAGAACTGTGTTTCGTCCGGTTACTGGGGGGATTTGGGATATCGCTTTCTTTTCAGCGCTGACTGTGGATTATTGAGTGTACCAGCGGAATTCGTGGATTTAATACTGCCGATCCGCTACACCCCCGACAGAAGCCTTGCTTCTTAAAGGGACACTGTAGGCACCCAGACCACTTCAGCTAATTGAAGTAGTCTGGATACTGTGACCCTTTTGCACTTAGTGCTGCAATGTAAAACATTGCAGTTCCAGAGAATGTTTACATTGCAATTCTAAGTCTTCCCTCTGTGGCTGTCTAACAGACAGCCACTAGAGGGCTTCCGGAATCCAAACAGACTTTTGGTCCGTTATCTGATACTGGACATCCTCACGGCCCTCCAGTGTCTGATTTTCCATATAGGAAAGCATTGAATAATGCTTTCCTATTGGAAGGTCTAATGCGTGTGCGGCCATTGCTGCACATGTGCAGTAGACCTCCCCAGCTGGCGGACATCGGCGGGGAGGAGAGTGGGTGGAATCTGACCCAGTGCCGAGGGACATCAGCCCCGCGGGAGGGGGCGCGATGGAGGGGGGGACCTATTAACCCTATAGTGCCAGGAAAATGGGCTTGTTTTCCTGGCACTATAGGATCCCTTTAATTTAGTTGTCCTTATGCATGCTCATATCAAGCCAATCAGCCTGTGCATTGCCAGGAGTAAGCACAAATGCACATATACACAGCATGATTACCTTTTATTCCCTGCGTGGCTCAGAATGTATGTGCATGCACTCTAAGCAATGAACCAGTATTCTAATAATTTACTCCTTAGAAATATTTTGAAGGCCAAGCAGCCTCAGATTCCTTCAGAAGCAAGAAAGGTAGGGTCATTGAATACAAAATAGACTGATAATGGGATAGTTTTAAAGTAAAGTACAGAGACATGTACTCCTTACCCTATTCTATAATTTTGGTGGCTACCTTCAAATATTATATTACTGTTACTGGTACAATCAAAGATCCTGTTACCCTGTTTTTTGTTTCAAGCTTTAAACGACTATAAAATACTACAGAGACTTATGAATGGAAAGTATATTTTTTTGGTTTTGGGATTTTTAATTTTTTACATACTTTTATTGCTGTTCCTCTTCACGCCTACCTGCAGCTTCTAAGGAGTCAGTATAACAGAAAAAGGAGGTGGGGCTTTTTGAACGGTTTGACCTAAATTGCAGTATTGTGAAAGTTGAAGTTTCATTAGTAATATGGCATTAACATGACGTGCACAGCCGCCTCTCCAGCATAGTTGCTAACATACACCTACCCTGAAACCCCATTAAGACACAAACACAGATTTTTACTGTTGGAAAATATTTGTCCAATGCTTTATAAAACTTATAATTTAAATTATAACAAAAAGGGTCATTGCCAACAAATCCTTAAAATTTAAAACCAACATCCCCCCAAACATAAAATACCCCTGGCAATTACCCAACGCAGATAATAACACTATAAATAACACGGTAACACGGCCAAATGGTTCTATTTCCATCTGACTAAACTGTAGGGGTGTACTGAGACACCCCTACACCAGGGCTGGACTGGCCCACTGGGATACCGTGAAATTTCCCGGTGGGCCGTCGGCACATGACATCATATTCCGGCCCTGGTCTCATTCAGCAGCGCGCGAGGGCGGGAGAGCAGAGCCAGCACAGCTCCCCCAGCGGCCGACCAGCACAGACAGTCGTCTGCACTGCACGACCCCCTGGCAGGTTGTAGTAATGTGTGTCAGTGTGAGTTTGTCTGTCATGGTGTGTCTGTCTGTTATGGTGTGTGTGTCTGTCTGTGTCGTGTGTGTGTCTGTCTGTGTCATGGTGTGTCTGTCTGTGTCATGGTGTCTGTCTGTATGGTGTGTGTGTCTGTCTGTCTGTGTCATGGTGTGTGTGTCATGTAGTCTGTCTGTATGGTGTGTGTGTGTGTGTGTGTCTGTCTGTCATGGTGTGTGTGTCTGTCCGTCATGGTGTGTGTGTCTGTGTCATGGTGTGTGTCTGTCTGTCGGTCATGGGGTGTGTCTCTGTCTGTGTCATGGTGTGTGTGTCATGGTATGTACCAGCACACACACACACAAACAGCAGTATATGTATGTGTGTGTATGTATAATTTATATATATATATATATATATATATATTTACACATGCAGAGTGTGTTTGTGCTTTAGGGTGCACACCCTAATGCAATAGGCTGCGCACACCTACAAATGAATACTATAGGAAACACATCTTATTTGAAGAACAATTCGATGCTCACAGAAAATAAAAAAGTTGTGGTTTTAGACAGTAAGTGTTTGGAAAAACATGGCAATGAGTTTTGGACGCACTGTCAGCACTCAGAGCTTAAATTTTTAATCAGTTGAAAATGGTTCCATGTGTACTGTTTTCCATGTGTACTGGGCACCCTTCATGGATTACAACCAAACAGCAGGGGGTTCTACTTTCTTTCTTTTTTTCCAATTCCAAAAATGCTTTGCTGAAGTTGTGCTGTAAGAAAATTGAATGTAGCAATGTGTTTGCCGGGCAAAAGCCAGGAATAAGCTTTTAAAAGCTGAGTTTTTATTGAATTATTCTACAGAGATGTTTTAAAAGGTTGAGATTGCAAAAATGCACTTAGAGGTAGAATGTCCGCACTGGGAGATTTTCATAAGCATGAAGTGATGCAAAGTGCAGAGAATGTCAAGTTATCATTATCACATTAATACACTTACAAATAAATGTTTTAAAGATCCTTTTACAGGTAGGAAGGAAAAAATTATTCAAGAGAGTCTCTCTTGTTCACAAATATAGTTCTGCATGGTACACACATATACCGGGGGCCTTATATAAAGAGCCTACCCTCTGCCTTTTGCGGCAGTCCTCTCCTGTTTGTAGATTATAAAACTCATTTATTAAATTAGGATGTCCCCTAAATTCTCATCCTTAAGCTCATCTCTAACATCCTGTCCTATTTCTTTAGAGTTAAGTAAAGGTCCGTCCTATTCAGGGAACAAGGACTGTGTCTGTTCCCTCCACCCGACAAAGGTCGGGTGAAACGTGCGCGTCAGGGGTCCATATAATGTTGTCTCTGATCATGGTTTGACAACCCGATACTCCGAACAACCATATTCTATTTTTAGTCATCTGGCATCCTATTAATTTTACCATTAGGATTCTCGGCTAGTTTTATTAATAGGAAAAGCTGTAGGTGCCCTCGAAGACACGGAGGTGGGGGGACAGTGTTGAGCCTTATTATCAACCACTTTTTAAAGCCGGTTATTAGTTCCACTAGCCATTCCACATTAGGTATATAGTTCTGCTGGTGCTTTCCCTCTAGTAAGTGCTACCAGCTATTCTGCTTAGATATTTGCAGATTAGTACTGCAGTTTAGCTGTTGTGCATGCAGTTTCCTTACATATTTATTTTGGACTCCTTTTCTGTACAGCTACTCTCTCTCCCCCACCTATCTCAGGACACCATCTAACACTATGGCATTATCATACTGTAAGTTTTCAGAACTGCGCAATCTCATTTGTACCAGCAGTCTGAATTCACACTATTAACTATAGCAGTAATCTATCATACTGACTACCTACTGTTACTACCATTTAAACTGCTAATTGTGACCAACTGTATTAGTAGTCCAAATAAATAATTTATTACAGCACTAACTACACGGTATGCGGCATGCAACGCTACCACAGTTTTGTCAGACCAGACTAGCAGTGCTACACACGATATTGAAAATCTATTGTGATCACCGTCAAATGGTATGCAGCATTCATACAATGCCATAGTTGTGTAAGACCAAATCTACTGTAGTGTTACACATTATATATATTTATTTACCCATTTGGATTAGCAGTCCTAAGAGTAACCATCGATTACAGCACTAATCATGTGGTATGCGGCATGAATGCGCTACAACAGTTTTTGTCTGACCAGACCTAAAGCAGTGCTACACATTATACGGACAGCGTATTGGTACCATCATTGAACAGCGAACTATGACCAATCGTATGAGTAAATTCAACAATTATCTTTATCTACCGAACTAAACATAGGGTATACGTTATTCACACGCTGCCACTGTCGTGTTAAACCAAATCCATAGCAATGCTATTTACTATATATTTAATTTAATTATATATGTTTTAGTATTGGTATTTCAGCTAGCAGGTAGTCGCTGGCCACTATTGAGTCTAATGTAACTTTGCTTGTGTGTGTGCTCTGTAGACTGCATACTTTGTATCATTGTATGACTTAGAGGATACATTTGTCTTTATTAGCACCACATGCTTTATCTGGCTTTTTGCTGCATTTTAGTTACAGCTTTAATATTGGTTTACCTTCATTCTTTTACCACACTACCACATTATTAAGGCTTTGGGCAAGGTCTGTAATATTCATACACTTGCTACACTATTCTATATACATCTGCTGTAAAGCTGCCATCCTCCCTATTTACTCAGCACAGACGTGTGCTTTTGTTGATTAACATATCCCAGACACCAGAGTCTATTTATTTTCGTTTATATAACGATATATTTACACCGATTTATTCTTTCATCGTACTTTTTTGTTTCACTGTTTTGGTCTTCACTTTTTTGTGTATGTCTAGCACTTTGGGTTATTGCCAGAAGCAATTTTTATAGTCTTATTACAATAAATAAATATTTTTTATTTTTGACGATAAGGTCTCATATTTGAGTTTTGTGACTCCACTTTATCTGGAGTTATCTTGAACAGGATCCGCTATTCATCCCAGTATCCACTTTTGGTACACTATTTCAAGCCTATAGACTCCATCCGACAAATGAGCAGCAATTCTAGTATGCAAAGAATGTTACTCATTCTACAGTAAATAGACTAATCAACATCCTGTATGCGTATCAGTCATCTAATGGGTCAATCGAGAAGAACTATTGGAGTTACCTATGAGTCCCTTTGTGAAAGAGTAGCAGAAGAAAAAGAGAATAAAAAAAAGTGGGGAAAGGACATGGACATCCATCACCAGCCCCACCCTCGAGCTAAATTAAAGACTAACTTATGGGTTATGTCTAGCCATAAACTTGAACAAGGGATACCATATTTACGCATGTTTAGCATAATTCCCAGTTGGCGCGGCTTGCATTTCCTCTGCTGACTGGATCTCAATTGGAGTGTCCATTTCAAAACATAGAGAAAACATAAGTGAAACTATAGAAAATGAGAGAATACCAAAACCATTTTCCCTGACCAATGGTGGTTTGAGTAACTTGTAAGTGGCTGCACCTTATTCTTGAGTTGCTACTTGTTCTGGCTTATGTTGGGGTTAGCAAACATATGAAGAAAAGGAGTCCTGCGCGTGCAGTATAAATGTGCACACCCACGTGCTACCACAATTTATTTGAGCACAGTACAGGCAGCAAATGTTTTGGGCACAAGCATTGAGAAAGGGCTTGTGCCCAAAACCTTTGCTGTCTGTAATGTGTCCTCAAATAAATTGTGGTAGCACTTGGGTGTGCAAATTTATACTGGATGCGCAGGACTCCCTTTCTTCTTGTGTTTGTTGTTATTACACTGTTGCGACTACAGTGTGGAGCTTCTGCAGCACAGATTTAATCTACCTTATTTTTTAAATTGCAATTGTGTAGGCATGTACTTTGCCTCTACTTCATCCCATGCATAGTTATTCTGGGGTTACTTATAGGCCAAAGAAGACCTACTATGTAACCGCAAAAGGTATCTACAATGGAATGAGGCTGAAGAATATTTTTTTGTTAACCATATAAAGTGGAGAGCTTTTGAAGATTGGAGCATACCATTTGATCATAGAGCTACTTTGAATTGTACATTTCTGATTAAATAACCACTTATAGGATCACTATAATATCAGGAATACCAATGTGTATTCCTAATGCTATAGTGTCCATGTTACCATTTAGGTGGTCGTCCCTCCACCGTAGGGTTACAAAAGTATTTTGCTTCTCTTTTCTCCCACGCCGTACAACCCCCTCAATGGCTGGGCCCACCTCCTTTTCTGAAACCATCAGTGTTAATGATCTCAGTCAATCCAATGCTTTCCTATAGGAAACATTGATAGACGAATGTGGATGCAATTAAAATTGCTCCGCCAATCAGGTTGACTATTTCTGCGAAAGCATCTCTGGTGGCTGTCAGTGTGAAAGCTACTCAAGGCATGTAAACCCTGTAGTGTAAGCATTGATGTTGCTGCAAAATGGCAGTGTTTTACACTGCAGGGTTAAAATGAGAGGGACGTAGTGCCCTGTAGAGATGTGCATGGGCCAAAAATTCGGTTCGGTTCAGCAATTCTGAAATTCAGGACTTTGGCAATTTAGGACTTCAGTTTGGCACTTCCGAAATTTGGGAATTTGGCAGTTCGGGACTTCGACACTTCAGGAATTTGGGACTTCGGCACTTTGGGACTTTGGCAATTCCATAATCCTACCACTAACCCTGTCCCTACCCCTTACCCTAACTTACCCCTAACCCTACCCCTAACCCTTAACCCACCCCTAACCCTACCCCTAAACCTACCCCTATCCCTTACCCTAACCCTACACCTATTCCTACCCCTACCCCTATCCTACACCTAACCCTAGCCCTAACCTTTACCCTTACCCTTAATTAAGGGTATGATGACAGGAATCTAACCCTTACCCTAACCCTAGCCCTAACCCTTACCCCTAACCCTACCCCTAATCCTACCGTAACCCTTTCCCTACCTTTACCCCTAACCCTACCCCTAATCCTACCCGTAACCCTAACCCTTAGGTGTAGGTTAAGTATTCAACAAACCGATCCTTTAACATGGTTTCCATTACTTTCCCCACTACTGAAGTAAGGCTTACTGGCCTATAGTTGCCCGACTCCTCCCTACTACCTTTCTTGTGAATGGGCACAACATTCGCTAACTTTCAATCTTCTGGGAATACTCCTGTTAACAATGATTGGTTACATAAATCTGTTAATGGTTTTGTTAGTACACCACTAAGCTCTATTAATAGAAACAGAAACACAGAATGTGACGGCAGATAAGAACCATTCGGCCCATCTAGTCTGCCCAATTTTCTAAATACTTTCATTAGTCCCTAGCCTTATCTTATAGTTAGGATAGCCTTATGCCTATCCCACGCATGCTTAAACTCCTTTACTGTGTTAACCTCTACCACTTCAGCTGGAAGGCTATTCCATGCATCCACTACCCTCTCAGTAAAGTAATACTTCCTGATATTATTTTTAAACCTTTGTCCCTCTAATTTAAGACTATGTCCTCTTGTTGTGGTAGTTTTTCTTCTTTTAAATATAGTCTCCTCCTTTACTGTGTTGATTCCCTTTTGGGTGTATTCCATCAGGTCCCATTAACGTATTTGTCTTTACTTTCGACAGTTGAAATACATCTTCCTCTGTAAACTCACATGTAACAAATGACTCATTTGTCTTTTTTCCTAACTGAGGCCCCCCTTTTTTTCATTTTCATCTGTAAATACTGAACAAAAATATTAATTGAAGCAGTCACCTAGATCTTTATCCTCTTCTACATACCTTCGTTCTTTTGTTTTTAAGCTAACTAATCCTTGTTTTACTTTCCTTTTCTCATTTATGTATCTAAAAATGTTTTGTCCCTCTTTTTTTTACTGACTGTGCTATTTTCTCTTCTGTGTGGGATTTGGAAGCTCTTATAACTTGCTTAGCCTCTTTCTGCATAATCTTATAGATCATTCTGTCTTCCTCACTCTGTTTTTTTTATAATTACTAAATGCTAACTTTTAGTTTTTTACTATTTTGGCCACATCTGCGGAGTACCACAGTGGTTTCATGAATTTTTTGCTTTTACTGACAAGCCTAATGCAATTTTCTGTTGCCTTCAGCAGTGCTACTTTTAAATAATCCCATTTCTCTTGGACTCCATTTAAATTGCTCCAGTCTGATAATGACTCTTTTACACATATTCTAATTTTAGAAAAGTCTGTTTTTCTAAAGTCTAAAACTTTTGTTTTTGTGTGGTGTGACTCAGTCACTGTTCTTATATTAAACCACACTGACTGATGATCACTGGATCCTAAACCTTCACCTACTGAAGTGATCTGGGTGTCTATAGTGTGCATTTTAGCAGGGGTGGAATCACTGTCATGTGCCAGAACATTCTAATGAAAGATTTATATAAATATACAAGACTTCTAATTTTGTGGACTACTAGACTGTAACTTTGTGTCCTGTCCTTTCAGCTGACTGGCACAGATCCAAAATGTTCTATTGTTGCATCTAATAGCTTACCTAATTTGCTGTATGAACAAACTTGTCCAATCGCACACTAGTAAGCTTAACTCCTTACGTATATAGTAACAGTGTGTTTATTCACTTTTAACACTTCACTGGTTATGAGTATTTTTTTTAGTTTCTTTGCCTTTTTGATTGATGAAGGATCAGAGGGTCCTTTGGGACAATATACATTACATAGTTAAACATTTTCCAGTGCTACTATCCAGTGGTTTATTTTTTTCCCAAAAGTCTCATTATGCAATACAACTTTATTCACTTCTTTTTGTTTCTATATCTTTTACTTGTATGGTAGGATTCAATGTATTCATGGGAGGAAGCAGTCAAGTAGGAGACAGAGTTAGTTCCATCAGAATTCAATGAAGAAAACACCTATATACTATACAGTTTCTAAGGTAAAAATGCCCAGTTCCATCTATTAGAACTTGTACTCTAGCCTCTGCTGGAATGTTGTAATCATCTAGGGTAGTTACTGAGTGAAGTGAAGGAGTGAGATCAGGAATACCCATCCCTACCCTTCTCTAGAACAATGGAAAATGGAGCACGTTAGTCATAGAATCCTGGACCTTTATTTATGAACAGAATTTATTGAGATTTGTGTCTCTCCAAACTACATTTTAGTTTCTTCTTAACCTACAGAACAGATGGTTATGAGCTCCAGATGTATCAATAAAGTTATTGTTCTTCCTGTCTTTTACTCTCATCTCACTACATTACAGCCATCCCATCACATCTCCTTGCATGTAGTGTTTTCTCTCTTACCACCAACGCAAAATAAGTGACCTTCCACCAAGGGCCAGATTAACATAGGGGCTGATGGAGCTGCAGCTCCAGGCCCAGGCCCAGGCCCATGGAATAGGCCCATTAAAAAAATTACACAATACTCTTAGGTTTGCCACCTGACTGGTATTCTACTGATTTTACTGGCACAGCCGGTATTTGAGGCTGCCTGGCTGTGCCAGTATTGCAGTAATACCGGCAATACAAATGCAGGTATTTTTCTCAGTATAAACGGAGATTACTATTTAATGCCAGCACTGGCCAGTAGGGGTCACTGTGTGTGTCGAGAGAGGCAGGGATAGGAAGTTTCAGCATATCCCTGCCTCTCTCTACTACTCGCTGATCCGTGGGGGAGCAGCTACACAGCACAGAGAGTCTAGACAGCAGCTCTACAGCTCAGATAAGTGAGGGATGGTAGAAAAGACTGCAGGGAGACATGGGACACTGAAACACTAGGGGACACATGCACTACGGGACACTGGGAGACTTGGGGACACTGATATACTTGGGGACACTGGAAAACATGGGGACGCTGAGACACTAGGGGACACTGTGAGACATGGGGACGCTGAGACACATGGGGACGCTTTGAGACATAGGGACGTTCTGAGACATTGGGACACAGGGACAGTAGGGACACAGTGTTCCCATGTCTCCCAGTTTCCCCATGTTTCCTAGCCAGTGTCCCTAGTGGCTCAGTGTCCCCATGGCTCCCAGTTTCCCCTAGTCTCCCAGTGTATGTGTCCCCATGTCTCTCAGTGTCCCTAGTGAGTCAGAGTCCCCATGTCTCCAAGTGTCTCCATGTCTCCCAGCCAGTGTCCTCAGTGTCCCCATGTCTCCCAGCATCCCCAAGTCTCCCAGTGTCTGTGTCCCCATGTCTCTCAATGTCCCCAGGTCTTACAGTGTCCCCATGTCTCCCAGTGTCCCCATGTCTATGTACACAGGTGTCCCCATGTCTCCCAGTGTCCCCAAGTGTCTCAGTGTCCCCTTGTCTCCCAGTGTCTGTGTTCCCATGTCTCTCAGTGTCCCTAGTGTCTTAGTTCCCCAAATGTTTCAGTGTCCCCATGTCTCCCAGTGTCCCCATGTCTCTGTGTCCCTAGTGTCTCAGTGTCCCTATTTCTCCCAGTATCCCCAAATGTCTGTGTCCCCATGTCTCCCAGTGTCTACATGTCTCCCAGTGTCCCCATGTCTGTATTCACAAGTGCCCCCATGTCTCCCAGTGTCTCCCAGTGTCCCCGGGTCTCTCAGTGTCACCATGTCTCACTGTGTCCCCTAGTATCCTAGTGACATGGAGACACACAGAGACATGGGGACACTAGGAGAAATGGGGACACTGAGACACTGGGAGACTAGGGGACTGGGCGACATGGGGACACTGAGACACTGGGTGACTTACGAGACTGGGAGACACTGGGAGCAATTCCTCTATACAGCAGAATCGAACTGTGAGTAGTTTGTGATTTTACAGAATTTTCTCTTATGTCACTCCTTGTGATTTACATCATGTGATGTCACGCATAACTAATTAATTATACAAATGATTAAGGCTGGTATTTTTTCCCTAACTACTCTTCACATACTCTTGGTTAAAGGAACACTATAGGGTCAGGAACACAATCACGTATTTCTGACCCTATTATGTAAAAAACACCATCTAGCCCCCCTGGCCCCTTCTTGCCTCCCTAAATATAGTAAAATCTTACTTGTATTCTGTAGTCTGCAGCTGCTGGTTCTGCCTCTGAACTGACTCTGTCTGCTGACATCATCAGAAGTGGTGGTCTCAGCAAATTGCAATGCTTCCCCGTAGGATTGGCTGAGACTGCCAACGAGGCAGATCAGGGGCAGAGCCAGCACAAGGCAAACCTAGCCCTGGCCAATCAGCATCTCCTCATAAAGATAAATTGAATCAATGCATCTCTATGAGGAAAGTTCAGTGTCTGCATGCAGAGGGTGAAGACACTGAATGGCAGTGCTGCACACTAGGCAGTACTGCCCCAGGAAGCACCTCTAGCAGCCATCTAAGGAGTGGTCAGTGGAGTTATTTTCTCTGAAATGACAGTGTTTATTGCAAAAAGCCTGAAGGGAATAATTCTACTTACCAGAACAAATACAATAAGCTGTAGTTGTTCTGGCGACTACAGTGTCCCTTTAAGTTTTGAAGCTTAAGAGGGATGTATGGCAACAAAACTTGTGTGGACTGGCTGATAATAAAATTAGTTTAGGTAATGCAAACTTTGGTTTCTCTAACACTGTGGCATGTTCCCTTTCTTCTACATGCACTACATACACCTTTACTCTGTCCCAGACTATATACCAGGAACTTCTGCCTGCTAGTAAAACGATAAAGAGAAAAGTGGACATGTGAGTGCTAGGGGACAGTCCTTAGAAAGCGTGGAGTAGGCACATCATTTGATGCATTCGTGCCAGGCTGGCCTTCCAATTCTTTGGACAGACATGCCCCCTTTTTGGGCATGTTCACCCCTTTTGGCAGGTCTGGTCACATGATTCACGTCAGTGGCACACCCTTTCACCTTTGACTTCCTGCTTCACTGGACACTGCTGTTAGGGGTTCTGGATTTACTTGAAAGTTCAAAGCATAAATTAGAGAGAGATTGGCATAGAGTATGTGTTTTCATATATACATCAGATACATGGCACTTGGGAGGTAGGGTTGTTTTAGTGTTTTTGGTCGATAGGATTCTGTAATAAGGCCCATCATAATTGTCAGCTCCAGGCCCACTCGGCTCTTTATCTGGCCCTGCTTCGACCTACCCAGTCATTTCAGGATACCAACATCTAAAAACTTTGAGGCGATAAAAATTCGAAGTGGGCATAAAGTATATAAAATAATTTACACCCAATGTAAAACTAGCTAAATATAATGGTGAAAACCTTTGGTGTGCTAGTTGTTATTAATATTATGTATTTTATTTCTAATGAACTACGTGACACATGAATGTCATTGCACCTGAGTTAAATATAATTTCTCTGTCAAAATTATTTGAACAGATTTTACTAAGTGCAATATTTGGAGGACATACAAGAACGTATCCAGGTGCCAGGCGAGGGAAAAAGCCATTTTTTCAGTAACATGTAATATTCCAGAAAAGCAGCATCTGGTTGTCCAACTAAACATGACAAATAAATTCCATAGAGGATTTATATCACAGATAGGGTTAACTCTAGTTATCTAAACAATCCCAGTCAGAAATTAAAACAACTTAACACCATAAAGAGTATATATGTTCTCTCCATCAAAGAGGCAACACTTAAAAAAGAAATGTGTGCAAGACTTTCCAACAAAGGTGAAACAAGCTTTGCAATCTAATAACTATTCAAGTTCCAGGCCAATACCAGTGGTTTACAAACTAGCAAAAGACGAAGAGTAGGTCACCAATGTAATAAAACATCAACTAGAAACATAAATATACATCTTTTTTTATCTGGATTTCAAAACAGTTGTGAAGGTTTTACCCATTAGGTTGGTTTAGCACCATAAAACAATAATTTTAGTTTTCTCTTTGACTGTTTCACCATTTCATTGAGTATGCATATCACACACATGTCATTTCAAAAAGTGTTTCCTGAATAGTTATGGACTGGTTTGGGCCATTACAACACCGTGATTCTTTTATTTTTCAGCCATTCTGTTGCAGATTTGCTGGTGTGCTTGGGTCATTGTCCTGTTGAATGAGCCAATTTCTGGCCCTGCCTTCAGGCTTTGAGAGACATGAGTAGAGGATTAGGAGTTATTCTCTTCTGCTCCAGAACATCCAGGCTGTAGATCGATATGTGAGATATGAAAGGGAACATTTTTAAAAGTCATCCTGTTGTGATAAATGCAGGCTCCTCGTCCTTCTGCAGTGTCTACAAAGTTTTATTAGAGTCAAGAAATATTCCATTATAGCCTGATTGTATGTCTCAGCTTTCAGCATGTACCCACTTCACAGGTTTCTGATTGTTCTGAGCCAGAGCACTCTTCATATGTAGATTGAAGGAGGACAAAGTCACTTGGCCAAAGGAATTGTCTTGGTCATTTTGAGGGATTGTGCCTAGAAATATGAAAGGATGAGAGAAGTTGTATGTCATGTAGATAGTGAAGTTGGTAGGCACCAATTGTTTTCAGCTAAGTTGTATATAGACACATTGTTTGAAGTAGCGCTTTATATATGTGTAGCCTTGAGAAGTGAAAGAAGATTTTAGTAGTTTTACTCTGATGAAAGAAGAGGAGACTTAATATAGACAAGTAGACAGAACAATCTGCCCACAGTCTTGATTGTTTTGGTAAACCTCATTAGAAAGCCTGATATATACTGTAAGCCAGAAGATTATTGTACATAGCCAAAGAGTAACCGTTAAAGGGTTGATTTTGTATCTGGTCAGGAGTGCCTGATCTAAGCTTAGGGAAGTGATCAACTTTATTTTAATTCTAGTTTGTAGCACAACAACATGTGAAACAGTAGAAAGGGATGAAGTAACTTTTTTGCATCACAAATTCTCATTCATAGAACATGTATTTGCTGTATCACATCCTGAAATCTTTCATACATAAAGAAAATACATTTGGTGTAATGTTATGGAGTATTTAAAATGATTCTAAGAGAATTGCAGAATTAATACATGAAATGTAAAATTTATAGGGCATAATAACTTTTTGTTGGTTATCCATCTCCAGTGATGGAGGAAAAAAATAGTTGGTTCAACAGTTAAAAATCAGAGACAAGGGGAACATATAAACAATAAGGATTAAGCAATAATCTAAACTAGAGAGAAAACATAAGTGGTTCAATTCTTGAATAATAGAAGTAGAGAAGAACCAATCCTTTAGTAAGCAATGCCAAGACTCTTACTTGTCATCCTGAGGGAGAATTTAAAACAGATATTGGATCAGTGATAAAGGAGAAGAATAGGTTGAAGGGTATGATAACAAGGTAGACATCAGACTGTTCTCACACTGAAAATTAAGAATGTAGCAAAACCATCTGCTCTTTGCCGCAGTGTTTTTTCACAAAAGGAACTTCAAGTGGCCAAGCTGAATGGATAATGAATGGGATAGTTACATTATTTAAAAACATTAGTTAAGAAAAACATTTGATATTGAAGAGAGAAGAGAGGCAGCAATTGTGCGTAGTGGAAGATAGGATTGTTTAAAAGTTTGTGTTCAGAAAAAGTGCAGGTGTTATTTGCTAAGCTCCGAATCCAAAATATAGATATAATAGCACGCACAGGGTTTTGTTAACATAATTATGTGCACAAGTAGTGAAAAAAGAAATAAGCTAAAATATCCACTTACAATGTAAAGCATAAGTTTATTTTTTAATCTTGAGTTTCTTTTGCGAAAGGGAATGAAATATATAGTAATCCATGTTTGTTATGGTAGAAGTGGGATGGAAAAGTGTGTGCACCTCTAGAAAATCTACGGGCAATTGGAATATTGGGAAAATAGTGACAGGATTCAGTACATTTTAATTATAAATGATCATTGATGTGATCTGAACTCTAAATCATCCATGAAGCCCATTTTTTAAGTCGGTTCACAAGATCATATTTCAATCAAACTGATGGCAGGATTCCTTTCCAATAAAGAAGATGCCTCTAAGTGGTGTCAGGACGTAGATATAATCTTTTTTGAGGCTAATCTGAACATAGAGGGTGGTAATTACCCTTTGGCAGGAGGCTTCAACTCCCCAACTAATCTATGCAAACAACAGATTAGGACTAGTAGGGGAATAGCCTCACTAGAGAATTACTTGAAAAAGGGGCTAATTCACAGAAATCTAAGAATACCAACCCTACACATTGAAGAGGATGAATTTGTAAAAGAATGGGAGGAAGCTGCTGGGCAGTCTTAAGCACGGTTCATGCAGATTATCTGTAAATACGAGAACAAGAAATTAAAAGAAATTGAGAAAGAGGTAGATAAAGAAGTTGAGAAAGTTCAACAATTCCAGCTGGATCCAACTTTCAGCCTAAATGAAAAAAAATAATTAAAAATAATTTGGAAATATATCAGGCAGTTATTAACCAAAAAAAACATCAGAAATACATAAGAGATCATAAGGATTTCAAGACTGGAAATGTTTATAAGAAATTTCAAAGTAAGAGGAAAATAGATAAAGATCAGGTATCTATCTCAGACTACGAATCCAGCAGTTCTGATACAGAATTCCAGGTAACACCCTCCACGTCCAATGAACAAAATAGGAGCATCCTTAAAAAAGGAGTCTGTTTTTTAGACAAACCACGGGTGGGGGGGATCATTCTTACCTCAGACCTAGGCCCAGGAAACTCCAACTCTATGCTTCAATAAGTTCAACCGGGTCAAGGACATTTGACACTACTGTTAGCGGAATTGTTAGATGAAAATGATGGGGGGTGGGGGCAGTTGGTCCTCTCACGAAGTTAAGCAAAAAGAGTGAATACTGTCCACGACAATGGGATTCTAAGTACGTGGAAACCTTTGTTGAACTGGTTTGCAGAGAAATCGACACTATCTCTACCTTTGAACTAACATTTCAAATTCTAACTAAACAATGAGGGAAATCCGAGCACTCCAAGGATTGCAAGAGAGAGATGGAATTACAATTGAACCCTCTGATAAAGGGGGAAACATTGCAATCCTTGATACCACACAATATGTCGAAATGACCAAGAAAATTCTAACTGATGTATCCACCTACATTATCCTAAAATCGGACCCTACAACCGTCTTCCTGGAGAAGCTAAAAAAGATTTTGCAAAAAGGATTGAGTGAAAAGTTAATTTCCAAAAATGATCAATATACATATTGACATCCATGTCTGTCCACATTCTACAGTCTACCTAAAATACACAAAAAAAATCCAGTGTTATCAGAGAGACCGATAGTTTTGGGAAATGGGAACATGACACAAAATGTAAGCATCTATTTAGATCGTATTATATGACCTTTGGTAGTTTGCTTGTGTCAGGGGTGGCAGTACGGAAACCCGGACCCCTGAGTGCTTGATGAGAATTTGGGAGTCTTCAGCGTGGAAGTGGATTATCAGGGCCTGGTGCAGGGCAACCACACGCCCACTGGTGTTGAGCACCAGCGTTTGTGCGGCCACATACCAGAACCCTGATGCAGCTACAGTGGATCCCAGGAACTTGAAGCTTGAAAGTAAGCAGACCTCCCATGAGCTGAATAGGGAGGCTCTGCAGCAAGAATGTATCCAGTACAGAAACAAGGCAAGACTAGAACAGGCACCAACCATGAAAACAAGACAGAACTAGTAGAACCCAGAACCAGAGAAGGATAGGAAGCTAAACCCAGAATATGTACACAATACATAAGGGAACTTTAACTAAACAGGGGCAGGACAGGACTGTATATGGACTGGGAATACAAACTAAAACAAAACAAGATATGATAGGCAAAACAAGAGGAGAAATAACTAAGTACTATATATGAAAATCATGGGGATTTAATCCCATTTTATGATCATACATTGCATAAGCCTACCAACAACACCAATGTACCCCATATCTGGCAGGTCCTACTCTGCCTAATGTATACTAAAAGAACCATAAGAAACACATATATAGCACTTACCTGCAAGAAAGGGCAGAAGGCTTGAGCAGCTGCCGGCAGGACACTGAAACAAAAGGAATGATGGAAAACAAACGGATGTGGCAACATAAAACAAACATTTAAAGGAATCCTGGACACTGGGAATTCCAGGGACGGATTACAGGAATGAACCCAGAAAAACCCAGCATAAAGAAAACCAGAAATAGAATAGAAAACCAGAAAAACCAAGAAAAACTAAACAAGAAATGTAAAAAGAGTACTGGATACCAGAAGCCAAAGCCAGACATCTCCGCAGAACATGGCATGATGTGACAATGCCAATGCAACCAGATGTATGTAGGCAAAACTTTTCGCCCATTTAAATTATGAATATTGGAACATGTGAACTCAGTGAGAACCACAAGTGATATAGAGACTCCCATATCAAGGCATGTTAAGTTAGTACATCAAGGGGACCCTATGGTTCTGAAGTTCATGGGCATTGAAGTGGTCAGACTAGACCAACGGAAAGGGAATCTGGACAAGCACCTGAGGAGAAGAGAATGCTTCTGGGTGTACTGTTTGAAAACCCTATTCCTCCAAGGACTAAATGAGGGATTCTCTTACTGTCCTTTTATCAATGATCTCTGACACATTTGAATAATCAGAATTATAGCATTAACAGTTAATATACTAATTTACTGTAAATATAATACTCAACTTTTCACCTTTTATTTTTATTTTTTGAGGATGTATTTGGAGACTTTATAATTATAAAATAGGATCACTATCCAATCAGCACATCGTAAGTTAAAACACTTATTACCATGGTCTCTTCATCTTACAGTGTTAATTATCAACTATTTACAACTAATAATCATCAAAATTATTGTCCATTTAAGTTATCATGTAAGCTTTTATCTGTAGACTAATCTAGACCCCTTGAGCCTTGTATTATGAGGTAGTAGTTCTTTATAATGTTTACCTCACAGCAACCATATTATTTATAATGATTGCTATGGTTACCTGATTTATAGGTCATAGGTGCCCTCTAGAAATAAGAATATTCATACCAATTAGCATCTATGGGAGGTGGACAATAGCTGAGGTTGAGGCATGGACTGACTGTTAACACGCCCCGAATTTGTACACATTAGGAGAAATAGTGTGCATTAGATCACCATTAGACGCCTATGAAATGATAAGGACAATATAGTCCCGCCCTCTCCCCCGCCCCTAATGACTCAAGTCCACACTGAGACACATGGGTAGGATGGCAGAGAGAATATATAAATCGAGAGAAGTGGTTGATGTCTTTGTTCAAAAATACTCCCTAGAAACTAACACTATTAAAGGACCACTATAGTGCCAGGAAAACATACTAGTTTTCCTGGCACTATAGTGCCCTGAGGGTGCCCCCACCCTCAGGGACCCCCTCCCGCCGGGCTCTGGGGAGAAGAAGGGGTTAAACTTACCTCTTTCTCCAGCGCCGGGCGGGGAGCTCTCCTCCTCCTCTTCGGCTGAATGAGCATGCGCTGCAATTCAGACAGTCTCATAGGAAAGCATTCATAATGCTTGCGTCTTCTCACTGTGATTTTCTGGTTCCACCCCCCTGCCCGGCGAGTATGTAGGTCCATTGAAAGATAATGACGATATAGTCATGCCATCTTCCCCGCCCACTATGACATGTGTCCATATTGGGACACGTGGGCAAGACAGAAAAGTGACAGTATACAAAGCAACACACCCCTATAAACTTAAGCCAATAGGAGTGAGCTGAAATAGGCGGTATTTTAAATACAAACCGAACATCACAGTTCAGCCCCCCTCCCTCACTCGGCGATTAATTTAGCTCTAATTAGTACATGTGACCTAGATGGAGGCGAAGAGTCACTGATTGGCTCCCAGTCCTTTAAAAGCTTGACCACCTCCAGAGAGAAGGTTATCCCCTGACGAAGGTGCTGTTGTTATCATCGAAACACGTGTTGGGTTTATTTTGACTCACTCACTATCTGAGCACTCTTGAGCACTATGCACTTGACACTCACTTAATTATTTTATTATTTTCTGTTACCTTCTAGTTTTGGTAGGACTTGAAGGGCAGGGCAGTCTCCTTGGTTTGGATTAGCTTCTAGCATAAAACACCCATGAAGCGTTCAAGCCTAGGGTGGTTCTGTTACCACCCACACTGAAAACTTTGTTCTAAGTCCAAGTTTATCTTGGACTTACTGATTTTGTTTTTTCTTCTCTAAACTATTGAATGGGATAGTTAAATTATTTAAAAACTTTAGTTAAGAGAAAAAAAATTGATATTGAAGAGAGAAGAGAGGCATCAATTGTGGATAGAGGAAGATAGGATTATTTAAAAGTTTGTGTTCAGAAAAGGTGCTGGTGTTATTTACTAAGCTCTGAATCCAAAATATAGATATAATATCATGCACAATTAAAGGACCACTATAGTGCCAGAAAAAACACTATAGGGCACTATAGGGTCATTTGGTCTCCCCCACCCTCATGGCCCCCCTCCCGCTGGGCTGAAGGGGTTAAAACCGCTTCAGCCACTTACCTTTCTTCAGCGCCAGGCTCCCTTGGCGCTGGTGACCTCTCCTCCCCCTGATGACGTCCGCGCGCATTCAAACAGCCCATGGGAAAGTATTACTCAATGCTTTCCTATGGACGTCCTGCGTCTTCTCACTATGATTTTCACAGTGAGAATCGCGGAAGCGCCTCTAGCGGCTGTCAGTGAGACAGCCACTAGAAGCTGGATTAACCCTCAGTGAAACATAGCAGTTTTCAGCTGCAGGGTTAAAACTAGAGGGACCTAGCACCCAGACCATTTCATTCAGCTGAAGTGGTCTGAGTGCCTATAGTGGTCCTTTAACATAATTATGTGCACAAGTAGTAAAAAAAGAAATAAGCTAAAAAATACACTTACAATGTAAAATGTAAGTTTTTTCTTTTTAATCTCGAGTTTAAATTGCAAAAGGGAAGAAAATATATAGAAATCCATGTGTGTTATGGTAGAAGCGGGATGGAAAAGTGTGTGCACCTCTAGAGAATGTAAAGGCAATTGGAATATTGAGAAAAACAGTGACAGAATTCAGTACATTTTAATTATAAATGATTATTGCTGTGATCTGAACTCTAAATCATCCATTAAGCTAGAGCCTTGTAAAATGAAAATAAAGTGTGCACACCTCTAGAGAATGTAAAGGCAATTGGAATATTGGGAAAAACAGTGACAGAATTCAGTACATTTTAATGATAAATGATTATTGCTGTGATCTGAACTCTAAATCATCCATGAAGCTAAGCCTTGTAAAATGAAAATAATGACAATCCCATTTTACAAGCCAGTAAGTCTTTTTTCCTAAAAGTTAAACAGTGAGGGGAAAAAATATTTCATCCCCTGCTGATTTTGAACGTTTGCCCACTGACAAAGAAATGATCAGTCTATAATTTTAATGGTAGGTGTATTTTAACACTGAGTGACAGAGTTAAGAAACAAAATCCAGAAAAACGCATATCAAAAAAGTTAAAAATTGATTTGCATTTCAGTGAGTAAAATAAGTATTTGACCCCTTCCACTTAGTACTTGGTGCCAAAACCCTTGTTGGCAATCACAGAGGTCAGACGTTTCTTGTAGTTGGCCATCAGGTTTGCACACATCTCAGGAGGGATTTTGTCCCACTCCTCTTTGCAGATCCTCTCCAAGTCATTAAGGTTTCGAGGCTGACGTTTGGCAACTCGAACCTTCAGCTCCCTCCACAGATTTTCTATGGGATTAAAGTCTGGAGACTGGCTAGGCCACTCCAGGACCTTAATGTGCTTCTTCTTGAGCCACTCCTTTGTTGATGTACATGGCCCCATGCATCATCCCTTTGATGCGGTGCAGTTGTCCTGTTCTCTTAGCAGAAAAACACCCCCAAAGCATAATGTTTACACCTCTATGTTTGACTGTGGGGATGGTGTTCTTGGGGTCATAGGCAGCATTCCTCCTCCTCCAAACATGGTGAGTTGAGTTGATGCCAAAGAGGTCGATTTTGGTCTCATCTGACCACAACACTTTCACCTAGTTCTCTTCTGAATCATTCAGATGTTCATTGGCAAACTTCAGACGGGCCTGTTCATGTGCTTTCTTGAGAAGGAGGACCTTGCGGGCGCTGCAGGATTTCAGTCCTTCCCTGCGTAGTGTGTTATCTATTGTTTTCTTGATGATTCCATCTGTGTTGAGATCATTAACAAGATCCTCCCGTGTAGTTCTGTGCTGATTCCTCACTGTTGTCATGATCATTGAAACTCCACGAGCTGAGATCTTGCATGAAGCACCAGACCGAGGGAGACTGACAGTTATTTTGTGTTTCTTCTGTTTGCAAATAATCACACCAACCGTTGTCACCTTCTCACCAAGCTGCTTGGTGATGGTCTTGTAGCCCATTCCAGGCTTGTGTAGGTCTACAATCTTGTCCCTGACCTCCTTAGACAGCTTGGCCATGGTGGAGAGTTTGGAATCTGATTGATTGCTTCTGTGGACAGGTGTCTTTTATACAGGTAACGAGCTGAGATGAGCACTCCCTTTAAGAGATTGCTCCTAATCTCAGCTCGTTACTTGTATAAAAGACACCTGGGAGCCAGAAATCTTGTTGATTGATAGGGGATCAAATATTTATTTC
>OW240913.1:188497870-188509004 GCA_933207985.1 Pelobates cultripes
ATGCTCTTCATAGAGAAGTATTGGGTACCTGATATTAATGCGTGGCAAAAAGGCACACACACAAGAGGGGGGGGGAAAGCTCTGGAGACTCTTTCTCCAAGAAATATGTTTGTATATTTTGATTTATCTGATTATATGCTTCTGGGTCTGTCAATAAGGTTTCATTTAACCTCCATGACCATTCCTGTTTCCAGAGAATTTGAACATTTATATCAATTTGAAGTGGGTTATGGTCTGACCATTCAATTGGAGACATGGTTGTTGATTTTACATCAATAAGATCTTCTTGTTGAACAAATATGTTGTCTATTCTTGAGTAGATCTTATGGCGTGGTGAGTAGTACATATAGTAGTACTCTCTTATCAGGGTTTATAGCCCTCCAGCTATCCATGAATCTCAGCCTGATAAATGCCATCCTTATCTGTCTCAATTTCTGTTGGGATAAATTCTCTTTTCCCGTTGTACAATCTATTCTTAATTCCAATGGTACATTCAGGTCACCTCAGACTATATGTTTTCCCTCTTTAAACTTTGCTAACTTCACAAGGGTCTCCATTATAAATGCTGATTGCCCAGAGTTAGGAGCTTATATTGATGCAAAAGTGTTAACTTTAACAAACAGGCATCTCCCCTTTTCATCTGAAAGTACCTGTGGGTCTTGCACGTGTACATTTGAGGAAAATAAGAATGCAACCCCTGCCTGTTTTGCGTCACAATGGTTACTAAAGTACATATTTGAAATTTTTTTGTCATAATTCAGGTGCATTACCTTCCTTAAAATGGTCTCTTGCACGAAGACCACTTGACTTCATGATGACCACAAATCCCTGAATAAATGAGATCTTTTTTCAGGAATATTAAAGGACCACTATAGGCACCCAGACCACTTCAGCTCAATGAAGTGGTCAGGGTGCCAGGTCCCTCTGGTTTTAACCCTGCAGGTGAAAACATTTCACTAACCCTTTCACTAAGGGTTAAGCCAGCCTCTAGTGCAGGGGTAGGCAACCTTTTAGCAGCACTGTGCCGATATAGGATTGTGATGTCCCGTAGCGTGCCGGTCCAATTTTTTTTAAATTGAAGTGTGTTTGCTGCCGTATTCTGCTTGTGTTATTTTTACTGTAATTGCTTTGTTTCGTTGTATTTGTGCGTATTTGAACATATGAATGCGGGCTGTGTATGGGGGCTGCTTGTGGAATTGTGTGTGTGGATGGATATGTAACATAGTGTGTTTGGTAGTGTGTGGGGGCTGTTTGGGGTATTGCATGTGAGAGGCTGCATGTGGGCTTGTGTGCATGTATGTGGATTGTTAGTGGTGTTGCGTTTATGCGGATTGTGTGAATGTTTGTGTGTGGGCTGTCTGTATTATTTGTATGAGGGGAGGGTTATTCTGCATTTCTGTGTATATCTAGCAGTGTGGGTGGCTTGCCTGCGTTCCAGTGGAGACCAGGCCGGCCAGATACAGGTCAAGGACAAGAGCTGCAACAGCAACTGCGAGCTGCTCTACTACTGTGTGGATTCCCATTCACAAGTGCTGGAATGAAGTGCTCTGAGATCACTTCCTCTACGTGCTGCAAATAGTATTGAGAAGTTCCAAAGCAAGAACATTTGTGTTTGTTAGTGGTGCCTCAGTGTGAATGTATTAGGTAACAAAATGCATATTCGCCTAGGTAGTCAAAAATCCTTGCCCAGTCTTGTCTGCAGGGTAGGATCAGAATCACCGGATTAACATGTCCTCTCACAGGATATTCCAGACTTTTGTTAGTATAGGACATTAGTATAGGACATTCTGTATAAAGCACATGATGCAGGTAAAATCTCTATAATACAGAATGAATAGCAAGCTTGTATACAAGAATCACATTGAGCTCTTAACGACCTGTGGGATAAACTCTGCTTCAGCTCCTGTAATGCATTGCATTTATTTTCAAAGTAAATAAACTAATTTAAAAAAAAATAATAACTATGGAAATTAGAACACATTGGCAGCTACATTTATTTGCCTTTTTATTTTACATGAACGCTGGGCTACACGTTCTCACTGGTTAACAGGTGCAGATTGAATTCACCTCCAGCTGACTCCCCATTTTACAGCTCTTGGATGAGCTTTCTGGTGATCAAGCACTGTACTGTTTATGGGGCTAAAATCCAGTCAAATGCCATTAACATGAACATATTTTTGTTAAGGCTGAATAATTACGTTCCTCCTAATGATCATACACTCTTATACTTGTTTATGGTATAATGCCAAGAAGATCTTGAATAGCTAAACCTTTCTCAAAACAAAATATGAATTGTTTTAATAGTTTTTTCTGTTTTGTTGATTCTTAATTAATAAAAGGATTCTTCATCCAGAATCCTAAGATTTCACACAGTTATTTAATACTTTTTTCCCATTTGTTATTATTTACCCTAAAATTGCTCCATAGTAAATTGGCTCCATCTCCAAACGCTGGAGAGATACCTCCTGCCGTGAGTTCAGGATGTCCTTACTGCTGAACAAATTGGCAACTAGGTCATACCAACTCACGTCCATCTGGCAGAGTTTATGTACATCAGTCTATTCCTTCAGCCATTTCCTGTAAAAACTCTAAAGGAAAAAAACACTACAAAACTATAAAAATCCTCTTTGAGTTGAATAAATAAAATACATAGCCATCTTTGAAATATGAACAAGTAGGGCAAAAATGTGTTAACAAAAAACATGTTTATGTATAGACTCAGTTGTAGACTAAACTTTCCAGCCACTTGGTTATGGTTATGGTGGCAGATAAATAGGATGGTAGTTTGCTATAGATGAAAAATCATATGTAAGAAAAATGCGGAAGATGCTGTCTTTCAGAGAAAATGCAGTGTTTACGTTACAGCTTAGGGATACCTCCACTGGCCACTCCTCAGATGGTCACTAGAGGTGCTTTGTGAGTAAGTACTGCACAAAGTGACTGCCATTCAGTGTCTCCACCCTCTGCATGGAGACACTGAACTTTCCTCATAGAGATAAATTGATTTAATTCATTTATATGAGGAGATGCTGATTGGACAGGGATGTGTCCTTTATACGACATCACGATTCCCACAATTTAGGTGTACAGATAATGTCCCTGCTGTCTCACAGCTCAACGTTCTGACATTTAGGAGTTAAATCACTTTGTTTATGCAGTCATAGTCATACCTCACTCATGGAAAATAAATTGTTTTACCTATGCAATGCTTAGTGAATATTCCCCTAGACATACAGAGCTATATATATATATATATATATATATATTATGTTACAGTGTGTCAGTCAAATGTCCTGCTTTCTACTTCTGTATTTCTTAGTACGTAGCTAAAGTATTACTGTATACATGGCTTGAAAGACCAGATGGTCAAGATGGTCAATAGGCCTGATTATAATACAAGATACTCATGCTTTGAAAACTCGCATTTGTTTTAAAAATATAATATTTTTCTGTACTTGTGTTTTTGTGCCTGACACCAGATTTCATTATCTTTTTATAAACATCCTGCACTTGAAAAAATAGCATTCTTTCTAGCACCTGCAATGTTTAATTGGGTTCCTAAATCAAGGACTGTCATGTGCATCAGTTAACAGGAAAGTAACTAACAGCCAGTGGAGGATCCAGGGGAGGGGCAACGGGGCAATTGACCCCCCTAGAGCTGATGCTTCACCCTGCAGGGCCGGTGATATCCAAGCACCGGCCCTGCCGTGTGCCTTCACGGACTGGAGGGGAAATCAGAGATCTTCCTCACCAGTCCGCTGGCACATTGCTGGGCAGCCACCACTGAAGGGAGAGGAGACCCGTTGCAGCGGTTAGTATAGGACATTCTGAATAAAGCACATGATGCAGGTAAACTCTATTCTCGCGAGAGTGAACTCTAGCCCAGGAGGTGCAGGCTAGAGTTCACACCCAACTAGAACCAACAGGGATTCACCACGAGGAGCACCAGGGCTTTAGAATCGATATCCCCCCTCCCTGGGCAAAGGTAAGATGGGAGGGGGTATACTATTTATAAGAGCAACTCCTGATTAAAACAAATAAGTATTTTTGTTTTTAAATTAAAAAAGTATGCTTTATATCCCCCCTCCTTGGGCAAAGGTAAGAAGGGAGGGGGGATATAAATTTAAAAACAACAACACTTATTTGTTTTAATCAGCCCCATCCTCCAATTACACACACACTGCCCTACCACACACACTACCCCCACTGCACCCCCATACACACACTTCTCCCTCATACACACAATGCCCCTAATGTACCCCCATACACACACTTCTCCCCCATACACACAGTGTCCCCCCTGAACTCCAATACACACACTGCCCCCACTGCACTCCCATACACATACTGCTCCCACTACACCCTCATACACACACTGGCCCCATACACACAGTGTTCCCACTGCACCCCATATATACACTGCACTCCCATGCACACACTACGCCCCTCACACAAACACACACTGCCCCTCTTACACCCAGTGCTCCCACTGCACCCACATGCACACACTGTCTCACATACACAATGTCCCACATACATACACACACACACACCTACCTACCTAGAGGCCCTATCCCCATACTACAGCCCCTATCCTGGCAGACCCTAGGTAAATTGTCAAACTGTTCTTAAACAGTTTGACTATTTACTCTGCGAGGGCATCATGGCACTCCTGGCACCATAACCACTACAGAGAGCTATACAAACTGGATTTTATATATATGATGTACAACCCATTAAACCTTTGAATGCTTTTTGATAATCCATCTAAATGGTGATTTCATTGAGTATTCCCAGCAGCTGTTTACAGAGACAAGGAAAGCAGAAACATGATAGTGCATAAGTCCATGGCAGCGTAAGGGTTTCCAGACCCTTTTGTGATGTTCAGCCTAATACTCACCTAGCCAGCTTCACTATATGAAAAAAAATCTCAACTTTTTTATACAAGGACTGTCACATCTCTGGAATGTACACCATTAAATAAAGCATTGAAAATCACTAGAGTTGAGCGAACCCGAACTGAAAAGTTCAGGTTTGTACCGAACATTAGGTTTTTTGGACCCGGATCCGAACACGGACATATCACTGTATGTTCGGGTTGGAGTTCGGTGTTCGGCAATTTAATGGCGCGTTTTCAAAGGCTGCAGGGCAGCAAATCAACAAGCGTTTGACTCATGTGCCCTTAGAAGCCATCACAGCCATGCCTACTAATGGCATGGCTGTGATTGGCCAGTGCAGCATGTGACCCAGCCTAAATATATAAGCTGGAGTTGCGTAGCGCCGCACGCACATGCGGTCTTATTAGTGTAGGGAGAGGACAGCTTAGGAAAGAATTCTGCAAACTAGTACATTAGTGGGGTGGGGTGCATTTCATATCTGACAGTCAAATAGAAGCTTCAAATACCGCGGTTATATCGGAGTTTTAAAAAGTAATTTTTATTTTGCTGCTAAATAGTACATTAGTGGGGTAGTACATTAGTGGGGTGTACTTCATATCTGAGAGTCAAATAGAATCGTCAAATACTGCTGTCACATTGCAGTTTTAAAACTTAAAATGTTTTAGGTGCTAAAAAGTACATTAGTGGGGTGCACTTCATATCTGAGAGTCAAATAGAAGCGTCTAATAGTGCGCTTACTGCGCAGTGGTAAACATTCTAATTGTTTTGCTGCTAAACTGCTAAAGATTACATTTTGGGGCCTGTTCTTCATATCTGAGAGTCAAATAGAAGCGTCAAATAGTGTGCTTACTGCGCACTTGTAAACATTCTAATTGTTTTGCTGCTAATCTGCTAAATAGTAAATTTTGGGGCCTGTGTGAGAGTCAAATCGAAGCGTCTAATAGTGTGCTTTCTGCGCACTTGTAAACATTCTAATTGTTTTGCTGCTAATCTGCTGCTTACATTGGAGTTTTAAAAAGTCCATTTTTTGGGGGGGTGTTAAATAGTATATTTGGGGTGTTCCCTTCATATCTGAGAGTCAAATCGAAGTGTAACTTTGATTCGAATTTACTACATCGGTCACTTGTAATATTGTTTCACACCTATAACACTTGTTACACAGATCTAAGTGATAGAAAACAGATTGATATTTTCTACAGTAGAAACTACCAGATAACAAGCTGCTATATTTAAACCAGTGATCAATAGCTAAGAGTTACTTCAACAATATTGTAATTCTGGGGCAATACCCTCACAAGTCAAACTGAGAGGTCAGTTTATAGGGAAAAGTGTTGCCTGGAGTAAATTCTAAAAAATTTCCATATGTCCTTTGCAGACTTTACATGCTGGAAAAACACAGGTACCAACTGCGGTGGCTTTCTGCAGTGTGCATACCGGCAAGGAGGGCAGGGTTGAGGAGTGGGTGGAAGATGATGTGTGCTAATCTGCTAAATAGTACATTTTGTGGCCTGTTCTTCATTTGTGAGAGTCAAATCGAAGCGTTTAATAGTGTGCTTTCTGCGCACTTGTAAACATTCTAATTGTTTTGCTGCTAATCTGCTAAATAGTTCATTTTGGGGCTTGTTCTTCATATCTGAGAGTCAAATAGAAGCGTCAAATAGTGCGCTTACTGCGCACTTGTAAACATTCTAATTGTTTTGCTGCTAATCTGCTAAAAAATACATTTTGGGGCCTGTTCTTCATATGTGAGAGTCAAATCGAAGCATCTAATAGTGTGCTTACTGCGCACTTGTAAACATTCTAATTGTTTTGCTGCTGATCTGCTTAATAAATATACAATACATACAGTAGGTGGATCACACTCCTTGAGGCGTCTGCAAAAAATATAAAACAATATAGTGTAATATTGCCAATAAATATATAAATATAAGATGAAAAGGAGATCAGGTACTCACAAACCAAGAGCCAAATATAAACATATGGCTCTCATGGGAACAGCATTGGGACCATTGTGCAGATGTCCTTCTCCTTCTTTAGGATCTTCTTGTGGTGGATCTGATTCAATAGGATAAAGTGCAGATTTCCACACTCGCTTTCTTCATAAGATATTTATTGATCCAGTAATAAAATTTCTAATACAAATAACATAAGTATAAAAGAAAAATAGACTACAACAAAGTATAAGTCCACAGTCTGCTTGAGCTCAATGTCTGGAAATGCCTGTTAAAAGTCCGAAACGCGTTTCGCCCTGTGCCAGGGGCTTCCTCAGTCGGCCGTAGGTGATGAATCTTCCTCGGTGTCTTTTTATATCCATTAGTATGGGTATTTCTGGGTTTCGTCAGAGTCCATGGAACGCATGGGCAATACAACAATATTGTAATTCTGGGGCAATACCCTCACAAGTCAAACTGAGAGGTCAGTTTATAGGGAAAAGTGTTGCCTGGAGGAAATTCGAAAACAATTTCCATATGTCCTTTGCAGACTTTACATGCTAGAAAAACACAGGTGCCAACTGCTGTGGCTTTCTGCAGTGTGCATACCGGCAAGGAGGGCATGGTTGAGGAATTAGTGGAAGATGATGTGGAGGATGATGAGGTCCTAGACCCCACATGGAATCAAGGTCATGCGAGTGACATGTGCAGTTTGGAGGAAGAGGCGCTGGTCGCACAGAGACACCAGCACAGCATAAGAGGCAGCAGGGTGCAAAAGTGGAGCGGCCATCCCCTAGTGCTCATCGGCATGTCTTAGCTCGAGAATCACCATGGTAGGTGCAGAAACTGGCATCGAAAGTTGATATGGATGAAATCCGCATGCAAAGTCGCCGCCACGGGGATGTGCGATTTGCCCGAGGTTCTCTAGAGTCAACAAAGTTCCTGCGCAACTATAATGTCAACAGCTACTCTGCGGAACAGAGTTGTCTTTTTTTATATGTCCCAATATTTTGGGGACTACCCCAATTAAAATATATATATATATATATATATATATATATATAAAAACAGTGTTGGCTACCTCATCCTCCTCCTCCACCGCCACGGTCATCGCCTCCTCAACCTGTGGGTCACTTAATGTAAACTAGGTACACATTAGCAGAGGCTTGTGAAGGCCTTTTCTCCATGCATCAGGAGTTGAGCATTTCTCCATGCATCAGGACAGCAAGAAATGCACCGCAGGCCGTAAATGTTACTTTATTTGTTTGTCACAATATTTTGTGGGCTACCACAATAAAAAAAACAAAAACCATAAAATACAGTGTTGGCTACCTCAACCTCCTCCTCCACCGCCATGGTCACCTCCTCCTCAACCTATGGGTCACTTAGTATAAACTAGGTACACATTAGCAGAGGCTTGTGAAGGCCTTTTCTCCATGCATCAGGAGTTGAGCATTTCTCCATGCATCAGGACTGCAAGAAATGCACCGGAGGCCGCAAATGTTACTTTTTTTATATGTCCCAATATTTTGGGGGCTACCCCAATTAAAAAAAAAAAAATATATATATATATATATATATATAAAAACAGTGTTGGCTACTTCATCCTCCTCCTCCACCGCCACGGTCATCGCCTCCTCAACTTGTGGGTCACTTAGTGTAAACTAGGTACACATTAGCAGAGGCTTGTGAAGGCCTTTTCTCCATGCATCAGGAGTTGAGCATTTCTCCATGCATCAGGACTGCAAGAAATGCACCGCAGGCCGTAAATGTTACTTTATTTGTATGTCCCAATATTTTGTGGGCTACCACAATAAAAAAAACAAAAACCATAAAATACAGTGTTGGCTACCTCATCCTCCTCCTCCACCACCACGGTCATCGCCTCCTCAACCTATGGGTCACTTAGTATAAACTAGGTACACATTAGCAGAGGATTGTGAAGGCCTTTTCTCCATGCATCAGGAGTTGAGAATTTTTCCATGCATCAGGACTGCAAGAAATGCACCGCAGGCCACAATTGTTTCTTTTTTTTATATGTCCCAATATTTTGGGGCTACCCCAATTAAAATAAAAAAAAAATATATATATATATATATATAAAAAACAGTGTTGGCTCCCTCCTCCTCCACCGCCGCTTCCACCTACACCGCCACGGTCACCGCCTCCTCAATCTATGGGTCACGTAGTATAAACTATGTACACAATAGCAGAGGCTTGTGAAGGCCTTTTCTCCATGCATCAGGAGTTGAGCTCAGTTTGAACAATGAAAGAGAATACCCTGCACTCCAACCCTCTCTCAAATGGATAATTCTGGTGATCCTCCTGACAGCCATGCTTTAGATTTTGATTTATGTTCTTCCAAAGCTAAAATCAAAGATTCCATCTAGTGCTATTTCATGGCTCAGCTGTATTTTTAATTTTTATGTCATTTTAAGTGATTTCCCAATCCACATTTGTTTGCAGGGCACTTGTCCTACTCTTACCCCCATTTTACTTGCTTTTGCAGCTCTCTAGCACTTACAAGGAGTTTTTTAGAGGGATTTTTGTGGCCAAAAGTTCGGGTCCCCATTGACTTCAATGGGGTTCAGGTTTGGGGTCAAGTTCGGGGTCAGGTTCGGCCCGAACCTGGACTTTTTTTCAAAGTTCGGCCGAACCCGCCGGACCCGAACATCCAGGTGTCCACTCAACTCTAAAAATCACCTATAACTTACGTTAACCTATTCTCATGAGATGCTCCATTTGTTTCTAAAATGTATAAGACAAAGCCAGTACAAACAATGGAAGTGAAGAGAAGAAATAGAAATATTATTTCATTTACCATCTTCTCTATACATGGGCATCCAGCGGGGGGGACAGGGGGGGCACTTGCCCCCCCCGGATTGAAAATGAACTACCGGCGCCGGCCAGTAGGTGGCACTGTGTGTATGGAGAGAGACAGGGATAGGAAGCTACATCTTATCCCTGCTTCTCTCTGCTGACTGAAACCGCAGGGGAGCAGCACATGCAGGCAACAGAGACAGCCTACAGATGAGGTAAGTGAGGGATGAGGGGGAGAGAGAGCCTATAGATTAGGTAAGTGAGGCATGGGGGGCAGCCTATAGATTAGGTAAGTGAGGCATGGGGGCAGCCTATAGATTAGGTAAGTGAGGCATGGGGGCAGCCTATGGGTGGTAAGTGAGGATGAGGGGGAGAGAGCCTATAGATTAGGTAGGTGAGGTGGGGCATGCCGATTAGGTAAGTGTGTGAGGCATGGGGGGAGCCTATAAGATTGAGTGAGGTAGAGGCATGGGGGGCAGCCTATAGATTAGGTAAGTGAGGCATGGGGGGCAGCCTATAGATTAGGTAAATGAGACATGGGGGGCAGCCTATAGATTAGGTAAGCGAGGCATGGGGGGCAGCCTATAGATTAGGTAAGTGAGGCATGAAGGGGCAGCCTATAGATTAGGGAAGTGAGGCATGGGGGGCAGCCTATAGATCAGGGAAGTGAGGCATGTGGGGGGCAGCCTATAGATTAGGGAAGTGAGCATAGGCGTGCCTAGCCTATTGCCTTAGGGTGTGCACACTAAAGCACAAACACACGCCACGTTTGTATGTATATATATATATATATATATACACATACACTGCTGTGTGTGTGTGTGTGTGTGTGAGTGCTGTGTGTGTAAGGGTGCGGTGTGTGTGTGTGTGTAAGGGTGCTGTGTGTGAGGGTGCTGTTAATGTGATGTGTGTGTGAGGGTGCTGGTAGTTTGTGTATGGAGAGAGACAGGGATAGGAAGCTACATCTTATCCCTGCTTCTCTCTGCTGACTGAAACCGCAGGGGAGCAGCACATGCAGGCAACAGAGACAGCCTACAGATGAGGTAAGTGAGGGATGAGGGGGAGAGAGAGCCTATAGATTAGGTAAGTGAGGCATGGGGGGCAGCCTATAGATTAGGTAAATGAGGCATGGGGGCAGCCTATAGATTAGTTAAGTGAGGGATGAGAGGGAGAGAGCCTATAGATTAAGTAAGTGAGGCATGGGGGCAGCCTATAGATTAGGTAAGTGAGGCATAGGGGGCAGCCTATAGATTAGGTAAGTGAGGCATGGGGGGCAGCCTATAGATTAGGTAAGTGAGACATGGGGGGGCAGCCTATAGATTAGGTAAGTGAGGCATGGGGGCAGCCTATAGATTAGGTAAGTGAGGCATGAGGGGGCAGCCTATAGATTAGGTAAGTGAGGCATGGGGGCAGCCTATAGATTAGGCAAGTGAGGCATGTGGGGGGCAGCCTATAGATTATATATATACATACACTGCTGTGTGT
>OW240913.1:188509104-188566940 GCA_933207985.1 Pelobates cultripes
GGGGGGGGGAGAGGGGTCTCCTTTCATGCCCCAATCCCATTTTGATCAGTGCTGTGCAATTCATTGGGCATACTACTTTCAGTGTAAAGAAATAAAGCTGTCATACTGAAAATAACCAGTAGATGGCAGCCACATAGTCTGTTTTATCTTAATATTCTCTTTGTTGATATCATTACTGATATCAGAGGGAAACATTTGTAATTAGGATTAAATTAGGGATTAATATTAAAGATTAAGATTAGAATAAAGATTAGGTTTAGTATTCAGTTTATTATTAGGTTTGTGTTTAAAATGGGTTTAGAATTTTAGTATTGGGTTAGGTTTTGCATTAGAGTTTGGATTAGGATTAGAAATTCCTCTGGTGATATCTGCAGAGGGAATCAGGCTTATATTATTTATATGGTTAGGTTTGAGATTAGGATTAAGGTTAAAATTTAAATTAGGGTATTGGCTAGGATTAAGATTAGATTTATTATGAGATTCAGGATTACTATTAAACAAAAGAAACACAAGAGTTACCCATTTAGAAGATAAACCCTTTTTTGCCAAGAGTAACCAAAATAAAACGTAACTTAATATAATTGTTTAAAATATTTCATTTAAAATACTTGGTCACGGATATAACTGATTTCTATAATAGGAAAAAAGCCTACAAAAAATATTACCAAAAAAGATTATAATGAAAATAATGATAAAGAAGATCTTGAAAGTAGTAGATGTGTAATCTAAGTGAAAATAATAAAAAAGCTACAAATGTAACCTTTATCCTTTTGTTACTTTATCCTTAGTTAACATTTTTTCCACACATTGCCATGCATGGTGTGATCACCAAGCCATCACTGATTAATTATCAATTATTTCAAGTTTTTTCATTATATTTTATTATTTTCACTTAGATTAGAGCCTTTTTACCTCAAAATGTACCTCAAAATTACAGAACCAAAGGTCCTTTTTTTTTATTCCAAAAAAGCTTCAGAATATTATTCCTTTAGAGATAACAGATCCCACAGACCTGGAAGGGAATATGGTAGATCCCAATCCTGGAGCAGTGGACAGTCTGGCATCAGATTGGGAAAATCCAAAGAGACTGCTTCAATTGCAAGAGGCATGAAAGGAATCCACAAAGGACAGATGGGTTTTAGAGATTATTCGAAGAGGATACCTTCTGGAATTCTACATGACACATCGCTTCTTTCAAATTACAAAAGGGCCAGGGGACAAAGAAAAGAGTATAGCCCTTGAAAGTTTATTTAGTTCCTTCAAGAAGGAGTTATCATGCACATTCTAAACATTCGCAAAGTCAAAATGGAATCCTTACATGAAGGCAGTTTTCCCAGCTCAATGATGTCAATAGACTTGTTGGACGCTTACCTTCACATCCCCATTGCTCCACAACATCAGAAATACCTAAGATTCGCTGTGGAAGAGGGTCACTTCGAGTTCAGGCTTCTTCCTTTTGGGCTCAGAATAGCCCCAATGACATTTACAAAAGTTCTAGTAGTCCTCATTGCGGAACTAAAAAAAGGGTATCTTTATTCCAAAAAAGGGTATATCCATATTCCATTACCTGGACGACATCCTGTAGCAGACAGAAAGGAGACCTTATCATCCCATGAAAATATATGTCATATTCAAAAAGGGATATAGCTGTTAAAAGAAAATAAATAATACATAGTGTAATATGTACAAAATAACTAATAAAATGTAAGTTAATTAGATTTGGGTCCATATGGAAAATTACCAGGCGACGGGCACATTGCCCGCTTGACTCTGGCTTGGCAACTTGACATCTAGCTCCCTCCGTACCAACAACCCAATGATTGACGCCACACTGAGATTCTGGTGCACCCTCCGATACCCACATCAGTCAACCACATTCTCTGGCACATAACCCGGACATAGGGGGAAGTCTGACACCAGTCGAACTACGTACCATTGCCCACACAGACTGGATATACATCTGACAATTCTTACTAAGACACCAACTTAAGCCCCTCCCAGACATCATCACTGACACCACGCCTACCCGCATAGACAATTAAATAAAGATTGTCAAAAAAAAAAGAGACAGTATCCATCATCCTTGTAGCTCCATTCTGGCCTCACAGACCACAGTTTCAAATTCTACTGAATATTTGCAAGGAACCACAGTGGCAGCTTCCAAAGGTTCTAGATCTTCTACATCAAGATCTGGTTCTCCATCCAGATCCAGCATCCCTCAACCAGATTGTGTGTAGATTCAAAGGGAAGAGCTGAAAGTTAAAGGTTTCTCCCAAGCAATTACTAATACTCTGCTAAAGGCAAGGAAACTACTCCTACTTTTACCACATAATATAAAGTTTGGGATGTATTTTTCTCCTGGGTCATTTCGAGACACATAGACTTTCAGAAACCTTCTACCAAAGACATATTGGAGTATCTTCAATCAGGCCTTGATAAGGGACTAAGTTACACAGCCTTAAAGGTCCATGTTTCAGCTCTATCAGCCCTTACCAATCATAAATGGGCCTTTGACATGGATGTGGCAAGATTTCCACAGCTGTCTTAAAAATGAATCCACTGATTAAGCCTGTTGCTCCTCCTTGGGACTCCACGGCAGAGTTGTCATTGCTGCAAATCAAAGTGCTGTCTACTTGAGTCGAGTAGCAACACTATCAAGACCCCTGACACTCGCGTTTTGCCCGACCTGGCTCATCAGAGGGGAACCAGCTGGTACTGAACACTAAGTTTAAGAAGGAGAAGGTAGCATCTGATTGGTGAGCTGTAAGGACATCTCATTGGTAGGTTTAAATTGGGTGTGTGATGATGTCTTAACTCTCCTCCTGTGGGAGGGGAATCCTGGTGATGGAAAATTAACCCCTTCAGGTGAAATAACCAAATTTCATGTGAGTTCAAAGTTGCTATATTCCTACTGTCTTATTTTGTTCTTGTAACCATCCTTTAAAATGTAAATAGTATAGATGTGTAGTTCTTAGCTTGGAGAAAAGATGAGACGGGGGGATATGATAGAAACATTTAAATACATAAAGGGAACCAACACAGTAAAGGAGGAGACTATATTTAAAATAAGAAAAACTACCACAACAAGAGCACATAGTCTTAAAGCGGCACTGTCATGCCGAACTTACCTTTCTGTAATCGATTCCTCTTCTCTCCCTCTGTCAGGATCTGTTCTTCATTTCTTCCTGTCTGCTCTATTTTTCTGTAAAACATAAGACAAAGTAGGGACTGTCTTCTGGCGGTTTCCTACGCCTGACCAGCTATGACCAGTGGAGGAGCAAAGTGTGCTTAATTTCCGGTGGTCAAAGTAATTTTCCCATAATTCTCACCTTTGATCCGTGATCTCGCGATGTTTCCTGTCAGTATCTGCTGTCAGTATCAGCTATCAAACAATTAATCAGAGTTATGAGTCAAATTACACAGCATGGGAAAATTCCAAAGAACTTTTGTAAAATTTCACACTGTGTAAAATGACATAGAACACTCTGATTTAGAGACTTACCTGTCAGAGCACTCTGAGCATAATTGCAGAGCGTGGGAAGGCTTTATAAGTCTTTCCCCGCCCTGCGGAGCTCAGTCTGCGTGGTGCCCTTAATGGGTGAAAATTGATCATTTTTTAGCGTCTTGTGGGGTTTGCCTTTTTTTAGCTCTGGTTTTTTATTTTATTTTCAAAGTCCGACGGGTATTATGGACTTTTATTTGACCTTTTTTGGAGCCTATTGGTATCATATTGGTATAAATAATGGCTGGCTTATTAGTAAATAGAAGATGATCATGCTGTTCTGCATGAGAAGAAAAAGAAATGAATACATGAGAAATAATAAATAATTAAGATGGGGAAGGGTTAGAGATGACTATATCCATTCCTGATAGTAATGTTTATATCTCAGTGCTACCCAGAGCTGATTCGTGCCAAAACTGACTTGTGGGTACTAGGACTAGTGGTGCCAGAACTGACTAAAAATTACTGAACAACCGTTTGTATATACTGCCGGCAACTGCTTGGTGTCGAGCCTAAGTAGTTGACACTACTTTTATGTGTTCCCAGAGAAAGGGTAAACACCTAATACCTTGCTCTGTACACAAGTCCCAGCGTTTAAAAAAAAGTTTACTCTTCAAATACCAATCATGTTGGTTGTTATCTTACTTATGAATGAAAGGCGTAAAGTTAAACTCCTCATTGAGGCCCTCTGGTGTTAGAGTTTTAAAATGGTAAATCCACCTTGATTCTTTCATTACAAGCATTTTTTTAAAATTGCCTTTCCTTGAATTCATCTTAAGCTTTTCAAATGCATAAAAGGTTAGATGTGTAGGGTCTCCATTGTCGTAATTTCTCACATGATTGGAAATTGGAGTGGACACATTAGGGTTCGTAATTGAGCAGACATGCTGTAGGATCCATCTCCTTAGTTGTTGGTATGTTTTACATATACATTGTACCTGACAACTGCATGTTATCAGATACACAACTCGTCCGGAACCACAATTTATGAATTCTTTAACCTGATAGTCTTTCTGAGCTCTCGTACTCAATACCGTTTTTGCTGGTTTAATACATTTGCAAGCTTTGCAATGTCCGCATTGATACACTCCTGTTGTTTGCATTAGCCTTGTTGGTTGTGGTTTTATCGGTTCGATGTAGCTGTGTACCAGGTGGTTCCTCAAATTCTTCGATCTGCGTGCAGTGATGCTGGGAAACTTGGTGATGTTTCCCTGCAGGTCCATGTTGTGTTGTAATATAGGCCCTGCAGGTCCATGTTGTGTATATAATGTCCACTTTGAGAGATCATTAAGTGTTTTCAGCCATTCTGTGTCAGGAATTGAAAGGGAACAGTCCCATTGTGTTTTGCAGTGTAAGGAAGTATGTGGTTGAGTGTTTTGCCATGTTCTGTAGCAAAGAGATATAGTTAATGGTTTAGAGCGAGCTTGCCAGCATCGCTCTATTATAAGTTGTTGTGGCAATGGGTCAGGGCCTTGTACAGGTTGTGGGAATGCTAGCTGAGAGCAGATGATGACAGTGTGGGGAGTTGGACTTCTGCTAAAAATTGGTTTATGTCAACTTGGGTGGGAATAATGGTCTGTTTGTCTTCTTTCAAATGATACAACGTACGGTAATACCTGGCAAACTCATTCACAATACTTTGCGGGTCTAATACCTTTTGCACCTTGTTATTGTTTAGGAATGTGATCCTGAAGGCGATAGATTTTTGTTTCAATTGTGAGGCTAGTTTGGCACCTGATTTATTCCTGGAGGCAAAAAACCTGTGTTTAGACTTTCGGAGTAGGTATGCAGTTTTAGACAACTCTATGTCTCTGAGTTTGGTTTGCAATTTAAGCAGATTATTTGGGCTTCTTTTAATTGTGAAAAAGGAAAATTTAAAATCCGGAATGATACAGCCGCACAGAGACGGGTGTATCTAACTGTATTAGTCTGGAGAAAATAATAAAGTAGTCACACAAACATAAACTGATAAAGTGTATCTCCTTGTGATCAAAAGAAAAATAAATAGATAGATAACGTCTATCCCAAAACCCCAATATGAAATATAGTTATATAGGGATATAAGACACCAAAAAGAGCTTTAATTAGTAGTGCTCAAAGGTGTTTTCTCATGTAACCAATGCCTCAATATCAATAGGGGAGGGAACGAATATAGGGGTATAAATCCCATGCAAATACCACTGTATAGATCCTCAAAAAGATATAAGCGTATAATCTCAAATATAAAGTTAATAGGAGTTCTTTTAATTGTGTGCATAAGTTTAGTTAACTCATCGATCAGGGAAGTATATTGGGCTTGGCATTGTTTTTTTTTAGCATAACTGGCGTGCTTAATGAAGCAGCTGCGATCTACTGCCTCATGGGGTAGTAAAATTGGTCTATGGGTGAATCAGGGAGTTTGTTCTCCTCAAAGTAATTCTGTAGATCTTGTGTGATCTGCTAAACAATAGTTGGGTCATTAAGCAATAGTTCATTCAATTTCCAGGTAGTCTGACCACGCAAGGGAAATTGTTCTGTTAGCGTTATTGGTGCATGGTCAGATAATGAGATAAGACCGATAGTCGTGTTGTCAATTTTTGGTAGAGAAGTGGCCCTGACAAGGAATCTCTCAATTCTTGAGTAGCAATTATGCGTTACAGTGTGACAGGTATAATGAATTTCAGATACGGTAGGTAACAACTCTATAACATTAGGTAACATCCAATCCTGGATTTAAGACTGTGAATCACATTGGTGGTGAAGACAGCCTTAAATACAGTAGGTCTTTAAATGCATGACCTTGTTTAAGTAGTATACATATAGTTGGTTAGGATACATGGTTATGGTGGAGGAGCTTTATGGCTCATCTGTGCTGGGATTGTGAGCCAGTCTTTGGCGAGTTTTCTTGGGGGTGATTTGCTAGGTGATCAGGGGTTGTCTTCTTGGGTGAAGGAATGTTCCATTCTTTGAGCAGTCTTTTTCCATTGTCAGGTGTGAAAATCATTTTGTCTGTGCCATTCCGTTTGACCAATAATTTAGCCAGGAATCCTCACTTGTAGGCCACATTTACGGCTCGGAGAGCTGAGGTGATGGGCGCAAACGTGCGTCTTTTATACATGGTGGCTGAAGATAGATCAATGAACAGCTTGATAACTGCAAATTTTCCTGGGAGTGCTGTGTTGATCCTGAAGGCCTGCATTACACGGTCTTTTACCGTAAAGTAGTGCACTCTTGAAATCACATCCCTGGGTTTTCGTTGGGGGAAGGTGTCTGGGTCGTGGAAGCCTGTGAGTTCTGTCTAGGCGGAGTCAGAGTCTTCTAGTGTGAGGAAGAGAGTTTTGAATAACTTTTGGACAAAGTGTGACAGGTTTGCGGCCCTATAGTTTCGGGTACTCTGCGGAGCCTGATATTATTTCTCCTGTTGCGGTCTTCATTATCCGCTATTTTCCCCTCCAGGAATTTCACCTTTTCTGCTAGTGCAGAGTGTGCATCTGCTAGGGAGTTGTGTGCTTTCACCAACCCTTCTGTCTTTTCTACTAGCTGTGTCGTCCAGTCTCCAATGGCCTGGATATCTTCATAAAGTCTGTGTGTATGGCTGCTTTCAGGTCTCGCAGCATATTTCTCACAGAGGCATCCGTGGCAGGGTTCTGGCATGGGGGAGTTGAGCTGCTCTGGCTGTCCCTGGCATCAGAACCAGAGGCGGAAGATCGTGGCTCGTCGGTGCCATCTTGGTCCCCCCATGTCAACGCTTGCGGCAGAGATAGATGTGAGTGTTACTTTTTATGCCAGAGTTTTTTACTGGATTTTGTCACAATCGGGCAGAGGAAGGTATCCGTTAGTAGGTAAGGCCCTTTGTCTGTGTGTATGGCTGTATTTCACGCTGCGATAGCTTGGGATCGGAGGAGCTCACGGATTACACGTCCGCTTCCATGCGCTGCTAGGCCATGACCCCCAGGGTCTTTTATTTTTCATGGATGTGGCTAGATGATTGGGGACCATTGGATACCAGGGTGTGGGGAGGGGTGTCCACCCTGCTACTGTTTCATTATTTAAAGCCCCCATGAGTTGCTCATGGGTGAGGACTGGGGAAAAGCACTAAAAAATTTTGTCCACATACATATAAAAATGCAAGTGATCATTTGCATATGTGCTTCCTGCTGGATACATTTGATCCCTATTTAGTTTGAAATGGGGACTTTGTGAATATTCTGAATTATTAGGATGCCAAAGCCGATTTTAATTGAGACACCAAATGCATCTGACCAATTACTGGAGATTTGCTTTGCCCGACCGAATTCTGACTGTATTTGGCTTTAGTAAATATAAGAAATGCTATTGTGGTTGAATGTGGTAATTTATTCATTTTTTTGTGAATAAGCCTGTGTTTTATCTACTATCATGTCATATATTTATACTTCTGTTATATGTAACACTTTATATTAGGAGGAAAAAAGTAAAACTGCCTTTTGCTTATTCAGTGTTTACTGATGTCATCTTATCAATGTTAACCATCATGTAATAAACCTTCAGAAGTAGTGTTAAAAATGCAATATGATCACACAATAAACCCTCTGAAGTGATTGCCTTTACTATAATCATGTATTCTCCAATGTCATATCATTCAATAAATACGCAAACGAGGGGATTTCCCATGAGGGTGGGAATCAAACAGCCCTGAAAGCATCCATTTGCTGAGAATTTCACCTGTAGTCTTGTCGAGGGCATGGATTGCATGCAGCACGGGTTAGTATTTTCTCTAGAGAGATCAAACAAACGTAGGCCATCCCATAAAAGGGCTTGTATGAGGTTTCGGAAAAAATACACTTTACTTTCTGTTCCCAGTTAGATTCTGTTGAACAAGGGGGTCTGAGAACCAGCCTGTGAAAAGATCTTGTTGGAGGATTGCCAAGGCAGACTGAACAGACGTTTCACAGGACCTCTAGCTGCACTGTTAACCCACAGCCGGTTACAAATCGCTGCTTGTGCTTCATTGCCTTCAAGGGCCTTATCCCTCCCACCCCAAGGCCACCTCAGCGTCTCAGAGCTGTCTGCTCAACAGCAGAGCTTGACTCTGCCAAACCAGCTGTCTACAGGGCACATAAAACAACCTCACAGTGAATTTCAAATGTAAGGCCAGAATAGCTGAACTGAAAACATAGCTGAATTAGAGAACTTTGGATTTTCACTTTAGTGAATAACCCTGATATTGTTTCGATATATTAGAATTTCTATAGAGATAAGTGTGAACTATTGTCAGAGAATGGTGTAGGCAGATTATTGATTTGCATCTTAAAGAGCATTAATGAATAGTTTGTAGAAATATAGAAAATAATGTGAACATGCCTAATCTGATGGAATGCATTGGAAGGGGTGTATCTATTTCCACAACAATAGGCTGTATGTACTGGAGGGCAAAGGAATTCTGAAGCAAGAATGTTCTTTGAAAGCAATGTGCGTAAAGCATAGGAGAGACAGCTCGAGACTGTGAGAGTTCGAAAGCAATACATATCCCAACCTTTGGTTAGCCAGAGTTATCTGTCAATTCTTATTCTGGCAATGAACTGTGTTATATAATTCTTATTATTACTGTTATTGGCATTTATATAGCACCAACTTATTCTGCAGTAATATACAATATTATAAAAGGGGAGAATTTAACAATACATTAGACAATTACAAAATGTTACCAGAACACTAGGTTGATGAGGATTCTGGTCAAATAAACTTACAATCTAGAGGTTTTGAGATATTATAAAAACACAACAGGAAGGGCATCGAGGGAATAGTAACCAAGCAACAAGGGGTGAAAGTAGCAGAACTGGAAGGTGAGAGTGGAGTGTAGCTCTTTAAGAGAGCAAGAGACAGGGTTGTCAAATAGAAGTTTATCAGAAAGGCCATAAGCATCCCAAGCATCATCTTCCGAAGCAGAGTGGTCCACTTGCCACTTGTCCACGAAAGAAAATGAGGAAAATCCTGGTCATCTTCATCCAAAGGCTGACAACACAGAGTGTCAGGGGCCCACAGCTGTAACTGGTTTGGGACGTTTAGCAGGGGTCTTTCCTTTAGAAGGCTTAGGGCGCATGACATCACCTTTCCAGTGATATGTTGTTGGGTGGGGCTGTTCCTTAACAGAAGACTCTACATATACCGAGTCAGGTGCAACATGCATAGGGCATTTCAGGTTCTTGAGAAAAAAACTGTAGCCAGATATTAAAGATAATTTTTAGAGGATGTCTGAGACTCCTCCATAACCAAATAGTGCCAAATTAGCAAATTCACATCATAGAGAAAAGCCTAAAGTCAATGCAAATACAATAACTGAAGGCAGATATAAAACATGCACAATAATTATCAATTACATGGAGCTCACCCAGTTGCCACAACATATACCAGGTCACAACTGTACCACAGGTGGAGTCAGTAGAGAGGCTAATAAACAGACTACACAATCAAGAACAAGATAAAACTGTTCAGGTTTAGAGTAAAGGGGCTTACCCAGATAAGAAAAATGTTTAAAAAAATAGACACTTTATACCAGTTAGGCGAATTGATACATGCAAAGCAGCAGATGTACCCCCTTGGCAATAATTGGTAAAGAGGTTATGCAATACAGAGTAGATGGCACCTCACTCGCATGCCTTAGATAGGATGATAATGAGGCAGCATACAATTATAAAGAAACTCATCCAGCAGTGGCACAAAGTTACATACGGGCAGTGTATATAACAACAGAGATAGCAGCACAGCTCCCAATACACAATTATTAACGACAGACTAATCAGCAGAATTAAGAAATAATGATTTCAAACCTCAGATTAGAGAGCTCTGAATCGCGGCTGCTGTCCACCAGAGAGTGTGATGCAGACAAAATGGCCAACACAAATCTCACGAGATCCAAGATGGATGCAGCGGCACAGCACCAGTGCTGGGAGAGTGGAGTTCGAATTGCTGGAACACTCCATGCTGGGATCCAGCGGGCCCAAATACACAAGTCTCCTCTTACAGTACACGGAGGAAAGGGGTAACGAATGGACACACTGAGTGAAGGTGGGCAAAGGTAAAAATGGATAACCCCATCCCAAAAGTAAAGCCAGGAAACCCTCCAGATAGGACTCCAGAGGAGCAAAAATATTAATATTTAGAAGTAAAAACAGTGAAAGTGAAAAACACAAACACAGCAACTCAGGCAAGGGAGCCAAAACTTTGACCTGTCCATGTGTGGAGTAGGAAAGAAAGAGGACGCGCTTAAGGCTGTTTTACATCTTATGTGTGCTTTAGATTGGTTCTTTGTTCAGTGGGTTTCACTTTGCTGCTGTCGAGCACGGTAAAGGAAGATATGCAAAATATGAAGCCCCCTGCCATGTTTGTGTTTGAATGCAGGAGTGTGTATGCATGCATGTAAAATTTGTGTTTGAATGCAGGTGTGTGTTTGTATGTTATGTTTGTATTTGATTGCAGGGGTATGTTTGCATGTTGTGTTGGTGTTTGATTGCTGGGATGTATGCACATACACACTGCCACATACATACATACATACTTACACATATATACATATGCATCAACACACATATATACACCCTGAAACATACACATCCTGGCATATACACACCCTGGCACACACACACCTTGGCACACAGATACACACACTGCACATACACACACCTTGACACACAGATACACAAATTGACATATACACACACACATATCTTTTGTATAAACAGGGAGGTGCTCTCACTTCCTCTTAACATCCAATACTACAGTCATGCTCTGAAAGGGCTGCAACGCTCGGCCAGGCCCCTCTTCAGCAATTCCCATCGGGTGATCCTTAGTGCAGGTGCCACCTGATGGGCCAAACCAGTGTGCAGACCCCTGTTCTGTTGCACAGGTATTAGTTCCACTGCTGCCCCGAGTGCAACATGTGCTTCATACTATACTTTTTGGGGACAGGCTAGCTTGCCAGCCCACTGAGGGCAGACTGTGTAGAAAGCGTGCTCTCAGCATGGTTCTAGTACCCTGAGTGTAGTGAGAGTGCGTCTAATGATACACTCATGCTATAAGTTATGGGGACAGTTCCCTGTTGTCGCAGGTGTGGCCGCATTTAGGCTGTCGCAGGTGTGGCCGCATTTAGGCTGTCAGGGGGCCAGAGGGAGCACTGTAAGACTCCCTTCTGTCCCCAGCAATTCGGTGACTCTAGGCTCCGCTCCCGCAGCCCGCATGCAAGCGCCTCCCTGTCACACAAGCTCCGCTCCCACATGCAAGCTGCTGTTCTCACTGGAAAGAAGAGGCCAGAAAATGGAGACTTCACCTCCCAGTGATCCCAGTCTCCCACAGCCTTCTGTGACAGGTAGGCTTCAGCCCATGGCAGTGATTGTGATTGTGTATGTGTGTCTGCTAGTGAGTAAGCTTGTATGTGTGTGTGTGTGTCAATGAGCTTATCTGTAAGTGAGCATGTGTGTGTCAGTTGTCTGTAGTGAGTATATGTGTGTGCATCAGTGAGTGTGTCTGTTATGAGTATGTAGTGAGTGTTTTTATGTCAATGAGCTTATGTGTATCAATAAGATTGTCTGTCTGCGAGCCTGTGTATCAATTAGCTTGTGTGCTTGTGTCAGTAAGATTGCATGTGTTTGCCTGTGAGTATGCTTACTGTATAAATCGTTTTTTTTACAGAGCCAATATTTTGAATTCGAAAACAGAAACATACCAGTTATATATATGTGCATGCTGCAGTGACCCTTGGGTAGCAGCTAGGAACCTTGCAATGTCGGATAAATCCTTATGCGTACCGTATTTCTGCTGATAAGAACAGGTTCCAGACTTCCAGGCAACTGAGGAACTGTGACCTTTGATTTTTGCCGGATGTGACCTTTGATTTTGGTCGATTTCGGTCAAAATTCGGTCGAATTCGGTTGAATTTGGACAAAATTTGGATGAATTCACCAACTTTGTTTTTTTCTAATTTAAATGTTTTTTCCCCCTCCTATTTAGTATGGAGGCAATCTAAGGTTATTTGTCCTACAAGCTATACAGTGCTCTGGTCTCTGCAGATCTTTTTGGTTCTAATTTTTGTACAATAATGTAAGCTCTATTTTTTTTTTTGTGGAATTCCTTATGATTTTTTTTTTAAACTTGCATTAGATGAATTGCAATTTTTTTTTTTTTATCTGGATATTAGTCCCTAACAGGCGATCTCTTTCCAGCTGCTCAGGTATTGTATCTTCATGACCTCACCAGCCAGGACTTAATAAGTGCAATGCATGTGACGATGTGGCGGCAGAAAAGAAACGGCTTTGCATAGCCTGCATGAAACTGATTGCTGAACCACCAGTAGCTCATCCTGCAATGGCCAATCCAGCTGATGTGATTTCCATCATCAAACAGGCATTGAGATTGCTGACAGCTAAGGCATGCCATCTTTAAATGACTCTCACAGGAGTCATACAACATGAGAGGAAATCTGTCACTGTGGCTGGATATGTTAGGGTGTTAATATTGCCATTAGACTCTGCCTTACATTCACAGATATAAAACCAACTGTATTTTATGATACAAAATGAAAATAAAATTCATGTTGGTCATTTTATATGTGTAGCGGAGAGCTAGTCCTAGCAGGGACTCTCCTCCGCTGGCATACCAAGAAGCTATTAGGAACAAGAGAAAACAGTCAAAGAATAATCCACCTCTTCCCCAGTAAAAAGACGATACACGTTTCTGAGGGTACAACTGAATTTTATTTTACAAGGGGTTTCATACACAAGAAATGCAGGGGTTTCAATCCCAGAATCTCCTGTGCCTGAAAGATAATTGCTTAAGTAAACTCCTCTAATTTAATTATCTCTCAGGCACAGAAAACCCACAAAATATCCTGTATCCCAAAAGTACCCTAACCATACCTAGGAACCCCACAAAAAGTACATTTCCCAATTGCCCTGATCTGATTGTCGAACATATCCAAGAATCACTCAGATCAGTTTGGTAGAACGGGAATGCCATTGTGGTGAAGTCGAGGCGCTAGCCCGAAATAGTTCCAGGGAAATTGCTTGCTTTCAGGGTACGAATGCTCCCCCGTTTGGTAGTTCATATCTCCCGAACGCCATTTGTGTAGGTGGTCCGGAATGGGCAGCGGTCGGAGGTTTACCGGTGTCCGCGCAAGTGTCTAGCCGAAAAGAGTACCGGGAGTATTTGGGAGACAAGATGGCCGCCATTCGCTCTGCCACATGTTTGGTTATACGAAATGGCGGCCACCCAGGGGAAGCATTAATTAATTGTTTCCCTTGCGGTTTCCCACTTAAGTGGTTGGTGTCAACGTTCTAATGGGGTACAGGGATAGTCCTCGTTCAGGAGACGAAGGGATTCGTATGGATCTCCCGAATGGAGAAAGATGATCCACACAAAACACACTGGAAATAATACATGAAAGGTGGTAGCTACAGGGGATATGGACAACCTAAAAAAGGAAATAAAAAGTGTCTGGCAAGAGTCTATTCTGCTACAATATGGCAAATGTAGCCAAATTAATTGTTACTACTGAATTATGCAGTACAAGTACAAATAAATACACTTACATCAAAGGTTAGACTGGAAAAAAAACATTGTGTACAGTGTGTTTCAACGGGGCAGAACCAATACATCATAATAGAAAGTACATTAATCATAGATCTTCTTTAACTACATTTTCATAACATGACTTGGCTCCAGATAATAACTGTTCTGTAATGACTGTAATGACTGTTTGTTTATATGTGATTGCTTATATCCAACAAAATAAAGTCATGTGCCCCTGGAAATGCAGTTATTCAAAGGCAGATCAAAATTAAATAACATCTTATTAACACTAAAAGAACAGGGATAATATCTTACTCAACTAATAAAAGCATTGATGTTCTCATGTATTTTCTAAATCCAGCAAAATGACAGTTCTTATTGTTTGCTTTTCTACTTTCCTTTATATAAATCGTATTATTTTAGATTTCTAAAACATCCATTGCAGTTTGTTCAAATATACCACAGTGGCATATGAATTAAATAAATCTTCATTCATACCATGAAATCTCCTGTTCATTTCCTCTTGGTTTGTATTAATCATGTCTAAGACAATTTTAATAGAACTTTTTTTTTTCTCCTAATGTCTTCTGTTTACCCCCAAAGCACTTTAAATGATCTTGTATGGCATTGATGCTGCTCTTATTACAATGACCTTTATTTTGGCAAATAGTGTCATTTTTTTAATATAAATAAGTCTAGAACAATGCCAGCTAAATTTAAAATATATATTATACATAATTGTTATTTAAGAATCATCAGTAAATAACAAATGTTGAAAATCCTTTGATTTTAATGTTGCGCATCCGTAAAAGAATTTCATATAAATACAATTTAAAAAGTTGTGATCTTTAAAGAAAAGTGATAAAACAAACAGTCCTTACAGGTTTTTACAAAAGCAACACATTAGGCACAAATTGGTGTTTAGTCATTAAACTCTGAATTATATCAAACTTTATGTCCATATGACATAACATTTACATGCAAGCTAAAAGAAAGGTGCTCCCCAAGTTTAATGAAGGATAAAATTAAAGGATCACTATAGGGTCAGGAACACAAACATGTATTCCTGACCCTATAGTGAAAACCCACCATTTAGGTGGCTTGCCTCCCCCCCCCTTAGCCCCCTCAGAATGGGTTAAAACTCACCTTATTTTCACCTCTGACCTGCCCCCTTTGTGACATCATCAAAATTGCAGATTTTTAGCCAATTCAATGCTTTCCCATAGGGAAAAGCATTGGATTGGCTAAAATCGGCAAGGGACGGGGCCAAACACTGTTTTGGCCAATCAGCACCTCCTCATAGAGATGCATTGAATCAATGCATCTCTATGAGGAAAATTCAGCTTCCCCATGCAGAACATGGAGACGCTGAATGGCAGGGCTGCTTACTATGCAGCACTGAGCCAGGAAGCCCCTCCACTGGCCATCTGAGGAGTGGCCACTTGGAGGTGTCACTAGGGGCAATCCAAACACTGCCTTTTCTCTGAAAAGGCAGTGTTTGCATGAAAATGCCTGAAGGGAGCTATTATACTCACCAGAACAACTACATTAAGCTGTAGTTGTTCTGGTGACTATAGTGTCCCTTTAATACAGCACACATGTCGGTCTCTTGCCTTTTATCAGGACATATGCATTGATAAAGTGGAAGAGCCTGAAATGTTTGCTGTATTAAGTTTGTCTTTCATTAAACTTGGGGAGCACCTTGGTGTGCACATATAATTCTGGTAGCACAGACCTCCTTTCTTATTGCTTGATTGTGCATTTGTACACTACTGGAACTGCAGTGGGGGTGCTTGCTCTTTACTTTCTCATGATGTTTTGTTAAAGGGACACTATAGGCACCCAGTCCACTTGAGCTGATTGAAGTGGTCTGGGTACAGTGTCCCTATTGCTCTAAGAGAAACGGCAATGTTTGCATTGCAGCACTAAGCCTACCTCCAGTGGCTGTCTCCCAGACAGCCAGTGTAGGCGCTTTCTGCATCCAAACGGACCTTTGGTCATATATCTGACTCTGGACATCTTAATGCTCTATACCTCTTGTTCTGTTAAAGTAACTGCATGACATTTGGAATTCAAATCATATATCCCCATTTTTTAACTGTCTCATAGTTACATCGCTGAAAAGAGACATGCATCCATCATCAGCCTTTCTTACATCTTGTGACGAGAGCAATCTCACCACATTGCATTGGAGAAGCCTGGTTGCTCGCCTGTTGCCTTTGGATTATGGCCCCATGTTAAAAGGCTTGATTTTCCCCTGCAAAGACAAGAAAGCCGGGTCATTTGGTGCTTGCCCTGTTTGAGCAGTGATACCCCAGATAGCTATGCCATGGAGCCCATTCGTATAATGAAAGACTATGGGAAAGACTTTGGCTCCATGGCAATTGAACTGTATGTGTGTGCTCTGAGCGCCATTCAGTAATAATGTGCGCTCAGACCTAAGCTATCTGGGCATATGTTGCATGTCTGTATTTTATGTCATAAATGTAACCTCGTGTATTTTATTGTATTTTTGCTGCTGCCATGTGTTCAATGGAGTTTTGCCTCTGTCTTTGGAGATAATTGGATTACTTCTAATTATCTCCAGGATAGAAGACTCTGTGGAACTGGTTTTGGGCAGAAAAACCATGCTTCCTGTGGTCACAAAGGACTACGATATATCTTTTGAACCACTGGACCAATTTGTATGATGTATGTTTATATTAGGAGTATGCTGATTCTGAAAATGTAAAATGTTTTATGTAAATGTGATGCATACTTTGCAAGTTATGAATAATGTGGAAAAATTGTATTTCTCTGCTTGTGCTAAATTACATTACCCATTGTGTAAGGTAATTGAATCACATGCAGAGGGGAGGAATTTGTGTGGGAGTGTCTGATAGTGATGTCGCAAACCGTTCGCGAACTTGCCGCGAATTTGCCGCGGTTTCGCCACGAACCGTTCGCGGCGAACTCCGGTCAGCTGACACATCCCTGCCAATCTTGTTGAAGCTGCCTTCAACATGGATGCTGTCCAGGAAGTAGGAGGGTCTGGGAGGGAGGATCTGCCGGAGATTGGCAGGGATGTGTCAGCTGACCGGAGTTCGCCACGAACGGTTCGTGGCGAACCGTTCGCGGCAAGTTCGCGAACGGTTCGCAACATCACTAGTGTCTGAGTGAATTGTATGTGTTTATTGGTTGTGTTCCAAAACCCTGTGGATGGTACTAATGTGTAAGAATGTGTACATAAGCTTGACCCTCAACACGGAGCTTTGTCTCGTTCTTGGGGGGATTTATTGTATGCTGTTCCAATTCGACTGCTAGGAATGTAAACCTATCCGTATGGTTTTTCCTATTCGGCTGTTTACAGCATTCGTATGGTTTCCTGTTCGGCGGATTGGTGGTCTGCAGTAGCTTTGCCTGCATCTCTGGAAAGGGGGACGATCGCCTAAACGGTTTTTACCCCTTGTGTGCAAAACGGTCCGTTACACATCTGTTTTTGCTCTTGATCAAAAAAAGGCAAAAGAAGAGTGCTTCCAATTTTGAAAAAAACTATGAAAAAATAAAGTTTTGACCCAGAATTCAAACCTATATTCCTAACTTTATAGTGCCCTCTTGTCCCTAACGCTATTAGATGCCCCACCCACTTTCGGAATAGAAAAGATTAAAAACCTTTTTACACTTACCTTGTTCCAATGCTGAGGCTCCCTCACTGCTGCTTAGCTCTCTTCCTCCCAGCGATATCTAAGAGGACCTAATACATTTGTGTGCAAGTGCCGCAGTTGCAATCAAACTTTCCCATACGAAAGTATTGAATAAATGCTTTCCTGTAAGGCTTACGCGTCATGTGGCAGAATTGTAATCAATCAGTCCAGCTGAAGAACCTCTAGTGGCAGTCATTTTGACAGCTGCTAGAGCTGACTTAACGTTAATGTAAAAAAAATCTCAAAAGGGCAGTGTTTTACATTGTAGGGTTAAGAGGAAAAGGATACTGCACCCAGACCACTTCATTGTTAATTGAACTTTTATCACACAAGCGAGCCTGATGTAGGCACTATCAAGCCATTAACAGAGTAGGAGACAAGAACTTTTAAATTAAACACACTGTGCAATAAAGGAAGTTAAGGGTAATTATCACTTCTTTTTTTTTAATGGTATGTTTACTTATCCCTACATTTAATTAAGCTTCTCTGTTTCCTTCCACTGTTCGGTTCTTTTACATACCACCTTTACTAGCTTATTTCAACATCTTATCCATCAATGTATAATGCTATGATATCCCTTCTGAGGCACTGTTTTTTTGAATTTAAGAGATTTAAATTTGTTAACCTTTCTTTATAAACAACATTTTCAATTCCTTTTAATAATTTTGTAGCACACCTCTGCACTTTTACTAGGAGCATAATATCCTTCTTTAGAGCAGGAACCCCAAATTGCACAGCATATTTAAGGTGTGGTCTTACCTGTGATTTATATTGAAACTAAATTATATTTTCATCTTGAGACTGAATGTCCATATTTATACGCAACAACATCTTACTGGCCTTAGCAACTGCCCAATGGCATTGTAGCCTAGTTTGTTGTCTATAAAAATTCCCAAATCTGCTGTGTGTGTTGTTATCTCTAGTTCACTACCATTTATGTTTTAAGTTGCTTGGGCATTCTTTATCCCGAAGTGCATAATTTAAATTTTTCTATGTTAAATTTCATCTGCCATTTGAGTGCCCAGCCACCCAATTAATCTAAATCCATCTGCAGCAAAGTAATATACTGCTCACATTGTATTACTTTACAGAGATTTGTGTCATCTGCAAAGACTGAAGCATGACTTTTAAGGCATATTTCAGATCATTTATATTTATGTAAAATAGAAGCGGTCCCAGGACATAACCCTGAGGGGCACTACTTACCACTTTTATCCAGCTTGAAAATTCACCATTAATGGCAACTCTCTGTACTCTATCTTTAAACCAATGTTCTACCAAGCAACAAGAATTTTCATCCAGCTCAATTTCCTTTAGCTTGAACGCTAACCTATTGTGAGGAACCATATCACAAGTAGATGACATCCAATCACATGGCCGGAATAGCCGGCTTGAGCAGTGCCTGCAGGGGGGCTGCCTGATAGTGCCTGGAAAAAGGTTTTAAAAGTTAGTCAAAGTTAAATAAAAGCTTTTAAAGTAAATAAAAAGTACTTAGAACATATATACATATGATCTATGTACTTTTACATGCACATAAACACACATACACCATTATTTAAAGTGTATTTTAATATTAATTTTATATATATATATATATATATATATATATATTAAAATACACTTAGAATGACGTTACATATATATGCCAAGCTATTTACTTTTTATTTATATATATATTGTGACATACTTACTTCCCTGTGTGTGTTTGTCCAGGATCTTTTGGCAACTGTACAGCCCTCTAGGGTAAGTAAGCCAGGCCAAGACAAAGTCCAGTTTCAAAGGCCTCTGACCTGTTTATTATCTGTTGGTAAGAAGTAACTGGATACAACAGGTTACAACAGGATACAACGGGATACAACAAGCATCAAACCTTGTTTCTATTCAAAACACTGTGATACAGACTGAAACGTTGATTTTTATTTTGAGCTAATAAAAGCTAAGTTTTATTCATTCAACTTGGAAGTCCCTGGAGTGCTATCTTGTACTTTTGGCTGTATCTGTTTGCTGATAAGCACCGGGCAAGTACATCAAGGAAGGTGGAGTGCATTACTATTTTTGTTTTATATATATATATATATATATATAAAAATAGTTCCAAAGATAGCACTCCAGGGACTTGTAAAAATTAACTTTTATTACCTTCGCTAAAACATCCAAAGTGTCAACGTTTCAGCCTGATACCCTCAAGCTTTCGTCAGGACATACTACGTGTACAAATAAACCCACATTTATACCATAACAATAATAATAACTCACCACACTTTTAACACGTCTGACTCCATGGATGCCCGGACCGGGACTGCCGCGGGCTGCCCGACGTACGTCTGCAGCCGCACGGCGTCACGCTCAATGACGCGGCCAGGGGTCATCACCATGACAACCTATAACAACAAATGTGATGTAACACACTAATCTGATGTTAAAAACAATGTATCCACTGTTTGACGCTAGACTCCTGGGGATTTAATGATTCAAACGGTTATGCAGCATAAAGAAGCTGACAATTATGTTATTTAAACAGTACTTAATATACATATTGAACTTGACAGCTGAAACAAATATCTAAAAGATTAACCATAGCTACCAATCACTTTGAGGTTTATGAAATCAGGCTTGTCAGACAAAGGAAATAGATGTCTATACAAATCTCAAGAGAGAAATATTAAATCAAAGGACCCTGAAAATTAAATAAATTGCTTACCTAACTATAAAACATCACATGTGTATCACAGAACTAACACATTAAGTTATTCATAAAGCAAAATACAGAACTGAATAACCGTGGCCCCATGGTCACAATGAAATCGGACCCTCATGGAATATTAAATAGGGGGGTTGTGATATATTAGAACATGCCGCATCTTAAACTCCATAAATACAACCCTATTGAATGCTAAACATCCAACAAGGGCATCCCTCTAATAAAATGCAGATAATCAAAAGAATTAAAGAATGTCTCATAAAGACTCAATCTACCATAGTTGCTGTGGGTGAATGAAAGGGTTGCCTATCCCACTGGGTGGGCACCCAATACTCACCCCAAAACAATAACAAAAAAATGAATATACACAGTGGCGAGAGAAATATAGACATGTATGCCTATCCCCCAGGGTGGGCATCACATAATTCATTTCATTGCCATTATAGAAATGCAGACAAGGTATATTTCTCATTGAGACCTTCTGGATATACTGTTCTCAATGTTCTGATCCAATAAAGTTCTCGTTGTAGCAACATTTTCTTACGGTCGCCTCCCCTCCAAAGAGGTGGTATATTGCCATGAGTTTTAAAGTCGGGAGCGTATGTCCTTTCTTCAAAAAATATTTAGCCACAGGTAAATCCGATTTCTGATCTCTATACGCCACCCTTATACTGGATCTATGGTTGCGAATACGTTCGCGCAGGGGCAGATCCGTCTTGCCAATATACGTAAGCCCGCAAGGGCAGGTTAGCTTATATATTACAAAATCAGTAGTGCAAGTTAAACGATGTCTAATGATGTACTTCTTTCCTGTATGAGGATGGGTGAACGATTTGCCAGATAGCATGTGCCCACAAGTGACACAGCCCAAGCACTTATAACAGCCCAAATTGATAAAGCCCTGTTTATCCTCATAACAGTGTATGGGGTCCGTCTTTACTAACAAATCCTTAAGATTTTTGTTTCTCCTGTAGCACATCATGGGTGGTTGACGGAATGTTTCTGGTAAAGACATATCATTCCTCAAAATTCTCAAATTTTTCTCAATCATTTGCTTAAATTGTGGAGATGCTGTAGTGTACGTTGTCGGAAAAACCAATCTCTTTATCGATGGAGTTTCTAATGTGGCTTGTGCTGAATAGCACTTATCAAGAGCTTTACGTAGTACACAATCACTGTAGCCACGTCGTTGGAACTTTTCCCACATAAGGCCCAATTGTTCCTCGGCCTTGCCCGGGTCCGAGTTATTTCTCATGACCCTAAGAAATTGAGAGTATGGTAGAGATTGTTTGAGAGCATTAGGATGAAAACTGTTAGCCTGAAGTAAAGTGTTGCGGTCAGTTGATTTTGTAAAAAGCGTGTATGCCAACTTATTGCCTTCTCGTATAATCCGTACATCTAGGAAATCCACTGTAAGTGGGTCCATTGTCATGGTTAACTGTACATTCGGTGTACATGAATTAATGTATTGGACCATGGATTCTGCACTACTGTTGTCGCCTTTAATGATCATAAAGATATCGTCGATATAGCGACCGTATGATAGAATGATATCTTTAAATGGTTCCAATATATGTTGGGTTTCAAATTCAAACATGTATCCATTTGCATACATTGGAGCCATGGCTGCACCCATAGATGTACCTGCTGACTGTCTGTACCAATCAAGTTCAAAACGAAAATAATTTTGTGTCAAAACCAGTTCCAAAATTTCCATGACGTATTCAATTGGAGTTCCCATATACTTGTCTGAGGATGTAAGAATCTGTTTCATAGCCTGAACCCCCCCTGTATGGGGTATGATCGTATACAAACTCTTGACGTCACAAGTGACTAGTGTTATCAGACCAGTCGGTAAGGATAGTGTAGAGATCATTCTGATGAAGCTTGGAGTGTCCTTAATGTACGTTGGTAGACTTTCAATTGTTTTCTTAAACAGGAAATCTAACCACTTCGCCAAGGGTTCTAAAATGCCCCCCACAGCCGACACAATTGGTCTCCCCGGGGGATCCTGAAGATTTTTATGGATCTTGGGGAGTGTGTAGATCACTGGTGTCCTCGGGTTCGATTGATGTAAAAATTCCCAAAGGTCCTGGTCGATAAACTTCTGTTCCAGACCCTTTAGTAGAATTGCATCTATCAGGAGCTTGACTTGAGGTGTAGGGTCACAACTTAATTTTAAAGAAGTGTGGAAATCAGATAATTGTTGTATAATTTCCAATCTATATTTCATATAGTCTTGGATAACAATCCCCCCACCTTTGTCTGCTGACCTGATAACGATGTTTTTGTCCGTAGCCAAGGACTTAATGATTTCCCAATCCAATTTTGAGCAATTAGAATGATGGGAAGGGGTAATTTTCAAATAATCCGTAGTTTCCTTTTGTACTGATCTTAAAAAACTTTTTATAGTGGCTTGATTTGGCAAGGGGTCAAACATACTTTTTTTCTTGAACTTGCTGTTGTAATCATCTGGAAGAATGGCTTTATTCTTAAAGAAATCCTTTAATCGCAATGATCTACCAAATTTATATAGTTCAACAACCCAATCTAATGGATTAGGTTTGGCAGTGGGTACAAATGACAAACCTTTGCTAAGTAGAGTGGTTTCGGCCACTGTTAAAATTCGGGAGGATAAATTGAAAATGGGCATTATCTCCTCTGACGTGGTGGTCTCCCTCTTCCCCCAGAAGGTACGTCCCTTCTGTCCTCGTCTCGTAATTGTCCTCCTTCTGATGAAGTGATCTTGCTCTGATGTCTGGTCCGTATCCCCGGATTGGCAGGGTTTGAATCTTCTAAAAAAGATTGGGCTTGGGAATTGCTAATCACTCTTTCCCTGTCCCAACTGCTCTGTTCAGATTCTGAACTGGAATTACCTGAAGTCTTATCTATGGTGTAGTGTCTAGGTTTACGGATAGGTCTTCTCTTTCTTGCAAATCTAGGCAAGTCACTGGTGCCACTGAGCCACTTATATACTCTGTGCTCCTTATAATCTGCTGTCACTTTTTCTTGCTTATCCTTTTTAAATCTAATAAGATCCGTCTTGTAGTTCTTTATATTGTTTTCCAATTTTAGCAGCGTGGATGTAGCTTCTGGACTTGCCAATAACATTGCCTGTCTAGTTTCCAATTCGGTAATTCTTCTCCTAATTAGAATCAAATCCTCCTTCACATCTTCTATAATCACTAACATCAGATCTAGTGAACATTTATTCAGAACTGAAATCCACTTCTTGCATACCCCTGGTTTCAATCTCCCAATCGTGGGTACATTGCTTACCCTAAAACCCCTTGGGATCTGCAATTTCCGATGATAGTCGGATAAAAAATAAACCGTGAAGGTCCAAATCAGTCTCTCTCTTCTTTAGCCTCATTAGTTCAAAATATATGTCACGTAATGATGTTGTATTGGGGAGATCTGAAGTAGAGGTTTCCCATCTAATCCTATCCGCATCAGAATCGCTGTATTGCCAGATTTCTGCCTGTTCAGCACATCCACCAGCTAGCGTGAAAAAATCATCCATGGATACAAAAACACTGAATAGTGTATCCAGCAAAACAAATAAAAATAGAGATATCGTACTCCACAATGACAATCAAAAAAATGTGGAGTACGATATCCCTATTTTTATTTGTTTTGCTGGATACACTATTCAGTGTTTTTGTATCCATGGATGATTTTTTCACGCTAGCTGGTGGATGTGCTGAACAGGCAGAAATCTGGCAATACAGCGATTCTGATGCAGATAGGATTAGATGGGAAACCTCTACTTCAGATCTCCCCAATACAACATCATTACGTGACATATATTTTGAACTAATGAGGCTAAAGAAGAGAGAGACTGATTTGGACCTTCACGGTTTATTTTTTATCCGACTATCATCGGAAATTGCAGATCCCAAGGGGTTTTAGGGTAAGCAATGTACCCACGATTGGGAGATTGAAACCAGGGGTATGCAAGAAGTGGATTTCAGTTCTGAATAAATGTTCACTAGATCTGATGTTAGTGATTATAGAAGATGTGAAGGAGGATTTGATTCTAATTAGGAGAAGAATTACCGAATTGGAAACTAGACAGGCAATGTTATTGGCAAGTCCAGAAGCTACATCCACGCTGCTAAAATTGGAAAACAATATAAAGAACTACAAGACGGATCTTATTAGATTTAAAAAGGATAAGCAAGAAAAAGTGACAGCAGATTATAAGGAGCACAGAGTATATAAGTGGCTCAGTGGCACCAGTGACTTGCCTAGATTTGCAAGAAAGAGAAGACCTATCCGTAAACCTAGACACTACACCATAGATAAGACTTCAGGTAATTCCAGTTCAGAATCTGAACAGAGCAGTTGGGACAGGGAAAGAGTGATTAGCAATTCCCAAGCCCAATCTTTTTTAGAAGATTCAAACCCTGCCAATCCGGGGATACGGACCAGACATCAGAGCAAGATCACTTCATCAGAAGGAGGACAATTACGAGACGAGGACAGAAGGGACGTACCTTCTGGGGGAAGAGGGAGACCACCACGTCAGAGGAGATAATGCCCATTTTCAATTTATCCTCCCGAATTTTAACAGTGGCCGAAACCACTCTACTTAGCAAAGGTTTGTCATTTGTACCCACTGCCAAACCTAATCCATTAGATTGGGAGGTTGAACTATATAAATTTGGTAGATCATTGCGATTAAAGGATTTCTTTAAGAATAAAGCCATTCTTCCAGATGATTACAACAGCAAGTTCAAGAAAAAAAGTACGTTTGACCCCTTGCCAAATCAAGCCACTATAAAAAGTTTTTTAAGATCAGTACAAAAGGAAACTACGGATTATTTGAAAATTACCCCTTCCCATCATTCTAATTGCTCAAAATTGGATTGGGAAATCATTAAGTCCTTGGCTACGGACAAAAACATCGTTATCAGGTCAGCAGACAAAGGTGGGGGGATTGTTATCCAAGACTATGTGAAATATAGATTGGAAATTATACAACAATTATCTGATTTCCACACTTATTTAAAATTAAGTTGTGACCCTACACCTCAAGTCAAGCTCCTGATAGATGCAATTCTACTAAAGGGTCTGGAACAGAAGTTTATCGACCAGGACCTTTGGGAATTTTTACATCAATCTAACCCGAGGACACCAGTGATCTACACACTCTCCAAGATCCATAAAAATCTTCAGGATCCCCCGGGGAGACCAATTGTGTCGGCTGTGGGGGGCATTTTAGAACCCTTGGCGAAGTGGTTGGATTTCCTGTTTAAGAAAACAATTGAAAGTCTACCAACGTACATTAAGGACACTCCAAGCTTCATCAGAATGATCTCTACACTATCCTTACCGACTGGTCTGATAACACTAGTCACTTGTGACGTCAAGAGTTTGTATACGATCATACCCCATACAGATTCTTACATCCTCAGACAAGTATATGGGACCTCCAATGGAATACGTCATGGAAATTTTGGAACTGGTTTTGACACAAAATTATTTTCGTTTTGAACTTGATTGGTACAGACAGTCAGCAGGTACATCTATGGGTGCAGCCATGGCTCCAATGTATGCAAATGGATACATGTTTGAATTTGAAACCCAACATATATTGGAACCATTTAAAGATATCATTCTATCATACGGTCGCTATATCGATGATATCTTTATGATCATTAAAGGCGACAACAGTAGTGCAGAATCCATGGTCCAATACATTAATTCATGTACACCGAATGTACAGTTAACCATGACAATGGACCCACTTACAGTGGATTTCCTAGATGTACGGATTATACGAGAAGGCAATAAGTTGGCATACACGCTTTTTACAAAATCAACTGACCGCAACACTTTACTTCAGGCTAACAGTTTTCATCCTAATGCTCTCAAACAATCTCTACCATACTCTCAATTTCTTAGGGTCATGAGAAATAACTCGGACCCGGGCAAGGCCGAGGAACAATTGGGCCTTATGTGGGAAAAGTTCCAACGACGTGGCTACAGTGATTGTATACTACGTAAAGCTCTTGATAAGTGCTATTCAGCACAAGCCACATTAGAAATTCCATCGATAAAGAGATTGGTTTTTCTGACAACGTACACTACAGTATCTCCACAATTTAAGCAAATGATTGAGAAAAATTTGAGAATTTTGAGGAATGATATGTCTTTACCAGAAACATTCCGTCAACCACCCATGATGTGCTACAGGAGAAACAAAAATCTTAAGGATTTGTTAGTAAAGACGGACCCCATACACTGTTATGAGGATAAACAGGGCTTTATCAATTTGGGCTGTTATAAGTGCTTGGGCTGTGTCACTTGTGGGAAAGGACATACGCTCCCGACTTTAAAACTCATGGCAATTGATCATATACCACCTCTTTGGAGGGGAGGCGACCGTAAGAAAATGTTGCTACAACGAGAACTTTATTGGATCAGAACATTGAGAACAGTATATCCAGAAGGTCTCAATGAGAAATTTACCTTGTCTGCATTTCTATAATGGCAATGAAATGAACTATGTGATGCCCACCCTGGGGGATAGGCATACATGTCTATATTTCTCTCGCCACTGTGTATATTCATTTTTTTGTTATTGTTTTGGGGTGAGTATTGGGTGCCCACCCAGTGGGATAGGCAACCCTTTCATTCACCCACAGCAACTATGGTAGATTGAGTCTTTATGAGACATTCTTTAATTCTTTTGATTATCTGCATTTTATTAGAGGGATGCCCTTGTTGGATGTTTAGCATTCAATAGGGTTGTATTTATGGAGTTTAAGATGCGGCATGTTCTAATATATCACAACCCCCCTATTTAATATTCCATGAGGGTCCGATTTCATTGTGACCATAGGGGCCACGGTTATTCAGTTCTGTATTTTGCTTTATGAATAACTTAATGTGTTAGTTCTGTGATACACATGTGATGTTTTATAGTTAGGTAAGCAATTTATTTAATTTTCAGGGTCCTTTGATTTAATATTTCTCTCTTGAGATTTGTATAGACATCTATTTCCTTTGTCTGACAAGCCTGATTTCATAAACCTCAAAGTGATTGGTAGCTATGGTTAATCTTTTAGATATTTGTTTCAGCTGTCAAGTTCAATATGTATATTAAGTACTGTTTAAATAACATAATTGTCAGCTTCTTTATGCTGCATAACCGTTTGAATCATTAAATCCCCAGGAGTCTAGCGTCAAACAGTGGATACATTGTTTTTAACATCAGATTAGTGTGTTACATCACATTTGTTGTTATAGGTTGTCATGGTGATGACCCCTGGCCGCGTCATTGAGCGTGACGCCGTGCGACTGCAGACGTACGTCGGGCAGCCCGCGGCAGTCCCGGTCCGGGCGTCCATGGAGTCAGACGTGTTACAAGTGTGGTGAGTTATTATTATTGTTATGGTATAAATGTGGGTTTATTTGTACACGTAGTATGTCCTGACGAAAGCTTGAGGGTATCAGGCTGAAACGTTGACACTTTGGATGTTTTAGCGAAGGTAATAAAAGTTAATTTTTACAAGTCCCTGGAGTGCTATCTTTGGAACTATTTTTGTATTTTGGCTGACAAGCACCGGGCATCAAATAATTTAAAAAGGTGGAGTGCAAGATTCTTTTGTTTTTTTATATATATATATATATATATATATATATATATATATATATATATATATATATATATATATATATATATAGAAAGAGTGAGTGCTAAACTATTATCTTCTCTCTATATATATATATATATATATACATATATATATATATATATATATTTGTGGTCGGGGCCATTTCAGTATAGTATGAAATAGCTATTGAATATACGTAAAACAATAATCAAAAGTCGGTAGAGGTGTGCCGAAACCGACGTGTGTGGTAGGCCTGTAAATAAGTGGGCCTACCTTAAATAGTATTGAATAGAGGGAGAGGAGGGTGGGCCAGAAGTACGTCTGGACCAGTAGGTAAGTTAGGTAGGAGGGGGAGTCCCTTTTAAATGGACATAGCCCCTCCCACAACTTCAGGTCCTGCCTTCCAATTTGTGGTCGGGGCCATTTCAGTATAGTATGAAATAGCTATTGAATATACTTAACACAATAATCAAAAGTCGGTAGAGGTGTGCCGAAACCGACGTGTGTGGTAGGCCTGTAAATAAGTGGGCAAAAAGGATAGTGTAATCCAAGATGTTTTTTACGAAAACACAAGACATGGAGTTAGCGTATTACAGTGACATTTCACAAATGCATTCCTTAATTCCTGTGTCGGCTGAGGTATGCGTTGTTGGTGGGGTAGTACTGAATAAGTACCTCGTGACCCCTCTGGCTGTTATTAGTTGATGGTAAGTTAATAAGTAGTGCTCCTGTATTTGTACAGGTTAGAATACCATAGGCAAAGCTTGGACTCGTGTTGCCCTATGATGGTAAATTCTCTGGTCTGGTTCTCTGGTCGTGGGAAACCATAAAAGCCAAGTATATGGCAGTTTTGAGAATGGGGTTTGTAACTGAGAACATGTGGTATAGAATGCCCGGGAGATATTACTTAATAGTGTTGTGTGACATTTATTTGATGTGGCAAAAATTGGCGAAAGCCCCCAACGTTGTATACTTGAACCCGTTTGTAAGGTGGTGATCTGACATGAAATATATGCAGTAAGCTCTATCATAGCAGTGCGTTTCTTTGAGGGCCCCCTACGTGAATTCCTGCTGTGACTTAGCAACTCTTCTATTCCATAAGTAATTCTTGGAGCTGGGGAGCAATCGTGGCCATCAGTGAGGCCGTTGTTAGGGACCTCCTGAACGCCTGAAACTGAAGACTAGATAACTGATCAGCAGCTGTATTGTAAATGCCTGGTACGTGGTAACATACCAGATAAAATTGGTGACAGGCTTCCCCTACATTAGTTGTCTGATGAATTCATAATAAGGGATACAAGACCGGACTGGTTTATGACGTGGTCCATTGCCAACTTGGCAGAGACCCCATGTTGCAGCTGTGGCTACGATGGGATATACCTGTGAATCGTGCAGAGTTTTGAGGAACCCTTTGATCTGGCTTACTTCGTCCGGCCACCTACCCCCATAGCCAACAGTCCCCTGAGATTGCAAGAAGGCTTTTGTAAACCATTGCCTCAGGGTGACTACATATGCAGACGACCCTAGTTAAAGACATATATATATGTATAGGGAAGAGACACCTAAACCTGGGTAAGTTCCCGCTGGGCGTCCTTCCGCTAGAAGAACCTGAAATATGTATGAAGTATGTGGGACATTCTAGTTCACCAGCAGGAACTAATATTGGAGATCACGTAAGTGTCTGTGACTGTAGTTGTAAATGCAGAGAAAGGCCGTATAGGGAGCAATTGAGTAGCCTAACATGACCTTGGTCGTATGGAATTGCACAAATGTGGGGCCGAAATGGAGTCTTAATGGATTGCTCGTGGTGGGTTGAGTGTACCATGAGTGATGGCCTAGTGGGGGCCCTGTGTAGAGGCATGCTGTGGTAGGTTGTGACAAAATTGCAACTTATGTCAAAATTATAATTCTAATGCCGTATGTAATGGCCCCTGTCATTATGCTATAGTGAATAGCCCTTTTTGCGGGTCGTATGTAATGTTGAAGAGTGTGGTTGGGAATAAAATTGGCCGTGGTATGATAAGGTAATGTTGCCCCTGTAAGCTGGAATTACTTAAACCTAGATGCTGGGTAAGGCCGTACAATAGGCATTGCACGTGCATGGCTGATGTGGTAACTCGTGCCATGGTGCCCGAGTATTCAAATAGCCAGAGAAGCGGGAAGGACAGTATAAATATGATGTATATATGGACTGGTCTAATACGCAGTGGTGTGATGTGGGAATAGTCTGGTAAGGAATTGACTATGTAAGCCCACTGGCGGCTGGCTAGTAGGTTGCCCCTGGGAAACTTAAATGACCCACATGATAATTCAGTACATATCGATAATGTATGTGGCATGTTGTATGCATCGTAAATTGACAATAAGCTAGATTGAAGTAGTGAACTAAGAGAGGTAAGGAGAACGTCTGTTATGAGGGAATTATTACCTTCTGTGCGTTTGGCCAGGAGTAGGCCGTGTAGGTAGGGTCGTGAGGAGACCTACTGTGTGGCCGTATGTGGACAGTGCAAGATATAGCAGATGTATAATACTAAGACATGGTTGATAACAGGTAGAAAGCTGTGAGATAGCTGAGTTTACGCATACATTCCTATCCAGATGATATGTGAACTTAGTGCCTAAATGAGGGGTTGCAAATAAGACTTGGTTGTCCACTAAGGTTACCTGAAGTATGTTGCAAAGGTCCTTAGATGGCTTGTGTGAGGACTATGCAAAAGAGGTTGAGAGAGACCCAATGTCTGAACTGTTAGCCTAAATAGTTCTGCTTTGTGGGCAGTAGCTGGAAAGGGTATGCGTAATTCGGCTGTGCTTTGTGGGATGGTCCACGTTATAATTGAAGATGAACTGCCTGTGACCCTTTTACGTGTGGGGTGGCCGTCCTAGTTGGAGTACTTGGACTAGAAATGTCATCTCCTTCTTCTGGAATTTGGGACATACTGAAATATATATATTTAGGAATCATGAGTTGCTCGAGGTTGTAACCGTTGTTTTTACTAGTGCCGAAGTGGCGAAACAATTATTTAACATTAGTGACAGGTGAGTCCCTACTAGTTGCCAACTGACTGGATCGGCTCTACCTATGGTTGGCGCGAGGGGGTAATCTGCTGGATGTGATTTAACAAGAAATGAGTCGTTAATCTGAGGAGGGGTAGTGACGAGTGACGCCCTTGCTATGCAACATGCGAGGCGTCTAGCTATGATTTGGCCCGAGGGGCGCATTACCTCTTTCGTAGAGGATGGGTGTTGGCCTCGCGGAACCTCTGACTCTATGGCAGAAGTTGCCTATGGGTAGTACTTAGGTGGCCATAATGATTCGTCTATGGATTGACTCCTTAACCAACTCTAATATAAGGAAGCGGGTGCAACGTAACTGTAAGAAAAATGTATGCTTGGTTAGTTCTGCAGTATTTTTTTTTTTTTTGAATATTTAATCTTTATTTTAAATTTTTTTCTTTTAAATCTCACTAAATACATATATCATACAAATACAAATATCATACAAACATACATTTGTAATACAAACAAACAACACAGCAGCAAAATAGGGGAGGGAGAAGAAAAATACATCAGAAAGACTTCCATAATAGAGTGGTAATATCATTTAGATAAATCTCATAATTATTTACAGTGTTCATGGAATTGTTCTACTGTTAATTGAACGACACTATTTTATACATCAATCATCTCAATACACTTTAACCAAACAGAAATCTTATTGCTTAATCTTTGTTTACTTAGCATCAGCTCCATTCTAATCTGAAACTCGAGTTGAGTTTTAACTTTCTTCCAGGGGACTTCTAAATCCCTTTTCCACCATCTCGCAATTACTATTTTAGCCGCTAAAAACAGATGTATAAGGATTGCTTTTAATTCATATGTCATATGAGGCCAATTTAGATGAAGTAGAACTACCTCTGGAGAGATAATCAACTCGAGTTTTAAATTGTTAGATATGAAATGCTGCATTTTCAACCAGAGATTTTTTAATTTATAGCAATCCCACCAAATATGTCTAAAATTGCCTCTAATACTATTACATCTCCAACAGATAGGATTTACTAGAGGGTAAATTTTATTCAATTTAGCTGGTACTAAGTACCACCTATTTAAAACTTTAAAGTGCGTTTCTAATAAATTTAATGAATGTATATTCTTCTTAACATCCATCATTGAAGAACCCCATTGATTCAGATTTATATTGATATTCAAGTCTTGTTTCCAAGCCTGTATGGCAGTAGGATTTGTGTCTTCAACTATTGATTTAATTAGTATTAGAGCTTTAGAAAGTGGTTTATTGACTTTTTTTGATGTAAATAATAAATCTATCGAATTGCTTAAATTAGATTTTGGTATTATTAGATGTGTATTAATATAGCTTTTAAGTCTTAAAAAATTAAACACCTCTCTAGGAGGGAGATTGTATATCTCTGTTATTTGAGCAAAGGTTTTAATTAATCCTTCTGTCAATAATTGGTCCAGAGTCGTTATCCCTACTTTTTTCCAATTATTTAAGTTTAAATCTTCCACTTGTTTTTCTACAATATCTAACTCTAAATAACTTGGAACTTTTTTTTCTATATTCATTACTTTTTTAATTTTTAACCAATTTTCCAGTAATTGAGTTAGAATAATACTGGCATATTCTTTTTTCTTTGGCATTTTATTTATATTCCAGATTAAACAATCTAAGCTAGAAACTTCTCCTGCCTTCAATTCCATTTTATACCATCCCTCATCTTTATTTTCTTTCATTTGCATTCTATAGACATGTAGGGTAATAGCTGCTTTAAAGTTATTCATTATGAGTGGATAATCAAGTCCACCTTTATATATTTTCTGCGCTAATATTGACTGTTTCAATCTCGGCTTCTTGCCTTTCCAGATGTATTGAGTAAAACTTCTTTGTATTAATTGAAGCCAATGGATTGGGATATGGAGAGGTAACATTTGAAACATATAATTCCACTTTGGTATAACATATGAATTGATAACGTTTATTCGCCCCAAAAAAGTAATCTCTAGGTTTCTGCGATCTTTTAACCATTTATTGAGATCTAATAATAATGTTAGGAAATTTACTTCCATAATCTTATTTGTCTCTCTGGTTATTTTAATTCCTAAGTAATCCATACTTTCTTTAACCCAAATAAAATCATATTTGTTTTTAATCTCTCGTTGTATCCTTTTATTTAGGTTAACATCTAATATCAAGGATTTATTTATATTTAACTTATAGTTTGATATGAAGCTATATCGCTCTATTTCTTGCATTATGCGTTCCAAAGAATTTTTAGGGTTTGTAAGAGTAATTAAAATGTCATCAGCATATAAGCTAATTTTTTGATCCTCATCCATTATTTTATAACCATGGATCTCTTTATTATTCCTAATATTCTCAGCCAATGGCTCAATAGTCAGCAAGTAGAGCAATGGTGAGAGGGGACAACCCTGTCGGGTACCATTTCTAAGTTGGAACCATGGGGCGACTATATTAGGTCCAATAGTTCGTGCAACAGGATTTACATATAGTGCCATTATAGCTTTCTTAATCCAACCTTCCAATCCATAATGTTGTAAAACGGCTTCTAAATATTTCCAGCTGACTCTGTCGAATGCTTTTTCAGCATCAATCGACAGAGTCAGAACTGGAACATCATATCTATTTGCATCATCCAAGATATTAATAATTTTCCTTATACTTGTATAGGAATTTCTACCTGGAACATATCCTATTTGATCTTTATGGATGATTAGTGGAAGAAGTTTTTTTATTCTAGCAGCCAAAATCGAAGCGTATAACTTAGTGTCAACATCTATTAAAGATATCGGACGGTAGTTTTTGATATCAGTGGGGTTTTTATCATTTTTTAGAATAGGCAAGATATTAGCTTTTAGCATCTCTGCTGGTAAAAATCCTCTATTTGCCGCTATGTTAAAAGCAGAGGTCAAATGTGGACATATTAAATCTTTAAATGTTTTATAAAATAGGTTGCTAAACCCATCAGGGCCTGGTGTTTTAAATCTTTCTAAATCATTTATTGCTTTCATAGTCTCCTCCATAGTTATAGGTTTATTTAAGAAATCATTTTCAATAGAAGTTAATTGAGGCTTCTTTATATTATTTAAATAGTTTTTAATATCCTCATCTGTATTAATCTGAGGAATATTGTATAGATTGGAATAATATTCATTAAAACACTTTCCAATCTCTCTGGGGGTTAGTGCTATTTTTCCATTCTGTATTATTTTGTCTACCTTATTTTGTACTTTTTGTTTTCTAAGTTTTTGGGATAGCATCTTTTCAGCTCGATTGCCTTTGGAATAATATTTAAATTTTAGTCTAACCATATTTTTAGCTATCGTGTCCATTAATTTTTGCTTTATTTTTTCTTTAAGTTCTAATATTTTTTCATAAATTTCAGAAGATGGAGATTGTTTATTGATATTAGTCAAATCTCTTAATTTTGTATGTAAAAATGCCAAAGTATTATTTTTATCAAGTTGGCTTTGTAACTTGATAATATGACCTCTTATAACGGCCTTAAAGGCACACCACAAAATAGATGAATCAATATTTTCTGAGATATTTTCTTTAAAATAATTTTTTATATTATCTCTTATATGAGTTTTTTTTAATTCACAACAAAGCAAATTATCTCTTAACCGCCAAGTATAAGCTTCTCTTTTAAATGTACTAAAAATCATTTCACAAAAAACTCCATCGTGATCTGTCCATACTATCTCGTCAATCTTTGTTTTTTTGGTCATATCAATAATACTTGGGTCGACCCAAATCATGTCTAATCTTGAATAGGAAAAATGCACTTTAGAAAAATGCGTATAGTCTCTCTCATTAGGATTAAAAATTCTCCAAATATCGAATAGATTATATTCATCTTTAATTTTTTTTAAGGCTTTTGCTTGTTTTATAACCATCTGATTTAAAGTATTTCCTTTCATTAATTTTTTATCTATCTGAGGGTCTAGTACAGCATTGAAATCCCCTGCCACTATTAACTTTCCCACTTTAACTTCATCTACTTTTTCCAAAATTGTTTTTAAATAAGCAACTGGTAAATGATTAGGAAGATATATATTACATAATGTAAAAAGTACAGAGTCAATTTTGCATATTATTATTAAATACCTGCCTTTAGTGTCTTGTATTTGATGAATTACTTCAACTTTAATCTTTTCTCCAAATACCACAGCTACTCCACATTTTTTTTTTTCCTTATTGGAAGCTTGAATTATAAGTGGAAATCTTTTACCCCCCCAATTTTGTTTATCCACTTGTCTCCAGTGAGTTTCTTGTAGGAATATTAAATTCAATTGTTTTTCACTGAGGTATTTGTACAATAGATTTCTTTTCGCTATAGTATTCAATCCCTGAACATTAAGTGTAAGCATTTTTATCATATTATTTTCAAAAACCTCCCTGCATCCCTTTCCACTCGATAACCATTGCCCTTCCCTATTGCTGCATAAACATATCTACACAAACACATAAAACAAAATATTAAAATCATAGGAGGAAATCCTCCTTTTTTATCACAAAGACTGTAAATTTTCATATAGAAATTCAGTCTTTACTGTGTCTTTAAATTAGACACTAAGTGGGCGTATCCAGAAAGAGGTAGTAATATTTACAAGTTTGCAATCTCTCTCCAAGAGGGAGAGAGAGAGAAGAGAAAAAAAAAAAAAAAAAAAATTTTCTTCCATTATTTTATACTTAAATCAGTTACTCTGTGATTCTTTACTTTAAATAAATCTATTTCCACTTAACTTACTAATACATGTGAATAATTTTCTTTTAACCACCTCGTTAAGTTCAAATCTAATTAATATCAATACTTAGACATATTTACTTTTAAATCCTTATGTTCCAAGTGCTTGTGTGCATATACTTAATTCTCAATTGACTAGTAGCTTTAAAATGAAAACAAGCCCCATTAACATCAACAAATTAGCAAATTGTGCAAAGCACAATTAAGTAATTCTATATGAGTGGAGAGAAAAAAAATAAAAAAAAAAAAAAAAAAATTCTTCCATTATTTTATACTTAGATCAGTTACTCTGTGATTCTTTACTTTAAATAAATCTGTTTCTACTTAACTTACTAATACATGTGAATAATTTTCTTTTAACCACCTCGTTGAGTTCAAATCTAATTAATATCAATACTTAGACATATTTGCTTTTAAATCCTTATGTTCCAAATGCTTGTGTGCATATACTTAATTCTCAATTGACTAGTAGCTTTAAAGTGAAAACAAGCCCCAATAACATCAACAAATTAGCAAATTGTGCAAAGCACAATTAAGTGATTCTATATGAGTGAAAAAAAAAAAAAAAAGTTAATTTTCTTCCTCTTTCATTCCTTCCTCTCTCCCTCCTCTCTCTTCTCCTCTCTTCTCTCTTCCTTCCATCTTCCTCTCCGCCGCAACAGACCCTTCAAGCTTTTTTATTAATACTTGATAACCAACTATTTGCTTCATTTGCATCCAAAAAAATTTTTCTTTCTTGTTTCCAAGTAAATCTTAAAGATGTTGGATAGGCCCATTGAAACCTGATCTCTGCTTTTCTTAAAAAATCCGTCACGATAGAGAAAGATTTCCTCCAAGTCCTGGTATGATAAGATAAGTCTTGCAAAAAAATTATGTCTTTGTAAATAGAATTTGTTCGGGGTTTGGTACGGCAGGCTTTCATTAAATTATTTCTCAATGATAATGAGGAAAAACTCACTATTACATCTCTTGGGAGATGTGGAGCCGTTGTATCTGGTTTATGTATCCGGTGAAAATTTTCTATTTTATATTCATCTGTAGGTATTTCTGGTAAAACTTCTTCAAATAAATTGTTTAAATATTCTCTCAATTTTTCATTGGAGATTTCTTCAGTAACACCTCTTACTCTGATGTTTCTTTTTCTTGACCTATCTTCCAAAGCTGCTATTTTATTTTCAAGATTATCAACTTTATTTACTAAAAACTGCACCTCCGTATTAATTGCTTTAATTTGCGTTCCAAACACTTCACATTTTTTTTCAACTTCCACCACTGATACTGCAACATTTTTAATTTCTTGTTTTATCTCATTGAAACTTACAAGCATTTCTTGTTTCAATAAATTTAATTGTAGTTCCAGCGTTTGCTTAAATTGATCTTGGATACTAATTGAAGCAATTGCTTGAGCTTCTGATGGAAATTGATTAAGTGCAACTTCTTGGATAATATTGGAAGTATTACTTGGGTGTGTCTTACTATCAATTATCTGTTCCTGCGGATCTTTAATAGGATCTTTAATAGGAGTTGCAAAAAAACCTGACAACCTCTTTTCTGTTTGTTGAACTGACTTAATTTCTTTTTTTTTTTCCGTTGTTTTCCTGGTTGACATTTTGTTTTATTTCTTAAATGCTTCTCAGTGACAAATTAAAACTAGATGTCACATATAAAATTTCAACTCCAAGCTCAAAAAACTAGATTAAATCAATTGGTCAAATAATTGATTCTTGATGTCAATCTCCTCCAACGAGGAAAAAAAAAAGATTTTCTTCCACTTTTCTTTTTTCCAGGCCAGTAATTATATACAGGTATGATGCCTTACAGTCATATTTTTTAGTAAATACAGAAGTACTCACAGTTTTTTATATATGGCTGTTTAGGAGATCACTGAGGGATGTATTTCCTCTTTTTCCCTTTATTTCTCTCTTATTCTTTCCTTCTTTGTATCCCTTTTTTCTTCTTCTTTTTTTTTTTTTCGTTTTTTTGCTTGATAATTTATACAGGAATTTATACAGGAACTGTTTTTATTTCTTCTTTGACCTTTTTAACGGTCTATAAGGGAATCGCCACTATTTGCCACTATTTGCCCAAAAACGGAGGCAAAAACGGAGGCAACAAACCCCCAGCAAGAACCGGCATATACCACCACGTCAGACCAGGTCCACCGACCCACCAAATCTTCACCGGACCGAGCACTCCCTCCACTTCGTCTAAGCCGGACCACACTCACAAATCGGCACGGAGCGGCATTGCTTGCTCTCGACTCCGCGTCCTCTCTCCTCAACCTTCCTCCGGACACGCCCACCTAAGGCACGTGCGGCGTCTCACGTCATCACGTCCCCAGTTCTGCAGTATTTTTTAACTCCTGTCAAGGAGGGAGGCCTAAACCAGAATGGTAGATGACAGAATGGAAGGAATTTGGTACATATGAGTATGAAATTACATTCTACCTGCCGAACCTCCCCCATAATTGCTGTGTTAATTCCCTGAGAACAACCCACCTGTACCTTTAGATGAGCTATGAATGGTTTGACATGTATACTGTAGTTCTGACGAGCCAAGTATGTCTAAGCTTGGAGTGTTGAGTCTGTAACACATGTCAGCATCAGGTTATCTGGTGGACAAGTGTCTGATCAGTACTGATTGTTTGGAAATTCATGTATCAATAAAACATGACCTATTTATTATTATTGCCATTTATATAGCACCAACATATTCTGTAGCAATCCACAGCACCATGAGAGGGGGATGTAACTAATATCAATCAAATAGGGTGGGAGTGAAGCAGAGAGTAAAGCAATGCCCTATAGGAGGAGAGAGCAAGAGACAGGTATGTAAGGTAGAGGTTACTCTGGGAGGCCATAGGCTTTCCTGAAGAGATGGGTTTTAAGGCTCATGTATGACCGTTACAAAAATGACTGTGACACACAACAGTACGTACAAAGTGATAGTAACACAATAGAAAGACCTTTGCCACTAGTATTGTATATCCGTTTAGTTAAGGTAGTTAACCTGTCAACCAACTCGTATGTTTTAAAAGAAAGCAGACAAGTGGCAATTTAACAGGAATACAGTCTTCCCAGTGTGACAGGGCTGTCTATAACTCCTGTGGGAAGAAAAGCATCAGTACAAGTACTTGTCTCCTATACCGGTTCCCCCTATTTAGAGACCTCTTAACCCCTATGAGATGAGCTGGCGGACTCTGTGAATGGTGCGTAGGGTTCTAGGACTAGTGCGACTGAGCAGTGTGGTGTGCTCTGAAATAGCACGGAGGGATGAGTGGTGTGATGCGCTCCGTGGGTCATGCGTTGTGAGCAGTGCTGTGGCTCCATGGTGATTAATAAACATATATTTGTGGAATACCCAATCTTAAGCCTTACCAGCCTTCATAAGTGTACGTATCGTGATTTGTCCTGCCATGGCTGAGAGTGCTTAGAGTGGTACTCCACAAGACTGAGAGGGTATGTATGAATACTGGGCACATACCTGGTATTGGAGGGAAATACTCCCCATCGTTATTCAAACCTAGTTTAACCATGTGCAGAAAAGTCATTAACCACTTAACATATATGTATAAAATATATGTATAAGCCTTAGTGGCTTCCATAAGTGGATTGTAGTAAATATATATATGTATATATAACTATCAATGTGACGTCATAACACTTGTGCCCTATATTCCCATGTTTTTTATAACCCACACATAAGCCATACTTGTAAAGATACATGTTCTTGCCAGGGTTTAAATCACTCACCTATGTGGTATTGTGTGCTATGAGTGATGGTATTTGTGCTGGCCTTGCTTTCCGTTTACGGTTTGGTCGCGCTTTTCGGACGGAAAATAGATAGATGCCGGCTGAGGAGGGAGCGTGGCTACCCGTGTCAGCTGTGCCTGGAGGGGGAGCCGGCAAAGCCAGGATGTGAAGTCCCAGTGCCCCGTAAAGTCCGCTAAGGTGAAAAAATACCTCCGTGCCCCTATTGTTGGGTGGGGGGAGGGGGGTAATGGAAAACAATACACATACATGGTAACAAAAGATGAACCTGGTGCAGTGTTAGATTGGTGATTCACTTTAGACAGACAGGTCAGAATGTAAATAAGCAGTACATATGTAAGCAGAAAAGTTGCAGCCACAACAAAATTATATTAACAGCCAAAGCAAGTTTAAACAGAAGAAGATTTATTAAAGAGAAATCTGGATGTCAAACCACTTAGTTTGCTTAGCGTTAATCCATGTACGTTTAAGCTTTACCCTGATTTTAATATTATTCGTTATAGGCTAGTTTCCTATATGGTAGTGCGTTACCCGAACCCAGTGAGGGGATTTGTCAGCCGGCGAAGCGATTCCTGTGCCACCATGCACGGGGGGGGGATCCGGATGCCAGGTGACCCGGCCTCTGGTTTCGGGGCGCTGGCAAAACCGGTGAGTTTGTTTCCCGAGCTCGCCGGGAGTGTGGGAGTGTGTTAGGAGCCGGATCCACCTATGCTGTGAACCGGCTCCTATCTGGTGGGGGAAATGGGGGGGGGGGAAGGCCGGTCTGAGCAAGGTTCGAGACCCCGGCGGGGAAAACCCCATGATCCCCCCTGCGGTAGTCCCTAAACCTCAGCCGTGGACCTCGGCGGGTTAGGCTGTGTGTGGTCTTCAGGCCAGTAGAATGATACCGGCCTGCCTACTCACCTTCAGTCGGGAACCACCGCGGAAGGAGGAACAATGTCTAGAACTCGATTCGGCAGGAGAACTGCTGCACACCTTCTGGGAACCGGAAGTCCAGAACCAGAAGTACGTCTGGACCAGTAGGTAAGTTAGGTAGGAGGGGGAGTCCCTTTTAAATGGACATAGCCCCTCCCACAACTTCAGGCCCTGCCTTACAATATATATATATATATATATATATATATATATATAGTAAATAGTTTGGCACTCACTCTTTCTCCTCCTATATAGATAGTTTTTTGCTTTTGTGCAATCCCACGTTAGAAGATATATGCAGCACAGTAAGAGATGCACTCAGGTCTTTTATCGAATAAATTGTTGTTTATTCCAAGTAGATATTTACATATAGTAGGATCGACATTTCGACCCGTTCGGGTCTTTCTCAAGATCAATCTGTTAGCATAAATTCAATGTATATATACAAAAGATATAAAAGTACTAACCATTAGTGACAGACTCCCTCAATCCCTGAAATATACCTTTCTAATATTTGTTTGAAGATATTCCATTTCTCCTCAGTATTTTTTCAACTAAATAGTTTATGCCTGTCAATATTTTGTAACGCTGCCCTTATCTTATTGAAATTGCCTTTTTAAAAATGATACGTTTTAGTATACTCCAAGTAAATGTTCTGTTTTGAGTTTATTTCAAAAGGCATCCTAAGATGTGATCACTATTTCCCAAGTGCTCCCCTACCTGTTGGTCAAAAAGATCATTTTGTTTTGTTATAACTAGATCCAGATAAGCATACTTTCTAGTTGGTGCTTGTACCAGTTGTTACATGAAGGTGTCATTTAACAGGCTCAAAATATGTTCCCCCTTTCTGAACTACTAGTTTCTCTATCCCAATTTATGTCCCATTGTACAGCGCTATGGAATGTGTTGGCACTTTATAAATAATAATAATAATAATAATAATAATGTCCTGGTGATTAAAATCTGCAATAATTGTAGATTATGCTAACGTAGTGTACCTATAATCTTAATTTTAATAATGACAGGAGGCGAGTATTTTGCATGACTTTCTTTACTCATGCCTCCAGCAGTACAAGTCAATCATTAAACTTTTAACCAATCATAACAGACTACATATACATATATAAAGCCCTGATCATCACATTACTTCCTCTTTCTTTGGAGTGAAATTAGTCCATATAATGTCAGGAGATAAAACCAAAGTTCGTAGTGAGATAACAGTTCAAACTTGCTCCATGGGAGTCCCAACTTCAATTTAATCCAACTTCAAACAGATAACGAATATCGAAAGTGAAACTTGATCCGTAAGATCCAATATCCGGTGTGTCTCATCCGGAGCCAATAACGGCAATCACACTGAAAGAAACAGAAACGAGTGTAAGACTTATGTCTACATGATATCAGTGATACTATATCTATCCATATTCTATACAAATAGTAATAACCTATCTCTATATACTAGCATTAAACCATAATTTCAACAAGTCCTCGTCTATTACCTCAAACATCCTATTCATATCCTCTATATAAACTATACAAGTTATAATTGAGCAAGAAAAATGGTGACATATGATAACCCATAGAACGGGAGGGAAGGGAGGCAAAATACTCGCCTCCTGTCATTATTAAAATTAAGATTATAGGTACACTACGTTAGCATAATCTACAATTTTATCACATGACAGGAGGCTTCCTATTTTGCATTTTTAAAGCTGAGGTAATAGCGAGAAAGATGCGTGTGTGTTCTGACGAAAATAAAATAACCGGATAGTCTGCGGACTGTAGGATATCCGCTAGAGAAGCTCCCGCCGAGAACGCTCGCGAAGCGGCCGCGCCCCTAACCGAGTGAGCCCCAAAACACGTCTCCACTCCTGCTAGGGATAGGATCCAACGAACCCATCGAGCCAGAGTAGTAGTGGTAACCGGTTTGTAAGGTTTGGTGTAAGACACCAACAGTTGCCCTTTGCTAAAAGCTCGAAGGCTTGCCGTAACCTCTACATATCGAGTAAGTGCGTAAACTAGACATAAACGGGGAACCGTAGGGAAGAAAGGGTAAGATATAGATGTTGAATTCGTTTTGGTTCTACGAGACACCATGAAGGTAACCCCTTCTGGTGAGATTGAGAACCCGTCCACATCAAAAACGCTTGCACGTCCGAAACTCATCGAAAGGATACCAAACATAGAAGCAAAGTGAGTTTGGCCGACAACTGGCGTAGCGACAAATCTGAATTGTCTGGCCAATTCCGAAGGAAACTAAGGACCACCTCTACATATCACATATGAATATACTTAGGTTCCGGTGGTCTGGACAATTTGATGCCTCGCAGGAGGCGACATACCAAAGGGTCCTGACCAACCGGAGAGCCTTGTACTGGTACATGTGCCGTTGAAATCACGGAACGTGTCGCATTGATGGAACGATAGGATTTTCCTTCCGTGAAGAGGTGCGACAAAAAATGTACCCCCATGGTGATAGGTGCTGTAAAGGGATCACAATTCCTTCCCACACACCAGCGGTTCCATGAATTCCATGCTGATAGGTAACTCCGTCGGGTACCCGGTGCCCATGAGTCCCATAAATGGTCTTTAGCTGGTTGTGATAGTCCCTCGACGGACCAGGCTCCCCTGAAAGACTCCAGACTACCAGCTCCAGATTCTCCTGTATCACTAGTGGATGTGGTTCCCCTTTCGGATCTGTCAGTAGGAAGGGGAACGATGGAAGAAGTAATGGATGGTCTTGTGTTAGAGCCAAAAATTCCGGAAACCACGCCTGACTCTTCCACAACGGTGTGACGAGAATCATCGAGATCTTGGTCGTTCTGATGCTATGGAGTACTCTCGCTATCATCGAAAATGGTGGGAATGCGTATGCTCCCCTCGTGGGCCACTGTTGTAGAAAGGTGTCTACTGCCTTGCATTGAGGGTCTGGAAGCCAGCTGTAATATCTTGGTAACTGTGTGTTCGTCTGAGACGCAAACGGGTCCACGACCAACGGGCCCCTAAGGTCCCTCACCACTGAAAATACCAGTCACCAGTCGCTGCCGTCTCGCCAGTGTCGAGAAAACCAATCCTCCGTGAGGTTGTTGGTTCCCGGTAAATATTCCGCTTTGATCGTAATGTTGCGGGGAATACAGAATTGGTAGATGTCATTCATCGCCTCTGTCAAGACTCTTGATCGGGCTCCCTCCAGGCGATTTATGTATTGGACCGCGGAAATGTTGTCCATGCGCAGAAGGATGCAGCAGTTCGCCATGTCTTTGGCTAGACTGCGAATCGCAAATGAACCCGCAATCAGTTCCAGGCAGTTGATGTGGAGACCCTGTTCCTCTTGAGACCATGGACTTCCCGTGGGAGCAGTGAGCTCCCCAGCCCCAAAGGCTCGCGTCCGACTCCAATACAAAGTCCGGGTTCGTCCCGAAAATGGCTTTGCCTTTCCAGGCTTCCATGTGCAGTAGCCACCACCGAAGTTCCGTCCGAGCTTCTGCTGAGACAGGAATCCAGTGATTGTATGTGTGTCCGGTTCGTAGGAATTGGGCTTTCAATCTCTGCATGGCCCGGTAGTGGAGCGGGCCTGGGAAAATCGCCTGTATTGATGAGGAGAGTAGGCCTACTATCCTTGCTAATAATCGGAGAGGTATGGTGTCTCTCCTGAGTATCCGTCGAATCTCCTTCCGAATAGCCGCTATCTTGGATGCGGGGAGGCGTAGTACGGAGTCTGTCTCGAACCCGAGGAACTGAACTACTCGGGATGGAGTCAACGATGATTTTTCTCTGCTCATTACAAACCCCAATGATTCCAGAAAGTGAATGGTAAATCTCGTCTGAGATTGAATTCTGGATTTGGAGTCGCAGAAGATCAACAAATCGTCCAGATACACGAGACAGCGTATTCCCCTTTCTCTCAGATGGGCCATGACTGGTTTGAGGAGTTTCGTAAAACACCATGGAGCCGAACTGAGGCCGAATGGTAGACATGTGAATTGGCAGGGGCGACCCCTCCAGGTGAAACGAAGGAAAGATCGGCTTTCTCGTGCCATGGGGACCGACAGGTATGCGTCTTTTAAGTCTAGACGTGTGAACCAGTCGCGTTCATTCAGTAAGTCCCTCAGAAGGTGAATACCTTCCATTTTGAAATGGCGATAAGCCACAAATCCATTGAGTTCTCGTAAATTGATGACTGGACAGTAGTCTCCCGTCTTTTTCCTGATGACAAACATGTTGCTGAAGTAACCCTGGTCGTCTGTGGCGAATTCCACCACTCCCTTTGCGAACAGGGTTCGTATCTCCGTGTCTATGAGGCGTCCCCGTCCTCTGTTCCAAGTGCCCCTTGTACGTAAGGGTCCCCTTGCTAAGGTGGCTCTTGCAGATGGGAAGAACTGCTGTGTAGCGTATGGACGACTGGGGCCGGATGGCCAGAAACGGCTGGTGGCCCGACCCCTCTGCCGACCAGCCCTGCCAAAAACACCTTGAGTTGTCTGTGGGTTCCGAAAGACTTGTCTAATGTATGATTGTGCCATATTCAGTGTAGTGAATAGGCCAATGTGTTTTTTCAGTTCCGCCAGGAATGGTTCTCCAAAGAGCAGCCCGTCCGCCAGGGGACCTAGCTCTTTCTTTCCCAGGTCCAACAATTTGGAGTCTATCTTCAATAGGGCCTCTTTACGTTGTTCTGCGCACATGGCAGCGTTACAGTTACCTAGAAGACAGATCGCTCGCTGTGCCCATTCTCTAATGTCTTGTGCCTCGAGGGTCGTCCCCTGAGTAAGTGCCAAATCTGCGTAGTATAGGATCTTCGCTAGTGGGCCTATCATGTCCAACATTTTGTCCTGGACCGATTTCATGCCCTTCTCAACACCTTTCCGTGGGTCTCTGCCCGAGCAAGACATAAACACCCCCACTGTGGCGTCAAACTCTGGGGTGATGGCGATCTTGTCAGGAAGCACGGGATGTGGGCACTCTGCTTTGAGCTTGGCCCGAACCTCCTTGTCCATCGGCTTCCTCGGCCAAAAATGTATAAATTGAGTCAGATGGTCCGGCAGGTTCCATTCTGACGATCTGGGGTGTCGTATCTGACGCGGATCGAACATGGGGTTGACTGTCTCATCCAGAAACACCCCGTCCTCGTATACGTCCGTATTCAATTTACGTGTGCCTTTGCTGCCTGAGCAGCCTGTCCGTTTGGGGGGTCTTGGTTGAATTCCGAGGGAGAGTCCTCTGCCCTTCATTCGTCCATGATTTCCAGTGAAGGTGGAGATAATGGTTCCTCTATCCCTGATGAAGGGGGTAGTGGAGGGGAGCGGTCCAGGCGCCTTGACTGGCGGCTCCGCTTCCGCAATACCTTCCCCTCACATCTTTGAAGGGTCGTGTTGGATCCCTTCCATTGGCGTTTGGACACCCCAGCCTCCGCCCTGGATTCGGCAGTGTCCTTATCCTCTTTTCTCGACGGAGGCGTGGTGTCCGCCACCTCCGGCGGTGCTTGTGTCATCATTTTGGCCAAAGCCTTTTCCACTGAAGCCGACACCGCGGCATTGATCATGGCCTGGAAATCCATAGATGGTGATGGAGGAGCGTCTGACATAGTGGCAGCTAGTTCTTTCCGTCTGTAGGGAGATAGAGTATACGTCAGTGCGTATGTAGCTACACAGTGGCTTCCACGTACAACTGGGGGTCACCCAGGTACCATATAATCAGTACCACTAGGAGTTTGAATAGTGGTCTGTAGAGGGGGTCACCCTCCTATCGACCGGGGTGCATGGTCATTAAGGTTGGGACGAAGCCCGGTAATGGTCGGGACGAAACCCGGTAATGGGAGGTATCAAAGACCTCAGTACGCTTATTTTTTCGCTGTCACCCTTGTATATGAAATTTTGTGGAAGTTTCGCCACTGTGAGGTCTTATGCCAATATGCAGTGAATTGTACCATGGAGGTGCCGCATACAATAAATCGTACTTTGTTATAAGCCCCTGATTGGGCGCGGGGATCACCCCTATGTAAAAAAATTTGTCACTAGGACTAATGCCAGACTTTTTATGTATATATTGGGTTGTTTTTTTTAATATTTTTATGTTTGTGAGAATGGGTCTTCAATGTGTCCACCCGTGTGGGTCAATCACCGGTGCCCTCTGTGAGAGCTAACCATTGGGTATTGCAGCCTGAGCAGGATGAGAGTTGTCCTGCCAATCCGTGGAAACTTCTTTGCAGGGTGATGACTGGTAGTAATCCCTTTAGTCTGAGTGCCTTGATGCTGTCCCCATGTTATGCCTGCAGTGGCTCCCTAGCCAGGGCTTAAGGGGTTAACCTGCAATGGAGAATAATAATAACTCTGCAAAATCCTGTGCCAGTTCGTGGGAATCACGAACTGGCAAAACTAAGATGGCCACCGAGGATCTTGAGGTACCGCAAGATCCAAGATCACGTCATTCGCGCTCAAATTTTGCCATGCGGTCCGCGATTGTGGCCCAACGGTACCGGTCAGCACCCCCCGTGCCCCACTCCAACCCCCCAGCACCCTGGAACCCTTAAGCTAGCCTCTTGGTCCCGCGCGATCGCGGTAAAATGGGACAAACAGACAAGAGGCAGGCTGGAATATGCAGTCCCAGGATAGAGAGCAACTACCACAATCCAGGGTGAGAGGATGAAAACTGAGAGAGAGCAGGGATGGATAGTAGGTGACAGACTAAAGACCCCAGACAGGATATAGTTAAAGGGGACAAGACAGGCTAAATTAGAGAAACAAGACAGGATAATTTAAAGAAACAAGACAGGATAAAGTTGTACTGATAAGAGAAAACAGTGAGAGCAGAATACTCTGACCTGTGCCTTGGCTGGAAGCAGCAAAGAAAGAGGAAGTCATGTGACGATCAGGGCTTTATATATGGATATGTAGTCTGTTATGATTGGTTAAAAGTTTAATGATTGACTTGTGCTGCTGGAGGCATGAGTAAAGAAAGTCATGCAAAATAGGAAGCCTCCTGTCATGTGATAAAATTATAATGTGTAGTTTTCCCAATTTGCTCTTCTTCATCATTATTAACATTTAGTGCCTTATAGCATATCCCAACCAGTTATTGATTTCCCTTCTTTTGCCCCCAGTTGATATCTGCCCATAAACTTTCTACATTTTACTCATCATATTCCACTTGCTTAATATTTGGCTTTAACTCATGGGTGACATACAAACATACCCCATCACCTTTCCTGTATTTCCTATCCTTCCTAAATAATATGTATCCATTTAAGTTAACTGACAGTCATGTGTGTCATCTCATCAAGTTTCCATTTTGCCTATTATGACAAGTTCTGCGGAATATATTGGCATTATATAAATAATAATAATAACAATATTAACCCCTTAACCCCTTAAGGACGGAGCCAAATGTACACGTTGTGAACAAAACAAAATGTAAACAAAACCTGGCATTTGCGCTACATGTCTGTCCAACCGTAATTCACCTCTTTCATATTAAATGCACCCACCCTTATTATATATCATTTTATTCAGGGGAAACAGGGCTTTCATTTAATATCAAATATTTAGCTATGAAACATAATTTAATATGAAAAAAATGGGAGAAAATAAGATTTTTTTTGTATTTTTTTAGTTCTACATTACATTTTAACGGTCAATGTCATAATACTGTTTGCTTTTACTGCAATAAAACACACATATTTGTATTCAGTAAAGTCTCACGTGTAAGACAGTACCCCCTATGTACAGGTTTTATGGCGTTTTGGGAAGTTACAGGGTCAAATATAGCACGTTACATTTGAAATTGAAATTCGCCAGATTGGTTACGTTGCCTTTGAGACTGTATAGTAGCCCAGGAATGAAATTTACACCCATAATGGCATACCATTTGCAATAGTAGACAACCCAAGGTATTGCAAATGGGGTATGTCCAGTCTTTTTTAGTAGCCATTTGGTCACAAACACCGGCCAAAGTTAGCGTTAGTATTTGTTTGTGTGTGAAAAATGCAAAAACCGCCAATTTTGACTAAGTGGCTACTAAAAAAGACTGGACATACCCTGTTTTAAACTGTATTATTATTTTTACATTTTTAATTTAATTTAAATTACTTATTTGTATTTTATAATAATATATATATACAATATATATATAGTTATTATATATATTATATATATTCGTGTGTAATTTAATTATAAGTGTATTTTTATATTAATATATGTACATATTAATATAAAAATACACTTAGTATGACATTATATATATGATATATAGATATAATAAATGTCTAAATATCATATTTATATACACATATATAATTTATTTTTTAAATTAACATTAACTTTTATTTTTTTTAATGATTTCACACTAGCAGGGAGACTGCCTGTCAGCACAGGCAGTCCCCCTGCAGGCAGACACATGGACACCTATTGTGACCATGTGATCACTCTGTTGAGCGATCACATGGCCCAAGGGGTCCTAATCCGCCATTGGGAGACTGTCTGGGCAACGCCGATCGCCGCCGGGGGAACGACGGCGATCAGGTAAGTACATAAGACCGTTAGGACGGTTCAGGACCGTCACCAGCAATGCAAAACTGCCGATGACGGTCCTGAACTGTCCTCAGTCCTTAAGGGGTTAATATATTGCATATTTTCTGGCTCTTTAGCGCCAATCCACCATTTCTTGTGTTGTTTTTAAGGGGTTAATATATGTTAGGTTTTAAAAGTAAAATTATATGTAGAAATCTATTCCACTTTGCCCTGTAACTATGCTACTCCATCTTAGCTCCCTGTTAGTCATTGTTATAAGCTCTGGCAGAAAGCATAGGTAGAGCATATAGAGACATGGGCATCCGCAGGAATTTTTCCAGAGGGGGGGCATAATTGTAATGACATCCATGCTTGGTACCTTTTTGACAGTGTCAGGAAGGGGAGGAGCATAGTAATTATCACATAAAGCCAGGGTGAATAGCGTTTTCACAACTATGGTGTCAGGAATACTTGTTTGTATTCCTGACACTATAGTGTTCCTTTAAGCAAATTAAAGGAACATTCCGGTCACCATAACAACTTCTAAAAAGAAAAACAAGCAAAAAAGGCGCTAAAAGTGTAAAATTTGTGAACAATGAAAACAACTTGACAAATAAAGCAGCACCTAAAAGTGTACAAGCTCAAAAACACCCTAACAAAATCAAAATACAAAAAAGTGCGCTATACCTTTAAAAATATAAAGTACAAACAAGTGCATCAAAAGTGTCTAGTGCAATACACAATATGTGAAAAATTGCAAGTGAATATTGTGAAAAATTAATTACCAAATAAATAATAACTTACAAGAAAAACAGGTAAAAGCATAGTGTAATACTGTGCTTTTTTATATGTACCATATGCTTTAAACCCATTTGGAGTACCAAAGGATATTATTTCTTGTAAGTTATTATTTATTTGGTAATTAATTTTTCACAATATTCACTGGCAATTTTTCACATATTGTGCATATTGTGCATTGCACTGGACACTTTTGATGCACTTGTTTGCACTTTATATTTTTAAAGGTATAGCGCACCTTTTTTGTATTTTGACAATAACAACTTCACCTAAATGAAAATGCTATGATGCCAGGAAGCCCCTGGGTGCTCTCTTTCCTTTAAGGGGTTAAACCGATCTAAAATGGTTTAACCCCAAAGGCTTCCTCCAGCTCCAGGTCACTCAGTGGTATTCATCTTCTGAAACAGAGTGTCAGGAAGTGCAGATTGATGTCAGGCATGGGTGCCGCTGATTGGCTAGAGTGGACAGTTGACGCTCTAAGCCAATCGCTAGTTCCTGGTTCATAAAAACTTTTTTTTAAACTTTTTTATTAATGGGGAGCCACTGATTGGCTTAGAGTGCCAGCTGACCGCTCTAGCCACTCAGCGACACCCCTACCCAGCGGCACCCTGTGCTTCCTGACACTCAGTAAATAAAAGTGAACACATTAACACTGATATTTTTTTTTACCTGGGTAGATGAGAAGGTCCAGAGTTTCCCTGCCAGGCCCAGGTACCAAAGCCTTATGATGTGGTGTCCAGAATAAAGTGGAGGGTTCACTTACTTTGTCCTTCCTGCTCCAGTCTCCTTTTCCTCTCCTTCATTTGACAGTCTTCTTTCTATTCTGACACTGTTTTCTATCCTTGGTCCCTTCTGCTCCTTTACCTTTCTGCTACTTTCGGCTTATTTTGCACCCTTCTGCTCCTTTCTCATTCTGATCCCTTTCTGCTCCTTGCAGACCCTTTCTGCTCATTCTTCTACTTTACCTTTGTGCTCCTTGCTGTCCCTTTCTACTCCTTCTCCTAATTTACCTTTGTGCTCCTTCTGATTATTTCTGCTCCTTTACCTTTGTGCTCCTTCTGTCCATTTCTGCTCTTTGCAGTCCCGTCCTTCTCCTTGCAGACCCTTCCTGCTCCTTGCTGCTCCTTCCTGATCCTTGCTGCCCCTTCCTGCTCCTTGCAGACCCTTCCTGCTCATTTCTGCTCCTTCTCCTACTTTACGTTTGTGCTCCTTCTGCCCCTTCCAGCTCATTGCTGACCCTTTCTGCTCCTTCTACTTTACCTTTGTGCTGCGTTACCTTCCAGCTCCTTGCTGACCCTTTCTGTTCATTTCTGTTCCTTTGTGCTCCTTCTCCTACCTTACCTTTTGTGCTCCTTGTTGTCCCTTCCGGCTTGCTGCCCCTTTCTGCTCTTTGATGTCCCTTATTGCTCATTTCTATTCCTTCTCCTTTCTGCTCCTTCTCTTACTTTACCTTCCTGCTCCTTGCTGACTCTTCATGTAGGCTGTCTCCCCCATCCCTCAATTCCATAGGCGTGCACACGGGGTGTGACGGCATGGGAGATCTCTGGATCTCCCCTGTTGGCTCATGCAGAGGGGGCACTATCCAAGCACCGGCTCTGCTCTAAGCCTCCATGGGCCAGTGGGGAGATCGAAGCACACATACAGCACAAACATACAGCACACAAACAGCACACACACACACACACACACACACACAGCACCTACACACATACAGAACACACAGCCCACATACAGCACCCTCAAACACACACACAGCACCTATACACATACAGCACCATCACACACACAGCACCTACACACATACAGCACCCTCACACACACAGCACACACACAGCCCACATACATACAGCACACACACAGCACCCACACACCTACAACACCTACACACATACAGCACCCTCACACACAGCACCCTAACAGCATGCTCACAAACACACAACACACAGCACCCGCACACAAACAGCACACTCACACACAGAACCACTAACAGCACCCTCACAAACACACAACACCCACACACAGCACACAAACAGCCCACTTACAGCACCCTCACATGGCACACTAACAGGACCCTAACAAACATGCACACACAAACACCCTCAGACACACAGCACACTACCAGTACCCTCACACACAGCACACAAACAGCACCCTCACACACAGCACAGTAACAGCACCCTGACAAACAAACACCCAAACACCCTCACCCACATAGCACACTACCAGCACCCTCACACACACATCACATTAACATCACCCTCACACACAGCACCCCAATACACACACACACACCGCACCCTGATACACACAGCACACACACACAGCAGTGTATGTATGTGTGTGTGTGTATATATATAATATATATATATACATAACATACATACGTGGCGTGTGATTGTGCTTTAGGGTGCACATCCTGATGCAATAGACTGACCCCCATGCCTCACTTCCCTAATCTATGGGCTGCCCCCATGCCTCACTTCCCTAATCTATAGGCTGCCCCCATGCCTCACTTCCCTAATCTATAGGCTGCCCCCATGCCTCACTTCCCTAATCTGTAGGCTGCTCCCCATGCCTCACTTCCCTAATCTATAGGCTGCCCCCATGCCTCACTTCCCTAATCTGTAGGCTGCCCCCCATGCCTTACTTCCCTAATCTATAGGCTGCCCCCCATGCCTCACTTCCCTAATCTATAGGCTGCCCCCATGCCTCACTTCCCTAATCTATAGGCTTCCCCCTCACATGCCTCACTACCCTAATCTATAGGCTACCCCCATACCACACTTCCCTAAGCAATAGGCTGCCCCTCCATGCCTTACTTCCCTAATCTATAGGCTGCCCCCCATGCCTTACTTCCCTAATCTACAGGCTGCCCCCCCATGCCTCACTTCCCTAATCTACAGGCTGCCCCCATGCCTCACCTTCCCTAATCCTATGAGCTGTCCCCATATCTAACTTCCTAATCTATAGGCTGCCCCCATGTCTCAATTCCCTAATCTATAGGCTGCCCCCATGCCTCACTACCTAATCTATAGGTTGCCCCCATGCCTTACTTCCCTAATCTATAGGCTGCCCCCCATGCCTCACTTCCCTAATCTATAGGCTGCCCCCCACATGCCTCACTACCCTAATCTATAGGCTACCCCCATGCCTCACTTCCCTAAGCAATAGGCTGCCCCTCCATGGCTTACTTCCCTAATCTACAGGCTGCCCTCCCATGCCTCACTTCCCTAATCTACAGGCTGCGCCCCAAAGCCTCACTTCCATGATCTATAGGCTGCCCCCCACATCCCTAATCTATAGGCTGCCCCCCATGCCTCACTACCCTCTTCTATAGGCTTCCCCTATGCCTCACTTCCCTAATCTATAGGCTGCCCCCCCATGTCTCACTTCCCTAATCTATAGGCTGCCCCCCATGTCTCACTTCCCTAATCTATAGGCTGCCCACCCACTTTGCTAATCTGTAGGCTCTCTCTCCCCCTCATGCCTCACTTACCTGATCTGTAGGCTGTCTCTGGCTGCATGTGCTGCTCCCCTGTGTTTTCAGTCAGCAGAGAGAAGCAAGGATAGATGTAGCTTCCTATCCCCGTCTCTCTCCATACACAGCCACCTACTGGCCGGCGCTGGTATTGCAGTGCATTTTCAATCTCACACGAAAAATAGCAGCACAAGCTGAAAAATCCAGGGGTGGGGGGCAGGGGGCAAGTGCCCTCCCCCCATCCTCCCCCCCAAAAAATAACTTCGCTCTGGAATAAAACATTTTTAAAAAGAGGCTGCATGGACAGGGTGTTTCCACCATAACCACTTTATTTAGATGAAGTTGTTGGGTGCTTAGAGTGACTCTATAACGACTTAGACAGTATTTGTAATAAAATCTTACACTCTCCCTCATCAGAGTTGTATTTACTGAAAACCGTGTCTATGGCCAGCACTGAAATTTCACCCATTACGTCCTCTGTCCAAACTTCAGCTCAAAAATACAAGTTGTATGTGTGTATTGTCTGTGCTTGGCTTTCTTCAAGGAAGGGGAGGTATGATTCCTGATGGCACAAAGGGGTTGGGGGTCATACACTCTGGTGGTACAGCAGGGGTTAACCCCGCCTGGTGGTCTATAAGGGGTTGCACTAGCTGCAGATACTGACTTCAGTAATCACTTCCTTGCAGTTTGGCATTCAGTGAGTCAAAGTGCAAGCTGGGATCATCTGGAAGACTCACTAGAAAGCGTTGGACTGCAAAGGGGGTCATTATTGAAGACTGCTCCTGCAGGAGGTGCAAATCTCAAGCCGTCAGTTGTGATCCCCAGTGGCGGGGAAAAAACTGCCTGCCTGACGACACTGCTCAGGGTATGTGCCGTAAAAGTAAAACTTGTAACCCTTTAGGCTGTAAGGATAACAGCACTATTAGTTTCCATGTGATTGCCATCTCATCTTTACTCTGTCTTCTCTTTCTCCATCTCTCACTTAAATTCTCAATTTCCCTCTCGCCTCTGGCATATTTCCATCGCCCTTCAAACGTGCAACTGTAACCCCAATTCTAAAGAAGCCCAACCTTGACCTTAACTCCCCATCCAACTATCGTCCTATCTCGCTACTGCCTTTTGCATCCAAGATCCTTGAAAGAATTGTGTATGCGAGATTGACAGACTTCCTCGAGTCCAACTCTCTCTGGTTTCCGCGCTAAGCACTCTATGGAAACGGCACTGACCAAAGTATCCAATTATCTACTCGCTGCAAAATCTCGTGGTCACTACTCTATCCTAATTCTCCTTGACCTATCTGCAGCTTTTGACACTGTTGATCATCAACAGCTTCTTCTCATCCCCCGCAATATCGGTCTACAAGATATTGCTCTCTCCTTGTGCTCCTCCTACCTCTCCCAGCGCTCTTTCAGTGTTTCTTTCTCTGGCTCTGCTTCTTCTCCCCAACTCCTCTCTGTTGGTGCCCCCCAAGGTTCAGTCCTTGGTCCCCTACTGTTCTCCATCTATACTGCCTCCCTTGGTAAACTCATTAGCTCCTTAGGCTTCCAATATCACTTCTATGCAGATGACACGCAAATCTACCTGTCCTCTCCTGATCTCTACCTGTCCCTCTTGACTAGTGTCTGACTGCCTTTCTGCTATTTCTAACTGGATGGCTGCCCACTTCCTTAAACTAAACTTGACCAAAACTGAAATTCTGGTCTTTCCTCCCTGAAGTGTTGTTACTACTGTGTCTGTCTCCCTCCAAGTCAATGGTGCTACCATCAGCTCCACCACAGAGGCTCGCTGCCTAGGTGTTCTCTTTGACTCCGACCTCTCCTTCAAGCCTCATGTTCAATCTATAGGCAAATCCTGTCATTTCCATCTCAAAAACATTGCGTGCATCCGCCCCTACTTAACGCCAGATGCGACTAAGGTGTTGGCCCATTCCACTGTCCTTTCTCGCCTCGACTACTGTAATCCGCTTCTCAGTGGTCTTATGTGCTCCCAACTTGCGCCATTACAGTACATAATGAATGCGGCAGCGAGGCTCATCTTCCTGTCCGCCCGCACCTCACATGCCTCACCCTTCTGTCAGTTCCTACATTGGCTTCCTATAAAATATAGAGCTCAATTTAAAATTCTGGTTCTTGCTTTCAAATCGCTACATAATGCTGCTTCCACCTATCTATCCTCCCTTATACACAAGTATGTCCCATCTAGGCCCTTACGATCTGCTTAAGACTTAAGTCTATCTTCTGTCCGTACTCCCAACTCTGATGCTCGCCTTCAAGATTTCTCGAGGGCTGCACCGTTCCTGTGGAACTCTCTTCCCTCCTCCGTTAGATGCTCACCCAGTTTTCACTCCTTCAAAAAATCGTTAAAAACCCACTTCTTCATAAAAGCGTATCAATTAAACTGTTAATAGCTCCCAACTGATTCCTCTTCTGCAACCGTCACTAGTCTAATACTATCCTTACCTTTTTGTGTCATTTTACCCCACTCCCTCTAGCATGTAAGCTCATTGAGCAGGGCCCTGAACCCCTCTGTTCCTGTGTGTCCAACTTGTCTGGTTACAACTACATGTCTGTTCGTCCACCCATTGTAAAGCTCTGCGGAATTTGATGACACTATATAAATAACATAATATTGAAAGCCTAATAAACATAATCTGGATGGCAGGACTTTTATAATGAATAAAATAAACGTACAAGATGACCTGTGCTGAAGAAATATGGCTAACAAATGTTGGTGAGTTTATTAGACAAGATACATATTTTAAGTAACAGTGAAACAATGCCACATGGTCTTGAACAAACTACCCTGCACAGAAACAACGGTTCTCCAAATCTATAGTAGACATGGTCCATCTGAACGGTGGAAACCAAAAAGGGTTGATTTAAAAGAATCAATGGGATAAGCATGATTAAATCTTGTTGGTTAAACCCAAAATGGAAAGGAACATCTTCTAGAGCAGAGATTGTTGGTGAGTTTATTAGACAAGATACATATTTTAAGTAACAGTGAAACAATGCCACATGGTCTTGAACAAACTACCCTGCACAGAAACAACGGTTCTCCAAATCTACAGTAGACATGGTCCATCTGAACGGTGGAAACCAAAAAGGGTTGATTTAAAAGAATCAATGGGATAAGCATGATTAAATCTTGTTGGTTAAACCCAAAATGGAAAGGAACATCTTCTAGAGCAGAGATTGCACACTCATTTATTAAGAGAAAGCATCTGCTGATGTTTAAACCAACAAAGGATCCATAGTGGAAAAGGGCTTTAAAGCCCCAAACACCGATTTACCCACAGAAAGGATCTTGTGCTTAGAGTCATCAGTATGTGAAGAAAAAAAAAGTCTGAATATCTGTTATGTCAGCAGAAAGCAGATAACCAGGGATTGGAGTGAGTCAAAGGAGAAGGCCAACAACGTCTGTGACCTTAACAACAAAAGAGAAGTGGACCAGAATAGATGAAAACACATTAAATTGGAAAGGTACCTTTACATGTCAATTCACTGTCAGGAACTTAAAGTAAATAAAAAATGTAAGGCCAAAGTAGCCAAACTGGAAGGATAGCAGACTTATATCATATGTCTAGTTTGTCTATTCTGGCCTAAAGTTTTAAATTCACTTTAAGTTCCCAAGAATAATTACTTTAGTGAATAACCCTGTGGAATTCCACAGTGGCCTTTTTCATACTTATCTGGCCCTGTGTAACGGGGAGAAAGATGATGGGAAAGGTTTTTCCCCCCAATTCTGCAAGGCTGTCAGAAATGAGACGACCGTGAATTCTGGTACTGCTGATGTAAATGCCCATGTTCTGACCTCTGGTCCATACAAACACTGTGAAGATTACCTTACATGAGTTATAGAAGCCCAATACAAGCACTGAGCAGAGCTGCTAGTACGGGGACAAAAGGACTGTGTGCAGGTTTAATAAATAAAAATCAGACATGAGTCTGTAAGCAAAACAACTGCAGGAGGCAAATATAAATTCTATTCAGGTAAAATGCTATAAGAGAAAAAAAATAATAATATATATATATATATATACAAATACATAGTATCCTTGCACTCTAACTAAATGGTTACATACCGGGTGCTTGTAGTCCTGGGGAAGTTCAAATATCCAATTTGCAACAGGTGACCAGCACTCACGGATTCATGAAAGAGTTAAAACATCCAAAGTTTGGGGGCGGAGCCTGACGACCAACCTGTATAGACGCCATCTCACGCAGCTCCCAGATTGCCGACCACAATCTCGCTAAAATCACCCGACACAGGGGCCATCCGGCAAAACAAAGTGCATTTTCCAGCACCACGACGTTGGGGCGAGCAGTTTGATGCCCTTTTTTCAAGCCGCCAAGCAACCCAGGCAGCGGCGCAAAACCGCGGCCTACCGTGCCACACCAATCCTTAGCCTCGAGGCACTCCTCGGCGGACAGGGAGCGGGTCACGATTACCCAGTCTGCCCCCTGCAGGACGCACCAACCATGGGCCGACGCACCCCTAAACCCACGGCTGGAAATACTACCTAAGGTAGGGACATAGGGGAAATGCTGCTCCGATC
>OW240913.1:188567040-188578322 GCA_933207985.1 Pelobates cultripes
ACACGACCACTCACAGCAGACCCGGAAGGTATTAAACTGATAAAAATAGTACTAAACACACCACTCCTATCTGGTGTCACATTAGCTTGACCGCGCAGTGCCCCAAATTTGCCGTAAGAGGACCGACCAAGCCTCTTCTTCCATCTCCCTGTTACAAAAATCAATGCCGTGTACATGTCCACTGATAGGAGACGTGGAAAGTATTAAACTGATAAAAATAGTACTAAACACACCACTCCTATCTGGTGGCACATTAGATTGCACGCGCAGTGCCCCAAATTTGTTGTGATCTGTGAGTAAGGTAAACGGTTGTCCATACAAGTAGGTTGCAGCTTTTTGAGGGCCCACACCACCGCCATGCACTCCTTTTCAATGGCAGTGAATATACTTCGCTGTGCAAAAGTTTACGGCTTAGATAAAAAATCAATGCCGTGTACACGTCCACTGATAGGAGACGCGGAAGGTATTAAACTGATCAGAACAATACTAAACACACCACTCACCTGGTGTCACATTAGCTTCGACTGCCAAGAGTGCCCCAAATTTGCAGTAAGAGGACCACTAAGCCTCTTCTTCCATCTCCTGTTACAAAAATCATCGCCGTACACGCCCACTGATAGAGACGCTGAAGGTATTAAACTGATAAAATAGTACTAAACACACCATTCCCATTCAAAGGCACAGATTGCCCAAGTGCCCCAAATTTGTTGTGATCTGTGAGTAAGGTAAACGGTTGTCCATACAAGTAGGTTGCAGCTTTTGAGGGCCCACACCACCGCCATGCACTCCTTTTCAATGGTAGAATCTACTGGCTATGCAAAAGTTTACCGGGCTTAGATAAAATCAATGCCGTACACGCCCACTGATAGGAGACGCCGAAGGTATTAACTGAACAGTCTCTATTCTGCCTTTACATTTCTATTTCTTCACAGAAAACGAAAAATTCTGAAGACGTTGGCAGGGCTATCACTTGTGTGATCTTGGTCATGAATTGTCATTTGAATGTTATTTTGAACTGTGGGGCACAAGAACTTGAATCTGACAAAATGGCTGCCATATACACGTCCACTGATAGGAGACGCGGAAGGTATTAAACTGATCAGAACAATACTAAACACACCACTCCTTTTTTGGTGAGGCTTTACAGGACAGAGTGCTTCTCCACGGGACATGTTAACTCACGGGCAGCTGGCTCATCAAGGAACCACAGCAGCTTTCCATGTACAGGTATGACACGTGCAGCCGGTAAGGGTTCAGGCTCTTCTTCCTGGAGGATACGCTGCAAGCCTGTTGAACGAGGTGACCTTGCTCGGGTCCCAGGTGTACGTTCCTAAAATGGCTGCCATATACACGTCCACTGCTAGGAGACGCGGAAGGTATTAAACTGATCAGAACAATACTAAACACACCACAAATAAGGTTTCTCTCCTGTATGGCTCCTCAAATGATGCTTAAGATTAGAAGCGGCTGAAAAGCATTTCTCACACTCCTAACAAAAATATATTTTTTTAACATTCTCTCCACTTTGAACGAAATGACGCTTGGGAAGAGATTAACATAATTAAACACAGGCAGTAAAAATACAGTTTTTAGCCATACCCTGTAACTTTAAAACTACACATCCCATCTTCATAATTACATATTTGGAATCAGCACACTTAAAACATAAACATAACCAAAAATCAGCCAAATACATTCAGGGGTTGGGCAAGTTAGTTGGAGGTCCCTTTATAACCGAATCGTTAGCACATTTTCCTGCCCAAAAACAGTTCCATAGATTTGGGTCAGGAAAATGGTCTATTTCAGGGTTGAAAGATCAAGTCCCATCACTGAATGGGACTTAGTCTCTGCAGCTGTAAAACCAGTAGGGGAGAAGGTAGATTTTCATGGTATCATGAAATGCGTGTAGCCTATCTTAGTTCCATGAATTTGGCTACACATACCGCTGACCTCGTCGAATGATCAAAGATGGCCGCCGCCACGTGTTCAGCAAACGAACAAAGACCTCCAGCATTGTCAATTAAGCTGCGGTTAACCGCAGCTTCTGGGAGGTAAATTGCCTGCACACTTCCACTTCTGGGTGGTCTGCCTGTGTGGTACTTGGTTTAGTAAGCCCAATTTACTGAACCAAGTGGGAATTAGCCAGGCAGGCACAAAGGGTTTGCACCAGGTCTGGGGACACAGGGGACACCCTCTTAAAGGGGCAGTGTCCCCAACAAGTCTGGGGACACGGCCTTAAAGGGGCAGTGTCCCAATCTTCCTGATGTCCCAAAAAAGGTGTTTAAAGGGCCAGCACCAGTCACATAAAGAGTCCATAAGCCCAAATATGCCCACCGACAGTCTTAAAGGGCAATACACACCAAATAAAAGTGCATACATTTTCACAATCTCCCAGGGGCCATAGTCATGCGGGAGGAGGCTGGCAAATAGGCTTCTCCACAACCCAGGGAAGCAGGGCAAATTGCCATTTAAAGGGCCCGTTACAAATAGCAGTTTGTAACAAGGTGTCAATCCATATCTGCCAAGTGACCCTATGTAGGGGGAACAGTCCCTATTCTGCTCTGTGTCATTGTGTATCAGGGATCCTTAGGACAGGTGTCAATCCATATCTGCCAAGTGACCCTATGTAGGGGTAACAGTCTCTATTCTGCTCTGTGTCAGTGTGTATCATGGTCTCTGAGGACAGGTGTCAATCCATATCTGCCAAGTGACCCTATGTACTGGGACCAGTCCCTATGCTGCTCTGTGTCAGTGTGTATCAGGGAACCTTAGGACAGGTGTCAATCCATATCTGCCAAGTGACCCGATGTAGGGGGAACAGTCCCTATTCTGCTCTGTGTCGGTGTGTATCAGGGATCCTTAGGACAGGTGTCAATCCATATCTGCCAAGTGACCCTATGTAGGGGGACCAGTCTCTATTCTGCTCTGTGTCCGTGTGCATCAGGGGCTCTGAGGACAGGTGTCAATCCATATGTCAAGGTGTCAATATGTCATATGTCAGGTGTCAATCCATATTCATTGTGATTTAGGAATGTTAGATGATTTCTGCCCTTTATGGATTAAAACCAGACTCTGCATCAACTGTGTAATTTTCCATGGGAGTTTTGCCATGGATCCCCCTCCGGCATGCCACAGTCCAGGTGTTAGTCCCCTTGAAACAACTTTTCCATCACTATTGTGGCCAGAAAGAGTCCCTGTGTGTTTTAAAATTCGCCTGCCCATTGAAGTCTATGGCGGTTCGGGCGGTTCGCCGGTTCGCGAACATTTGCGGAAGTCACTAGTTGCCATAGAGAAGGTCACTGAGGTAATACGGGGCATGAACCCAATTAACATCAACACTTAAAAAATAGAAAAAGTGAGGTTAGGTCTACAAATAAAAATTAGATGGGACCCACCTCACTAGAATTACCTCTATTGTGAAAATATTATAAATGGTAATAGACTTTATTGAAAACCAAATACACAAAACATAAACAAATTTACGTTAAAAAGTTGTGAACACAACCCACCATGTATAAGACACAAAAAAACAGAGCAATACAGCTTTAAAAACCTGGGGCAAGAATACTCAAATACATGTGTGTATATATGGAGATCAGTATCTGTAGTATATACTATTGGATTAGAGCAGAATATGTAGACAGATCACTCATATATATTTTTAAAGTCAGGCTCAAAATATAGAAGGAACATTCATCCCATGCTCTGTCTCAGGTACAGGTGACAAAGTGTCTCATAATAATTAGACGCTGGACATGTTATATCCAAGTAACATGTCCTGTGGTCTATATAAATGACTAATCTTGGCTGCAAGCAGTAAAGTGGTCTAAAAACATAGCCCGCATCCGCCCCTTTCTTACGCAAGATGCGACCAAAGAGCTTGTCCATGCTCTAGTAATTTCCCACATGAATTACTGTAACCCTCTCCTAATTGGTCTCCCCAAAAGCCGTATTGCCCCGCTACAGTCTGTAATGAATGCTGCAGGTAGACTGATTTTTCTCTCTAGTCGGTCCTCTCACACATCACCCCTCTGCCAGTCCTTACATTGGCTCCCTGTATCCTATAGGAGTCAATTCAAAGTGCTAACCCTTACATTTAAAGCACTGAACAATTCTAGCCCCTCTTATATCTCCTCAATGATCCATAGGTATGCCCCTCCTCGTTCCCTCTGCTCTGCCCGTGACAACCTCCTGACCGCTGCTCGCACCCGTACGGCCAACTCGCGATTGCAGAACCTCTCGTGGGTGGCTCCTTTCCTATAGAATAGCCTGCCTACTGCCATCAGACTCTCCCCTAGTGTTCAATCATTTAAGAAGAGCCTTAAAACCCATCTCTTCAGGAAAGCTTATGGCCTCCCAGAGTAACCTCTACCTTACATACCTGTCTCTTGCTCACTCCTATAGGGCAGTGCTTTACTCTCTCCTCCAGCTCTGCTTCACTCCCACCGTATTTGATTGATATTTCCTGTCCTAACGTGTCTTATACCCTACCTTCTATAGACTGTAAGCTCGTTTGAGCAGGGTCCTCTTCAACCTATTGTTCCTGTAATTTTTTTTGTAATTGTCCTATTTATAGTTACATCCCCCATCTCATAATATTGTAAAGTGCTACGAAATCTGTTGGCGCTATATAAATGGCGATGATAATAATAATAATAATAATAAAAATACCTTGTTAGCAGAGAAGGATAGCTGATATGAATAGTCCTAGTGGTAAGGATAGTAGCGATGTCTTAAAGGATACATTGTATAAGAGAAATTTAGATACCAAAGGAAAAATAAACTTGTATAAACGGCCAAACAGTACGGCAGTGTTAAAACAATTTATAACTTGTGCACAGTGACACTAAGCTCTCAACCCCCACATAGTAGACTACCCAGCTGCCTGCAAAGTCCAAATTAACGGTTATAGACACTAACCCCCTACATAGGGTCACTTGGCAGATATGGATTGACACCTGTCCTAAGGATCCCTGATACACAATGACACAGAGCAGAATAGGGACTGTTCCTCCTACATAGGGTCACTTGGCAGATATGGATTGACACCTGTCCTCAGAGATCATGATACACACTGACACAGAACAGAATAGAGACTGTTCCCCCTACATAGGGTCACTTGGCAGATATGGATTGACACTGTCCACAAGGACAAGCTGCAGGCTTCCTGGCAGGGCCCATACAAGGTGGTAGAGCAGGTTTGTGATACCACCTTTGCGGTCACAGGCACGGGAGGCAAGCACATGCTCCATGTGAACATGCTCAAGCCATACCATGAGCGCACGGAAGAGGTAACCGCGATCTGTGCACCTACCACTGAAGATTATGATAATTTGCCACTCCCAGATCTCCTAGACCAAGAGGGCCAGAGCGGAGACCTGGGAGAAGTACAGTTAGGAGAACGGTTAGACCCCCAGGAGCGAATCCAGGTCCAAAGACTAATCCAGGAAAAGGGGGCCACGTTTTCCAACCTACCTGGGTACAGTCCGTTAACCACTCACAAAGTTGAAACCCTAGACCAGACCCCCCTTCGCCAAACCACCTATCGCATACCCGAAGCAGTTAAAGAAAATATATACGGAAATAAATTGAGGAAATGATGCAGTTAGGGGTGATAGAACACTCTGACAGCCCCTGGGCCTGTATCAGTTTAAGGTCATGCCATTCGGGATGAAGAATGCCCCGGCTAACTTTCAGAGGATGGTAGATCGGCTACTGGATGGGTTTCAGGAGTATGCCTGCGCCTACTTGGATGATATAGCCATTTTTAGCTGCTCCTGGCCCGAACACCTGACCCACATAGGAGCCGTACTAGACCGGATTAGGGAGGCCGGACTGACCCTAAAGCCCAGTAAGTGCCATATAGGAACACGTAAAAACCTCCCCAAGATAGTAGTATGGACCCCAGAGTGTGAACAGGCCTTCCAACAGCTCAAGACGGCGCTCATTAAATCACCTGTACTTTCTGCTCCTGATCCAACTAAACGCTTTCTCGTCCATACAGACGCTTCTATGTTTGGATTGGGAGCAGTACTCAGCCAAGTCGGAGCAGATGGCGGCAGGCAACCCGGGGCTTATCTAAGCCGGAAACTTTTGCCCAGGGAAGTAGATACATTGCCATTGAAAAGGAGTGCCTGGCGGTGGTGTGGGCCCTCAAAAAGCTGCAACCTTACTTGTATGGACAACCGTTTACCTTACTCACAGATCACAACAAATTTGGGGCACTGGCGCGTGCAATCTAATGTGCCACCAGATAGGAGTGGTGTGTTAAGTAGTACTATTCTTATCAGTTTAATCCCTGTTACGTCCCCTATCAGGGGACGTGTATATGGCATCGATTTTAGGAACCGGGAGATGGAAAAAGATGCTTGGTCGGTCCTCCATCTTCAAATTTGGGGCACTGCGCGTGCAATCTAATATGCCAACAGATAGGAGTGGTGTGTTAAGTAGTACTATTCTTATCAGTTTAATCCCTGTTACGTCCCCTATCAGGGGACGTGTATATGGCATCGATTTTAGGAACCGGGAGATGGAAAAAGATGCTTGGTCGGTCCTCCTCTTCAAATTTGGGGCACTGCGCGTGCAATCTAATGTGCCACCAGATAGGAGTGGTGTGTTAAGTAGTACTATTCTTATCAGTTTAATCCCTGTTACGTCCCCTATCAGGGGACGTGTATATGGCATCGATTTTAGGAACCGGGAGATGGAAAAAGATGCTTGGTCGGTCCTCCTTCTTCAAATTTGGGGCACTGCACATGCAATCTAATGTGCCACCAGATAGGAGTGGCACTGTGAGCTGGCACAGTATCCACTGTGAGCCTGACACACCCGCTTTGAGACAACTAACTGCTATTCAATCTATAACAGTGAAAAAAGTTTTTTGGTTTTTAAATGCATGCTATTGTGACACCAGTGAGTGAGTGGTGGCACTGGGCAAGTGGGCACAGTATACGTTGCGAGCCTGACACACAGATGCTTGCAGACAACTAACTGCTATTCAATCTATAACAGTGAAAAAAGTTTTTTGTTTTTAAATGCTAGCTATTATGACACCAGATATGAGTGGCACTGTGAACTGGCACAGTATCCACTGTGAGCCTGACACACCCGCTTTGAGACAACTAACTGCTATTCAATCTATAACAGTGAAAAAAGTTTGTTTTTAAATGCAAGCTATTGTGACATCAGTAAGTGAGTGGTGGCACTGGGCACAGTATCCACTGTGAGCCTGACACACCCGCTTTGAGACAACTAACTGCTATTCAATCTATAACAGTGAATAAAATTTTTTGGTTTTAAATGCAAGCTATTGTGACACCAGTGAGTGAGTGGTGGCACTGGGCACAGTATCCACTGTGAGCCTGACACACCCCCTTTGAGACAAGTAACTGCTATTCAATCTATAACAGTGAAAAAAGTTTTTTGTTTTTAAATGCAAGCTATTATGACACCAGATATGAGTGGCACTGTGAACTGGCACAGTATCCACTGTGAGCCTGACACACCCGCTTTGAGACAACTAACTACTATTCAATCTATAACAGTGAAAAAAGTTTTTTGGTTTTAAATGCACGCTATTGTGACACCAGTGAGTGAGTGGTGGCACTGGGCACAGTATCCACTGTGAGCCTGACACACCCGCTTTGAGACAACTAACTGCTATTCAATCTATAACAGTGAAAAAAGTTTTTTGGTTTTAAATGCAAGCTATTGTGACACCAGTGAGTGAGTGGTGGCACTGGGCAAGTGGGCACAGTATCCACTGTGAGCCTGACACAGAAGCTGGCAGGCAGGCAACTGCAATTACATTACAGAAAAAAAAAAGCAGACTGATGTTCTAGCCCTAAAAAGGGCTTTTTGGGGTGCTGTCCTTACAGCAGAGATCAGATGAGTCCTTCAGGACTGTAGTGGACACTGTATACCCTAACCTAGCTATGCATTTCCCTATCTAATCAACAGCAGCTACACTTTCCCTCCTCTCACTAAGCATGCAGCTTGAGAATGAATGTAAAATGGATGCCTTCCAGTAGGTGGGAGGGTCTGCTAGGGAGGGTGTGCTGCTAATTGGCTGGAATGTGTCTGCTGACTGTGAGGTACAGGGTCAATGTTTACTCAATGATGACGAATAGGGGGCGGATTGAACCGCGCATATGTTCGCCCGCCGTGGCGAACGCAAACATGCTATGTTCGCCAGGAACTATTCGCCAGCAAACCGTTCGGTGCATCACTAGTTGCTATGGACTTCATTGTAGATCTACTACCTTCTAAGGGGCATATCACCATCTTAACTGTTGTAGATCATTTTTCTAAAATGGTCCATTTGCTTCCACTCTGTAAACTGTCTATGCTGAACTAGCATAAATATATATTTTTTAATTCTTTATTTTTTCTGTGCATGATGGTACAAGCAGGCCTGCAAAGCCACGACAACTTTTGCAGGCAGGCAGAAAAACATAGTAGTAACATTTGCATGTCATTTTGATGTTACTACACAATTTTATGATATAGCGGTAAGGTGTTTATATCTAGTACTAAGCAACCTTGTCGGTAGTGAACAAAGCATATGTCTAGTTCTGTGTTGGAGTTAGTGAGTATGCTTTTTTAACAACTTAGCTACGTGGAGTGTTATCAAGGGAGAAAAGTATATTAAAATGTTAAAGTAGTGATATAGTAGTGAATAGGTAAAAAGGCCGGCTGAGGCTTACGGAGCGGTTCTGTCTAATGAACGTGCAAGACATGGCTGAGCATATGCCCTCTTGTGGTGGTGTCATAAGGAGGAGCGATCACACCCATTTTGCCACTACGGTAGGCCTGTGAAATACGTCTTGGTGTTGCCCTCTTGCCTAGTGGTTGTGTGAGGAGCATCTTTGCCCAGGTAGCCTCTACACTGCTGTTTGTAAACTGGTGTGTATGGGCCAGTAGGGAGGGGTGCGTGTGTGGAAGATGCTCTAGTGGCGATGCCCCTAGGGCCGTGAGGGTATGACGTCTAAGCCAGTTGGAGGAGTCTCCCGGCGTTTGGATTAAAGTTATGTAGAGGGCTTATTGGGCTTGGGGTAGCCTCATGGGTTTCTATCAGGATTACAGAATGATCCAGCACATAGAATTGTGTAACACAGAGGACTGATAGGTAACGTATACCAGACCTTGGCCGGACTAACGTACCAAAGAATAGTCAGGAATAGCCTAGGTCAAGGGAAACAGAAAGAGACACAACGATAAGGAAAAGCCAGGAGTAAGGGATGCCAGAAAACAGGGAAGTCAAAAACAATGCCAAAGTCAAATAACCAGAATAACCAGAATCAATAACGTGCTCTCGGACAACCACAAGGGAAACCACAAGGGAAACCACAACAGGGCACTGAGCAGAATGAGAACTGGGCCTAAATACCCCTCCTCTAGATCCGATAGGCTGTAACCGGCCTTTGACCCCAAAGGCAGTTACCAGGTTCCCATTTGCATAATTGCTGCTCAGCATTAACCCTTCTGTGGATTTGGTTGCTGCTCGGCACAACTTTTCATGTGTGGACAGTAAATGCCATTAACCACATTTTTATAAGTGGATAATTACTTGAGATTACCCCCCCACCTGAAGAACGCCCCTTGGGTGGGCAGGACCAGGCTTGAGAGGAAATTTGGCATGAAAATAGCGAATCTTGCGGCCAGCATGTATATATCAGATGCCGGAACCCAAGAACGATCGGCTGGTCCATAACCTTTCCAATCCACCAAGTACTGTAAAGTGCCCCGAGAAAACCTGGAATCAATTATGGAGGAGACCTCATTCTCTTCCTGTCCAGAAACAACTAAGGGAGGAGGAGGGACACTTGAGACAGTATATTTATTGCAAACAAGAGGTTTGAGCAAGGACACATGAAAGGTATTAGGAATTTTCAAGGAGGCCGGAAGGGCCAGAGAATATGCAACAGGATTGATCCTACGAAGGACACGAAAAGGTCCAAGGAACCTAGGAGCAAATTTCATGCTAGGGACTTTGAGCCTGATAATTGCTGCTCAGCATTAACCCTTCTGTGGATTTTGTTGATGCTCGGCACAACTTTTCATGTGTGGACAGTAAATGCCATTAACCACATTTTTATAAGCAGATGAATACGTGACAGTTTCTTTTGAACCGTTATGAGGAGCGGTGCTGTAGGCCTTGGTTCGTGTTGCCCTTAACCTAGAGGGCTGCGGGAAGGAGGAGGGGATGGTAAGGATAATGTTGCTGAATGTGTATTTGGTGCGTCTCAGGTTAAAGTGGAGAGTTCAAGTTAAAACTAGCATAAATATTAATGAAAGAAATATGCAGGCTACATTGACTGCATCAAGAGATTGTGTCTGACAGAGGAACACTGTTTGCAGTGGCGTACATACCAGGGTCGCAGGGGTCCCGGCCGCCCCTGCGACCCAGTATGTACCCACAGGGCCAGGAGCCGACCACCCCAGGGCCCCCTGAGGCTGGCCCTGCTGACACCCGGAAGGATCCTGATGAAAGTCCACAAGATGGACTGAAACATTGATCTTTTTTAAGAAACTGGAATAAAAGTTTAATTTTATTCGAAATCCGTGAGTGCAGCCATACTACTTTACAATTTGGATATTCAAACCCTGGTATTGCACCCGGTTTGGCAAGTTTTAAGCCTGAGTGCAAGGTATATTCTACTATATATATATATATATATATATATATATATATACACAAAATGTACTATTTAATTTGTCTCTCACGTTTGAATTAGTGTACGACCCACCAATGAAAATCAACCACCAGTGATTTAAAAATATTATGAAATTTTTAAATATATTTTTATGTGTGCGCTGTTCCTTAATCTGTATCATGAAACTGTTCTGGGCTGCCTAGTTTCAAATCTTTGCAAAATATATGTCTATTATCAGTACACGTAGTGTGCTGGCAACAAATGAGATTCTCCGTTGCAGGCAGCACACCTGGAAGGGGAAGCTTGCTCTTCCGTCTAGTCCCTCCCAACTCCCTATATTGCCTGGTGTATTTTTTTTTTTTTTTTTTTAATCCCCTCCCCTGTCCAAACCTTGTCTCCCTCCCTTACACAGAGAAGGGATATATGATTGGACCATGATTGGCACTGCTGAAGTAATTTGGGCATGGAAAGCAGCACTGGGAACTTCTCCCGGTGCTGGATTCCAGGTACATTAAACCTTTGCTTCTAGATTTCTAAGAAGGGGATCTGTGAATAAATAAATATTTTTTTGTCACATAAACTGTATATGAGAAAAATTCAATTTTTGCTTTTAAGCTAACATTTCAA